>JADLZK010011995.1:0-49720 GCA_015847255.1 Hyparrhenia diplandra | reverse complement strand
TTGTAGGTGACAACTTTGTTTATTTAAAATTATGTATCCAAAGAAAATTACGTTTAAATTTGTCACCTTTGAAATTCCAAAATTTTAAATGATCTCCGATGGAGGAATAGCCAAAACCAAAAGTTATAGATCCTGAAAAGTTATACAAATTATAGTTGACAACATTTCTATTTAAATTAGTTTAGAGTCTCAAATGCTCATTTCAAAATCAGTAGAAGTTCACATGGGGGGAACGAATATCATATATAGACAAAATCAGTTTGGAGTGGAGTGGTTGGAAGAGTAATGTAGAAATGGTGAGATCGTGTGTTTGAATCCCCTGGGCGCGCTTTCGCGTGTGTGATGATGATTATAGGCGGCAGGTCCCCTACATACCTGCAGCCGCCTCTTCAATTCCTGTTGGTAGTAGTGAATAAAGATAGTTGGTTTATCTCTTTAATAATGACGTGGGTTGTATTGGATTTTTTTGTCTTCATTTAGGTCGGGGTTTTTTTTTTTTTTTTTTGCAAAACATTTTGGTCGGATTATTAATCAATGTGACAATTTCTAAGCCTTCCCCATATAGTTAGGCTCCAGGAGAACATGAGGTTTTCTTTATTATGATACTAGTACGACAAGCTATATGATACTCCTATCCTATGCTCCTCCGTCCAAAAGTTTGATGGTCAAAAAATAGATTTTACTCCTTTTTTTCAATGACGTCTTATTCAAATTTTTTTGTACAAATATAATTTATTTTGTTATGACTTATTTTATCAATAAAGATACTTGAATATTGATTAATTTATTTTATGATTTCATAAATATTTTGAATAAGACGGATGATCAAACATTTCTTTAAAATGATACTAAAACGACAAACTCCATGATACGGAGAGTACGTGAGATCATATCAATGTAATGCTGGGGTCGGCAGATTTGTCTAACATTATCGTTCTTAAAGCTCGTTTACCGTATTTTTCAATGTCCATTTGATATATGGACAGCTCGTTTCCTTCACTATAACGCGTTAGATCATTAGCATAAAGTTGGCTATACTCCACCAACTTTGGGGAGTTTTAAAAAAAAAATCATTGTCCTTTAACTTTAAGTCTCTTATGGAACATGCGCGGGTATATTGTTTTCCATAATATCCTGTGGTTTTCATGTAAAATTGAATTGTCATTTTACCTTTTTTTTTTTTTCAAATCCATGTATGATTTACTTGTGTTTCAAAAGAGGCCTATGCCATGTGCCGAAAAAGGGGGACCCTAAAAAGGCCGGTCCCACCATAAAAGGAGGGGGCAGGCTGCGCGCGCACCTTCCTGGCCGCCGCCGTCCACCGCTGCCTGCCGTCATCGCGCGTCTTTGCTTCCTCGTTAAGTAATATTATTTAGGGATAAGATAGAAATAGATTAGGAGATAAAAAGAGATCTACTTCTCATACAAGTCTTCCGGACTATAAATACAAAGGGAGATGTAATCGGTTGGATCGGGGAAGAAAAAAATAAAGGGGTAACACCCAACAAATTTAGCTCTCGACCTTAGGCTCCCTCCTCCCTCCCTACTCGCGCACGCCGCGCCACCGCCGCCGCTCCACCGCCGCCGCCCCTCGCCGCCCGGCGGAGCTGCTGTAGTCATCATCATCGCCTCCCTACCTCGTCGTTCATTGTCGGCCTATGTCATTCTGCGCCATCACACCGCCGGCCACCGTCTCCACCACCTCCCCTCCAACGCTGCCACCGCCTCCCCGTCCCGCACACGCCGCCCTCTCCCTAGCGCACGCGCTGCCCTAGGGCTGCAGCCCCCCGCCGCCCCCTGCCGCTGCCGTCAAGCCGCCAAGCAAATTCGTCGGCGTGTCACAACCGGCCTAATCTAACCGGTTTGTGACAACCTAACTAAAGGTTAAATGAAGGATGAATATCAGTTAATGAAAACTGACAGAAATAATCCTTACCGAATATAATATGAAACATCCACATACATTAGGAAATGATGAGGCCGGACAATCGCACTAGCTCAGTGGCCAATAGTACTAGTTCCGTTCCAAATTATAGTTCGCTTTGATTTTTTTCAATCTCAAGTTTGATCGCTTATATTCGAAAATTTATATAAAATATTACTTTTTGTTGTGTCATGCTCTATTAATAAAATTATTTAAGAATGACTTAAATTTAACTATGTTTGTTTCGTCAAAAAAATATAACTATGTTTGCACAATTTTTTTGATAAGACAAAGAATTAAAATTGGAATAAATAAAGTCAACCAAAATATAATTTGGAACCACATTTGTATTTTCTTCTATTTTTAAAAATGACTACAAGGAATGCAGCGTAGTCGTGCATTTTTGCAGCAGGCATTGCTCGTGCTAGTAGCACTATATTATGGCATGCTGGCATGCTCCATAGTTAAGCTTCTTCACACGGCTTCAGTTCAAAGTCATAGCTCTCTGCGACGACCAAACCAGGCCATAATTATGCACCCTCTTGGCAAGCTCGAGGCACAAGCATAAGGCTAGCTGCAGCAGACGTGCGTGTACGCAGTACGCAGTACGCACCAAGCCGAGCAATGGACGCCGCCGCCGCGGTGACAGCAGCGAAAGAGTGGGAGGGGAAGGAGAACCACGGCGGCGATGGTGCGGCGAAGAAGGTGTCGCTCATGGAGCTGTTCCAGTACGCCGATGCCATGGACGTGCTACTGATGGTGGTCGGCTTCGTGGCGGCACTGGCCAGCGGCTTGACGCAACCGCTCATGACGGTCATCTTCGGCCAGCTCGTCAATGCCTTCGGCGGCGCCACCACCCGAAAACATACTCGATCGTGTGATCAAGGTGACACAGTCAACTTTTTCCCGTCAATTTCGTCAAAAAAAAAAAAACTTTTTCCCGTCAATAGGCAATGAGCCAGGCCGGCCAAGCTTCTCCCTGCTGGCTTCGTCTCCTGTTCCTCTAGATAAGCTCTGTCAAACGCTGTATAGAAGGCGTTTTATAAAAATAGATGAGCAAGAGACACAATTTAGAGCTCCTCTAGGAAGGTTCCAATTTCTCTGGAAAAGCCCCTTGAGCTTGCCAAACACCCTCTAATTTATGATTAATATAAACTAAGATGGATAATTGATCTCTCAATCGACGCCTGTCATAAGGGTAGTAGAGACTAGAGAGGCTACACATAAGATTGTTTTTAAAAAGTATTTTTCATCTATTTTTGTCACCCACCTTAATTCATATCTAAACTCAACTAAAGCGAATGGAATTACGCCACCGTAGGAAGCGCTTCAATGGCTTGGTTATTTACACCATCCGGAATATTTGGAAAGAGAGAAACAGAAGAATATTCTCAAACACCTATGAGACGGCACTACAAGGCGCTTTAAGAGCGAAAAGAAGTCATTCTAGAGAGGAAGAGGGCTCAAACATGGGGTCTGTAGTCGTTTTTAGTCACCTATAATTTTTCTTCCGGCCCTGTTTCGGTACTATCCAAACTAGAGCTGGGACTTGGGCCGTGCGTGCCGGCCCGGCCCGGCCCTCTCATGCCGTGCCATTTCGGACCGTGGCACAACAATTTTTTCTTTCGCCCAAGCACGACCCTCAATATATCTTCACCGCTTCTTTTTTTTTGGTCTAATATAAAGATAATATGTATCTTATGTATACTATTTCAATGAAGCTTTAATGATTTTCATAATCTATTAAAGTATTAGATGGGGTAGTACAATAAATGCTTGTAAAAATTACATTATAGAGTAATAAAATTGTGTATGCGTGCCACATTCATGTCGTGCTAGCACAAGCACGCCCAAAATGCGGTCGTGCCATGTAGCCCTTTTTCGTCTTGAGATCCTAGGCACGGCCACGCGACCCCTCATGTTAGATCTTTGTGCTTGGTCGTGCAAAAGTTCGTGTCATGGCCTCACGCCGTCAAATGGCACGCCCAAGTCCCAAACTCTAGCCCAAACTCCCGTACATAAGCTCTTTTTCCTATCTTAATTGAGAGCGTGAGCTCCCGCCAATTTTCTTAAAAAAAAAAACGCCACCGTCCTTTCTTACTTCCCAAAGTGCCTTAATGTCTTTGTGTCCCATTTGTGGTCCGAAAGCCTCAATTCTCACGCCCCATGCTCATTTACCATCTGTTTGGATGCGGGATCACCGGAATGGAACGACTCAACCCTCGCTTTTGAGGACGAAGCCGCTCGTCCTTTGTTTGGTTGCAATCTTGATTTTAGGGATGGGCGACTCCATCGATGTTTGGTTGCGGGTATTGGGAGCGAAAAAGGGGGATATAACAAGCGTTATTAATGACACTTTGCATCGGGACCCTAGAGTTTATTGAAACCCATCGAGGTCGGATCTGAAATTTCTTCTCTCGGCACTTTTACCTAACCAACCCTAGAGTGAAATAAAATTCCGTTGAAGTCCCGCCGTCTTTCTCCGTTGGAAATCAGCGCACCATCATTATAGGGCTAAGCGCGCCAAGGTCCGTCGAGGATGCGCCGGAGCCGGAGCTTAACCCGACCGCGCCCGGCCACTTCGGTCGAGGGCCGCTGACGGGGGGCCGCGCCGGTGGCTAGGGCTTAGGTCGCGCGAAGGCGGGCCGCGCCGCGCGGGGTGTCGCGCGCCGGAGGGGCCACACCCGCACCGACAGCGCCGGGGGAGGTGCCGCCCGGGCGGGAACTCCGGCCGCGTAGGCCGGTCGCCTTCCGTCGCCGGCAGCCCGGCCGGCCGCCCGGTGGGGTTCGTGGCGCTGGGGAGAAGACCGCCCAACGGAACCCAAATCGAGTAAACGGAGCGGATGGAGCCGAACCCGCGATCCGGAGCGAATATTCCCCCCCGCGGGTTGGCTCCGCTCCCGCAGCTCCCCAACCAAACAGCCCAAAATCGGGCAAGGCTCCGTCCGGGTTGGACATATTCGCCCAACCAAACACACGGTTAAGTTAAAACAACCAACGTCCAACAATCGTATAAATTTGGGCTTCAAGATATACTAGGTTCCTTTGCATGCTCGTAACTCACCATCAAGACTCCTGCCAACTAAGACTCACCAATGTGACACCGCCCAACTTTTATAGTCAACTTAGTGTTGTATTTACCATAGAGTTTCTACAAGGACAGGATCTTCTCATCTTAAACACACCGACTTGTAGCCACACCACTGTTTAGTTCCCTTCTAAGGTTTAGTGAGCACATTTTTTTTTTTTTGACCGAGGAGCACATATTTTGTTGTATTCACTTAATACCACTACAGTAGTGGTTCCATGTATACTTTTAGCGACTTTTAGCTACTCCGTCATGACTAAAGGCTCTAAAAGTTTAGTGGTCCCTAAACTTTAATGGAGTGTATGCCATTTTAGCGACCCCTAACCAAACAGGCCAAGCTCATAGGCTCAACACCGTAAGTTCATCCAGTTCTTTAATCTCTAGCTCACCGAGTTACAAGGGCAGAATTACTCAATCTCTCAAGTACTAAATCCGTTTCAAATTATAGTTCGTTTGACTTTTTCAATCTAAAGTTTGACCACTTGTCTTATTTAAAAATTTGTGTAAAATATCAAAAAAAAAAATTGTTGTGACTTGCTTTATTAAAAGGTCCTTAAGAATGATTTAAATTTGACTACATTTGTACAATTTTTTTAATAAGACGAGTGGTTAAACTTAAAGTCAAAAAAAAAAAATCAAATGAGCTATAATTTGAAATGGATGGAGTATTAATTAAGCCTAGTCATCATAGAAAATATTCCTAGATAGGTACTACATCTTCATCCCAAAATAAAAATGAACAAGGACAAACTATTCCTGGGTAGGTACTCCATCTTCATCCTATTATTACTCCCTCCCTGTTCCTAATCGGAACGAGATTGTCTAAAGTAGTACGGACCGACTTTAGAGTGAAGTCGCTCATCTAGGCCATTCAATTTCCGTCCGACGATGAGACCAAAAATACCCTAAACAAAGTAGGCCAAAGCCGGCCCATACAAGCCCAGCGTCCGTGAATCTCCCTACCTCACTCCTACTCCACCGGCCACCGTTCCCTTCCGCGACAGGACTTCACCGCGACGCTGGGCGGCGAGCGGTACCCACCTCGCGCCGACGTTCCGCGCTCCAGCAAGGCAGCGCCCCGGCGGTCTGCTCCCCGGCGTCGCCCAAGGCCACCCGCGCGTCGCCCCCGGCCACCCCCAGTCTGCTCCCCGGCGAGCCAATCGTGCCCTCGGCGGCCGTGCTCCACTGCTCACCGGCGCTCGACTCCCTCCCACTGCGCTGCCTTGTCTTTGTGGCCGCCGCCTCTGCCGCCCTATGGTCACGCTCAACAAAATATGTTTGCAATTTGGTCTTCTCGGTCCATCTGCAATGTATATCGGAACGATGGGTTCTCAACATTTTTTTTTCTTGAAAATACCTGAGCATGCTGCCTGCTTGACCATATGTCATCTCCCGCTGCCGTTTGCCCGTAAATAATTCTTGTGGTCTTTAAAGAGTGTAACTGATTTTCTCAACCACCAACTTGGATGTAAGCCAACTCATGTGCAGCTTTAGGCCCAATTCTCGCATCGTCGGCCGTCTCTATTTCAAAACATTGCAACTCCAAAATTTTTCTTTGGGATGCCATCAAGTGTGAGGTTTGTGGCGGTTGGAGGGTATGATTGTGTTCCAAAGTCATATCAGTCACTTTATAATTTCACTTACTCTTGTCCATCACAAGCCCCATGCGAACTTGACAATCAATTTTAGTTTCAAATTTTGGACACTTTGTTAGTTGGTTCCTTGTATCGGTCTCTTATGGCCCCTCATTTGCACAAACATATCTACACGATCGAACTTTCTCATCAATTCTTTTGTTTGTGCACAATTTTGTAACCTCAAAGCCTATTTGACCCATACCTAATCCAAAACATCCCAAGCCTTTATCTACATTAGTGAACTTCATACCAACTTGAGGCAAAAAGACTAGAAAACAAGCCCTCCCTACAACCAAAAATAAAGATGACATGATATTAGGCGGTGAATTGAACAACTAAAATCTATACCCTAATTAGATGAATAAAAAGAATCAACCTTGACAATACACACCTATTTTCTTCCATCTTATATATCCAATTTTAGTTTGAAGGAAGCACAAAGCAGTAAAGGAGGATAAACAAAATCAAACAGAACAACACTAGTACAGTTGAGTTTATCGATGGAGATTTATGGTACCTGCTTATCAACAAGAGCACCACCAGCAGCAGATGAGTTCACCGCCTCCAGCCCTGAACTTCCCCAGAACTCGTTCCGAGTACTCGACACAGCGACCCGTTGCCGCCGAGCAGTTCCCGGCCGGCAGGCCGCTTTGCTATGACGACGACCGACGACGGGGCCTCGCGCGCGGTGAAACGCGTAAGTGGGGCCGAGGCCGACGACAGGTCCCGTGCCGCCAGGCTGGGCGGCAAGCGGGGGAGCATTCAGCATCAAGCGATGGCGTGCTGGTGTGGGGGTGAGCCACGACGCGCGGCCTGCGGCCCGCGGCACGGTGATGGAGGACATGTGCTCTTCGCCGTGCCGCTGCATGTGGTGCCGCATGTGCGGATGGTGATGCAGCTCCTGCACGGGGTGCCGCCGCGACGCGCTTCGCCGATGGGCCGGTGCGGATCTCGCGGCGCGCTGGAGGTCAGCATCTCGGCGGCAATGCACTTGTTCGGCGTGTACGACGGCCACAGCGGCTCCGAGGTCCGGCCCGCTTTCATTCCATTTGCTAACTGTCCAAAAGAACTTTAGAAAACCATTCGTACAATCCAAAGAAAAAAATGATTTGGCTCACATTCTAGCCAATTCAATTCATCATTTCAAAATCTGAACAAGAATCAAATTGCTGTTGTTCGCAAAAAAAAAAAAAATCAAATTGCTGGAAAACAATCCAATTCCAGATCATAACCATAAGACAATGCTTTCATTACGCCAAAAAAAAAAAAAGACAATGCTTTCAAATAAAATCCAGTTTTATTAGTTTTGTGTAACAAAGTTTGCATCTTGCGAGGCTAACTTTTGGTTGTACGATCACCTTGTATTAAAAAATAGTGGCACCATATGTTAGCAACAATTTAATTTATTATTTCTGGGCATGTAGTTCTTAGATGTATTAAAAAATAGTGGCACCATATGTTAGCAACAATTTAATTTATTATTTCTGGGCATGTAGTTCTTAGTTTCTCACTCATCCAGGAGCTGACCTTTACAAAGATAGAATAGTGCCTTTACAGTTTGCTTCTATGAAAGCTACGTTTTTTTTTTTTTTGAGTAAACTATGAAAGCTACGTTTTGCAGTGGATTAAACATTGTAACTTATAGAGTTATTATAGTCCCTTCATATGAAATTAGTAGGCATATTTCTTGTTGTTAGACCAACAATTTCTTTATCAATACATTATTTTTGTAATACAAAATCGATGTTATTAGATTTGTGTTGAAACATACTTGCTTATGGTTTTGATTTTGCATCATATAAATGGCATTAATATAGTAATTATAGGTTAAAGTCTTGTCCTAGCATTAGAAGATACGCCTGCTAACAAATGGTATTTTGTTCTGCTATTAGGCCATACATGCTTCAGGTAGTAATTCCTCATTGTTGCTCCGCCCTTTTTTTTTGTCTCTCTCTCTCCAGGTTGTTCTGGACTTTGTCTACCTGGGCATTGGAACAGGGGTTGCTGCCTTTCTTCGTAAGTATGGATAGGCTTTTAACCTTTTCAGTGTTCAACTGTTCATATACGTTTACAACACAAACTGTACTGCTGCTGCTAGTTGTTCACGATGACAAGATGATGATATAATATCTTAACTAAAAACAAGCTCAAGTATCCAGCAGTTCGTGATATCCGACAATCCAATACTGGGCAAACTGAAACAAGTTCTATTACTGTTGTTTAAGGCATATGGTGCTTGTATCAGTGTAAGAATTGAAGCCACTGTGTTGTTTGTGCAGAGGTGTCATGCTGGACAATGACAGGGGAAAGGCAGGCAACGCGCATTCGATCTCTGTACCTCAAATCTGTCCTGAAACAAGATATAGCATTCTTTGATGTAGAAATGACAACTGGACAAGTGGTTTCAAGGATGTCTGGAGATACCGTGATAGTTCAGGATGCTATTGGTGAGAAGGTAATACCTCTGCAACAAGTAAAATGAAGAGTACAGGCAGAAATCTGTTCATTATTATTTGAATGAAACTCCTGTCCAACCCAGGTTCTAAGCATGACTCCTACTTAAGGAAACCGGGTTCCTTCTTAAATGACCCGCAGGAGCTCCTGCCCTCTTCGATGAGGTTTCTTAATAACAAAAGAGGGCCCCCATCCCACCCCCCCACTCAACCTAACCACAAGCACACACCCCAGCCCCAGCTCTGGGTCTAGTTTATTTATCGGCAGCTTGTATCAGAAGCTATGCATAATTTGACTTCAAAATCCTACAGGTTGGCAAGTTTCTACAACTTACTGCTAACTTCATTGGTGGTTTCGTCGTTGCGTTCGTGAAAGGTTGGCTTCTATCTCTTGTGATGTTGTCATGCATACCTCCAGTGGTCGTTGCTGCCGGGGTTGTCTCAAAATTGTTGTCCAAAGTATCTAGTAAGGGGCAAACATCATACATCGATGCAAGCAATGTTGTCCAACAGACAATCGGGTCCATAAGAACAGTAAGTTGAGTGCACTCATTGATCCAGTGTTGAAAAAAGAATGCTAGTATCAGAGAGATCTTTACATCTCACTGTGTTTCCTGTGGACACACAGATTGTCTCATTTAATGGCGAGAGGCAGGCCATTGCGTTGTACAATAAGTTCATACACAAGGCATACAAGACTGCTGTCCAGGAAGGAATTACAAATGGCTTTGGCAGGGGTTCCGTTTTCTTCATATTCTTTGCTAGCTATGGTTTAGCAATGTGGTATGGCGGAAAGTTGATTCTTAGCAAAGGATACTCAGGAGGAGACATCATTAGCATCTTGTTTGCTGTCATGGTTGGGGCATTGTGAGTCTCTCTTCATTAAAACATGGAAAATGTACCTTTTATTACATTCTGATGCTCACCATAGCATACCGTATCGATTGATGTCAAATTGTTTGTGGCAGGTCATTAGGACAAGCAACCCCCTGCATTGCAGCCTTCGCAGCAGGACAGTCTGCGGCTTACAGATTGTTCACAACAATTGAGAGGAAACCTGAGATTGACCCAGATGACACAACTGGTGGTGAGAAGTTAGAGGACATGAGGGGTGACGTTGACCTCAAGGACGTGTATTTCAGCTACCCAGCGAGGCCAGAACAACTGATATTCGATGGATTCACATTACATGTTCCGGGCGGCACCACAATGGCAATAGTTGGGGAGAGTGGAAGTGGCAAGTCAACTGTGATCAGTCTTGTAGAAAGATTCTATGATCCACAGGCCGGTGAGGTCTTGATCGATGGAATTAACATCAAGAGTTTACAGCTTGGTTGGATAAGAGGGAAGATTGGTCTTGTTAGTCAAGAGCCATTGCTCTTAATGAGTTCAATCAAAGATAACATCAGATATGGAAAAGATGACGCGACCATCGAAGAGATTAAAAGAGCAGCTGAGCTTGCTAATGCAGCAAATTTCATTGATAAATTGCCAAATGTATGTGAAAAAAAATCCAACTACTCAACTTCTATATTCTACATCTTGTCTCTGACCAAAGTGCTGACATTTTCTCTCTCCCCCCCCCCCACCCCCCCCTCCTTCATACCAGGATTATGACACGTTGGTTGGTCAGTGTGGCGCTCAGCTCTCTGGGGGCAAAAACAAAGGATTGCTATTGCTCGAGCAATCATTAGGAACCCCAAAATCCTTTTGTTAGATGAGGCTACCAGTGCCCTGGATATGGAATCAGAGCGAATCGTTCAGGAGGCACTGAAAAGGGTCATGGTGGGCAGAACAACCCTTGTGGTTGCACATCGTTTGAGTACTGTAAGGGATGCTGACTGCATATCAGTCGTTCAACAAGGAAAGATTATCGAACAAGGTTAGGACCCCTTTCCCATAAGTTTATGTCTATTCATTACATGCCTGACATGTTTAACTTGATTGATCATATTTTTGCACGCATGGATACATAGGTACCCATGATGAATTACTAATGAACCTAGACAGCGCTTATTCTCAACTTATTCGGATACAAGAAACCCCAAAAGAGGCAGAACCAAAATTAGATCGCCACATATCTGACAAAAGTAGAAGCCTCACATCATCGAATTGATAGGCAGAAGTTCGGCAGGGAACAGTAGCCGGCACTCTTTCACTTTGCCTTTTGACTTGGCTGGCTCAGTAGTTGAATTGTATGCGAGGCAATGATACAAATGATAACAAGAAAGAAGGAAATGATACAGATGATAACGAAAAAGACAAGACTGGTGACAGTGAGGTCCCAAAGCAATCTCCTCTTGGACGACTAGCTAATTTAAACAAGCCAGAGCTACCATTTATTTTGTTGGGGTCACTTGCTGCAGCAATTCATGGAATGCTTTTACCAGTTTCTGGTGTAATAATTTCAAATGCGATCATAACTTTCTTTGAGCCGGCAGACAAACTAAAAAATGATTCTCAGTTTTGGGGATTGATCTGTGTTGTGCTGGGTATCGTGTCAATAATATCAATACCAGTGGAGTATTTCTTATTTGGAATAGCTGGAGGGAGGTTGATTGAGCGTGTTCGTGCCTTGTCATTTCGGAGCATTGTGCACCAAGATGTAGCTTGGTTTGACAACCCAAAAAATTCCAGGTTGGTTTCCATCCCACTGTTTGTTATTTCTTTTATTTCTACAGTACTTATGATTATGAGGTTTTCTACATGGGTGCTGATGGTCAATTACATCTTACAGTGGAGCACTAGGTACAAGGTTATCAGTTGATGCTTTGAACGTTCGACGTCTAGCGGGTGATAGCTTGGCCTTAGCAGCTGAGGTCACTTCGACACTTCTAACAGGATTTGTCATTGCTATGATAGCAGATTGGAAGCTCTGTTTAATCATTATCTGTGTAATTCCGCTTGTGGGTATTCAATATTATGCACAAATAAGGTTCTTGAAGGGGTTCAGTGCAGATGCCAAGGTAGTAATTATTGAATCTGGGTGTTTTTTAAGAATATACTTTTGGAAACAATTACTAAACGATACACATGCATCCTCTGCTGGTTTAACACAAATATGACAGTCACGATGTATGGACCTATTTGACAAAGCTCCCAGAGCTCTGCCAAACAGTTTTCTAGTGAGAAGTAATTCCATGCTGATTCTTTGAAATGAACTAAGGGGTTAGGAGCTGAAAAATTAGTGTTTCCCGATTCACTCCACACACAGTCACTATATCCATACAGTTTATTCTAGAGAATCACAGAGAAATATTTTTCAGAGAATCAGCTTCCATAGAGAATCTTGAGTAGGAGCACTACTGAACATGCCCGTGTATTTGAGCACTTATTTTACACCACACTAAGTTAATGACAATGGGTTGCTGATTCTGCAGTTATTATATGAAGATGCAAGTCAAATGGCCATGGATGCAGTCACTAGCATCAGGACCGTAGCTTCCTTTTGTGGTGAGAAAAAAGTGATGGCAATATACAATAAAAAATGTGAAGCCTCAAAGAATCAAGGGATTAGAACAGGAATGGTTGCAGGCCTAGGTTTTGGCCTCTCATACCTGATGCTGAATCTTACATATGGTCTTTGTTTCTATTTCGGGGCACAATTTATACGTCATGAAAAATCTACTTTTAGTGCCGTTTTCAAGGTAAAAATGCATTATTTAAAAAAGTATTTTTACCTTTCTTTTCTCAAACATGCAGGAGAACAGTGTTTTTTACCTTTAGATTATAATTTCACTTCTTGTTATAGAATATTTCACTTCTTGGTAGTCACTAAACTATTACGCCATTTTGATTTATGTCTCCAAATCATGAAACTGCATATCTTAATCTCTGAACTATTTGAGTACCCCAATCCCGATCCAAAGCAGCCATGTCACATTCTATTAGCTAATGTGACATTAGCTAAGAGGCAACCGATGTGTGGGTCTGCTGGTCATAATTACTCAGACAGTCCCTATACTATTTTGTGATGATTCTTGTAAGTCCCTCAACTATGACCATATAAACGTTCCTAATCTGTACAAATACCCAATCCTGATCCAAAATCAGTCCCTTCACGTTCCATTCATATAGTTCGGCTTGCCGGATAGGCTTCTGAGCCGTTGCTCATTCTTGATCTTGTGTCTTCTTCTCATCTTGTCTAGCAAGGACTTCTTGATTCTACCTGCAAGCATGGCTGGACAGGGGCCAACTGCTCCTCTTCATCGTGTAGTTGTCCAGACTCCAGAATGTCCCTAGAGATTTTGCATAATAGCTTTGATGCATCTGGACATGACACCGATCTCGAGCAAGGCGAGTGCGTCCCTTTTGAGAAGACAAGTGGATGCTTTACCGAGATTGGAGTAATTTAATAAATTATAGGGGCCCAGCCAGATATGCAATTTCACAGTTTGGGGATCTAAGGTGAGAATCACATGTTAGTCACCCTGTAACAACGAGTTATGGAGTATGGACCCATATATTTTTTTTGAGGCAATATGGACCCATATATCGGCTCCACGTTGAAGCAGTGTGGTTACTTAATTAAGACCAGGACTGGAGTACTTAAATAGTTTAGGGGATAATAGGTATACAATTTTATAGTTTGGGGATCTAAATGAGAATGAGATAATAATTTTGGGTAATTTATACGTTAATAAATTAACTCATGTGGTTATGTCTTGCAGGTTTTCTTTGCATTGATGTTTGCAACAGTTGGGATATCTGAAACAAGTGCATTGGCTTCTGATTCCAAAAAGGCCAAGGAGTCAACTATATCCATATTTGCTTTGTTAGACCGTAAGTCGAAAATTGACTCAGGTAGCGATGAAGGTTTGATATTAGAAGAGGTCAAGGGTGACATAGATTTCCGACATGTCAGCTTCAAGTATCCAAGCCGCCCTGATGACCAAATCTTCAGCAATTTTACACTGCATATTCCCTCTGGAAAGGTTAGCCTATTTATATCCCTCTGAAATATCATAATTTCTATGTTAATATAATAATGTCTTACTCAGATTATGATTTCATGCAGACTGTTGCCCTTGTTGGGGAGAGTGGCAGCGGCAAGTCAACAGTAATTGCTCTGTTAGAGCAATTCTATAGACCGATTCAGGTACCATCTTACTAGATGGAATGGACATTAAGAAATTAAAGATAAACTGGCTGAGGGATCAGATGGGACTGGTGAGTCAAGAGCCAGTGCTATTCAATGACACAATCCGTGCCAACATAGCCTACGGGAAGCATGGGGAAGTCATGGAAGAGGAGCTCATCAAGGTCGCAAAGCTAGCCGATGCACATGAGTTCATATCAAGCCTTCCCCAGGGATATGACACCAGCGTTGGGGAAAGAGGGGTGCAGCTATCTGGCGGCCAGAAGCAGCGGGTAGCTATCGCAAGGGCTATACTGAAACATCCCAAGATACTGCTGCTTGACGAGGCAACAAGCGCCCTGGATACTGAGTCTGAGCGCACTGTGCAGGATGCCTTGGTTCATGTGATGGTTGGCAGGACCACGGTTATAGTGGCACACCGTCTTTCGACAATCAAAGGCGCCGACGTCATTGCAGTTCTCAGAGACGGCATGATAGTGGAGAAAGGAAGACATGAGGCACTGATCAACATCAAAGATGGATTCTACGCTTCGCTTCTCGAACATCGTTCAGCCTCACCATATTAGGATCTAATATCAGAGGCTTTGGTCCTAATGACGGGCATTGTGTATAAATCCCTCTTTGCTGCTATGTTTCAAGCTCGCCATGGATTCTCTAGGGTGTCAAGAATAAATTGAGAAGTGAACATTGCCAGTGTTTGGTTAAGATTTTTAAATGCACATTGTAGCATAGTTACGCAAATAATGGCATGTGCATCATATAATACAAGGTATACCTTGCAATTCCACATCTTAAAAAACTTTATGTAAACTGTGCTCAGCAAAAATAAGAGGATTAGACCTACAGCATTTTATTGTGCAATTAATTTTCTACGACTTTCAGAAATCAATGCAGTCCACAACTTTGCACTCACTGAATGACTTCTGTTGATGTTCATAATAACTCAGAATCCTTGAAATTCCGTATAAATACATCTCTATATAATGAAATTAGGGCCAAACTTAGGGTTATATAACCAAAGTCCACAATAGAATATGTTATCAATTTACCAGACGAGATTAATACTTATTGGACTAGCATTTTATTATGAGTCTTGGATTTAATGGATTTAAGGTCAAGCCAAACCCAATTAATAAAATATTAAATTCAATAAAAAAATAGCTAGCTTATATATTATTATAGGCACGGACGTCATGTAGTAACAAATTGTATGTGTACTGACATATTTGCTAGCGTTTTAAAAAGACAAATATGCTGCTGATCCACCAGCCCAGCAATCCCATTCGCATAGATGATGACCAACTGGCAGCTGGCCCACTTTCTCGCAGGGGACAATTGTGCGCCAAGCCCAACAATGTCCGTCCCTTCCAGCAACCAACATAATCCACACGTTACGTTACCATTTTTTTAAAAAAAAAAACACCAACCACGACGTCAAGTGCGTTTCCACTCGTCCACCAGGCTGGCCAGTGTGGCTTCCGACTCACCACCTTCGCGCAGCGCGTCCTTGGCCTGCCGCATGGCCTCCAGCGTGCGCTCCCGGAGCATCCTCCCGCCATCGGAGTCCATGAGCCATCGCACCTTGGCAGCAACCTCCCCGGCCGCCACGAGGCCCGTGTCACTGTCGTAGCCTTCCACGACCACGGCCAGCCGCATCTCCTTCTCCAGGAACACCCGGTTGAGCCGCTGCTCCGCGTAGAGCGGCCACGCCAGCATCGGCACGCCCGCCATCACCGCCTCCAGGACCGAGTTCCAGCCGCAGTGCGTCACGAAGCCGCCCACGGACGCGTGCGCCAGCACGTCCCGCTGCGGCGCCCACGACCTGACGACGAGGCCCCTGTCCTGGTCCGGGCCAGGAACCCCTCCGGGAGGAGCGCGTCCAGGTCCGGCTCCGGCGGCTTCTCGAACTTCTTCGCCGGGTCGTCGCTGGGCGGCGCCCGGACCACCCACAGGAACCGCTGCCCGCTGGCTTCCAGGCCGCCCGCCACCTCCCTGATCTGCTCCGCGCTGAACCGGCCGATGCTGCCGAAGCAGAGGAACACCACGCTGGCCCTGGGCTGCGCGTCCAGCCACGCCAGGCACTCCTCGCCGCCCTTGCCCAGCACCTCCTCCGACTTGATGAGCGGGCCGATGCAGTAGACGGGCGGGGTCGGGAGGCCGGGCGGCGTGCAGTGGCCCGCGGCCACGGTGTCGACGGCGCGCGGCTCCAGCGAGCGGAACGTGTTGACGATGACGCCCTGGGAGCGGCAGAGGTCTTTGCAGGTACTCAAAAAGCCGTCGTAGGCCGCGTCGTCGCGCCCATGATGGGCAGGATGGAGTGCGTCGCCGGGAACGGCGGGATGCCCGGCACATGCACTAGCTCCTCCCCATGTCCTTGAAGTTCGCCGTGGTCCGCTCGTGGAGCACCGGGAGGTGCAGAAAGAAGGCCAGGACCTCGGCGCCTGAGGTGAAGAAGAAGTAGGCGGGCACACGGAGCTCCTGCGCCACGTCCAGCGCGGTGCTGCAGAAGAAGTCGAGGACGAGCACGGCCGGGGACGCGGCGGCCAGGAACTCGCGGAGGTGCGGGTTGGAGACGCGGATGAGCTCGTAGGTGAGCGCCTCGTGGTGCTTGGACTTGACGGGCGGGAGGCGCTCGACCTTGGGCAGGCGGTGGAAGGAGATAGACGGGTTGGCCGCGGAGACGCCGGCGAGGAAAGGCCCCGTGGCGCCCGTGTTGTAGGGCGGCTCGACGACGACGATCGTGACGGACAGCCCCCGCGCGCCGAGGATCTTGCCAAGCTCGATCATGGAGACCAGGTGGCCCATCCCCGGCGACGGGTACAACACAACCGGTCTCTGGGAGAGCCCCGTCGCGGCGGTGGTGGCCTCCATTTCCCCTACCGAAGAATTGCTCGCGTTGGGCGTTGGCTAGTGCAGCGGACGGGCGAGTAGACACGCCGGACAGTGAGCAGAGTACGTTTCTGCCGTGAGAAATTATGGGGGGAGGCTTTTATAAAAGCATGCGCGACGGCGCGAGGCCTTTTCTGCGGTCGAGTCCACGTTTGGTCTGCCTGCGAGCTGCCGTACAAGCCACGTTCATGGGACTTATGACACTGAGTAATAACTGTAAAATATGTTTTCATATCAAATCTATTTTAACATATAATTATTCATATTACTATGTATAAATTTGATCAAATTATTTAAAAAAAGTTTTACTTGTTCTACCTATAATTATATTTTATTTTGAGGAAATAAATATTACAAAAAATCGTGTACGTTTATATTCTCGGGTATAAAATTTAGTTAACTAAAGTTAAGGACTTGTTCTACCTATATATATATATATATTTTTTTTTTTTTTTGACATCCGAGATCTCCTGTTCTAGAGATCACGATTCATAAAAAGAAGAGGACGTTTCTATCCTCTTCGATACATGGAGTGTCGTAGGGCTGCTCCACGACCACGAGTGCCACCTACCTTCATAATATATGATTTATTAGGTGGACCACCTATACGCATCGGTTGAGCTGGTGAAAAGGATTTGTTGATCTAATGTAACTGTGGAAAGAGAGGAACGAACACACGTAACACGTTTCGTCGGTCGATCACTGTGGTCCTACTGTCATGCATGGATGTGGTGGTAACATGTGAAAGTGCAACTATTATTACATACAGAGAATGCAATTTTTAGGCAACGCCAGTCGGCTCTAAACACTGGCTAGCTTGCCTGCGACGGCGAGCCGGCCGGTGACGGGTCGCGCTCGCGCTCAAATTAAAGTGCGTGAAGCTCCAGTGAGAGCGATGTGGCAATGGCAACGTCATCGATGACAAAATAGCTAGGGTCCGGCTCTGAACATCAACCTCGCATTCAACGTCGGTTGTCAAAATCTTCCCCCATCCCGATCAGCATTATTCTTACAGGGTAGGTCGCGATGCTATGTTGAACCGGGACGTAAAAAAAGATAGAGCGTACGTTCTCCATGGGTGCATTATGTCATTGCTTTGCTCATTCGGCGATATATATATAACTCACTTGAGCAATCTATAACTTTGATGTCAATTAAATGTTTATTTTGTGATTTTTTTGAGGAAATTGTGAATTTTATTTATTATTGGGATGATGAAACAGTACCCTTGGATCATGTATGTTTGATTGATAGGCTTGCTAAGGGATTATTAAATTTGCAAGGCACCATCGCATTCTTCATCCAGAAGTAGTAGTACCTGAAACTAAACAGGTCGAGGGCAATACTCAAATTGCCAAATCTCTAACTACACACAAGGTGGATAGTTGCAATCAATAATTACTGGAAATTTGATGATGATCTACGAGTAATACACACCTTCATCTCCACAGAACAAGTGGGACCGGGAAGGAGAAATTGTAGAGCTACCGGCCTCGGCGAGCATGCCGCCGAATGTATCTCAGCTCCATCGCTGGTGCCTTGTGCGGGGTCGACATGGGCGTCGTGGAGGTGGCGCCCAATCCTTAAGAGATAGGCAGAAACGGTGAAAGGGATGTCATGGCCAATGTGGAGGTCCAACCCAAGTGGCCGGCGAGCAGCATCGGGGATGGAATCATTATGGGCTTATGCCATTAGGAAGATAAACCTGACCAGCTTGACCACGTGACTTGATATGCATATGGATGTGCCTTTTTTTTTAAAAAAAAAAACAAAAGCCTTTCTAAAAATATGCATATGGGTGTACTCTCTCCGTTCCAAAAATATTTGTCGCTTACGCTTCTCGAGAAATATCTTTAATAAATTATATATTAAAAAATATTAATATTTATCACACATAATTAGTATCATTAGAAAGATCTTTGAATCTAGTTTTTTTACCAAAATTATTTAAAGATACAAATGTTGCACGTATTTTTGTAAAATCAAGTCAAAGCCATAAGACTAAAAAAACGAAAATGACGACATTTTGGGTCGGAGTGAGTAAGTGTTCAAGTGACATGCCAATCACTTGGGACGATGTACCTAACTTTGTTGTGGATTTGGTTGCTCACCCTTTCAACGCTGTTCATGCGTACGTACGTGGCCGTCGCCGTGGAGCAAATTGTGACAAGACAACACGAGATGGTTTAGCATGACAGAGTTTGTTTGTTTTTGGTGACCGCGCTCAACTGAGCCGGGCTTTTTTATTAAGAAGGTTGCCAAACGATCACAGAACGCAAGCCACGGCTTGCTACACGGAAGGACGAACTGAAAAGAAACAAAACAAAAGAAGATAGACTCAGAAGGGTGCCATTGCATAAAACCAATGGGCAATTCGCCTGGACCCCGCTGCAACCCAAGCATTTGCCTTCGTCAAGGATCTTTGGCAGAAGTCAAGACGTCATTGTTTCAATCTCTCAAACACTCGACTGTTCCGCTCCTTCGGTCCTTCCAGAGGAAGCCGGGAACAACACGAACATTATTGCGTCGAAGCCTCTACGCTGATCCTTCAGAAGCAATTTCCTCTTGACTAGCCACAGCTCAACGGCCGTAAGCTGATCGTGTGGAGGCAGCGCAATGGAGATGGCAGCCCGGAACCAAGCCCATCAAATTCGTTCCACTTGTAAATTCAACATAGGTATAGGCCAAAGATTTATATATGAATATTCAGTTACACAAACTGTATCTAAGTAACTACACCAAATAATTGTCATAACTATAATACGAGTGCGGTATAAATCTATTATACATTGTTAGTAACTGAATTTGAAGTGTGAGAGAGTAGAATTTCATCCGCATCTTAGTTCCTCTCATGCATACTATTCATATTAATATTTATATCTCTAAATAAACTCTTATTATAGATAATATATTTCATAATAATCTAATAATATTTATTAGATAATAATAATATTGGAGCAGGTGAATTGTTGAGTCTGGTTGGCACGGCATCAACTATCGGGCCTTGTATATTAGGCCGTGGATGGCTTGACTCGGCCCAACCATAGAACGACAACCGAGCTGAGAAAATGGTCTGAACTCAGGACACGATCTCCCCTCAAAAAAAAAAAATGGAACAAACAAGTGCCATACATTGCTTTGTATTGCATCTCTCTCGCATTCAAATTCATAACTCACGAGCTTGAGAACTTGCTTCTTGTTCCCAAAGAAATTTGCAACTCGAGATTCTCTTCAACCAAAAAGTCATCCAAAAGTTAACACCGATATATGTGTAGGAATAGAAGCAATTAGCTGACATTGAAGAACCACACAAGTATCGAAAACTATCAGATACTTGTAAACATACGAAATATATACAGCAGCATGCTGAATGGTGGATTACGTACCTCAGTTGATCGCAAAAGGATTAGGCAGGACAACCGGACAAGGGTATATAAGCGTTGAAATTCTCCAAACTGGCGAACTCAGCAATAGACCAATATAATCATCAGTTCATCATTCATTTATCTCCCAGATATGTGTACTTTGTTTCTTCATCAGTAATCAGTATCAACAAAGTGTGCAAGGCATACAGTTCTAGGTGGAAGTTGGATGTCCATGGATGTCCAATGATACCCTCTAGTTCAAAAAAATAAACTAGAAAGAGGTGGTCCCCACCAAAATTTGAATTTCTAAGTCATTTGTCAAAATCCATGGATGTCCAAATTAGATTGAGCTTCCACCTAGACATACAGTTACTAAACTCATGGAGGAAGCAAGCACAGTGTTGGATGTTTCATCCTCATTGTCTGGTGTCTCCAAACGAAACACGAAACAAAAGGATCATGTAGCTAGAGCGTCAGCTAGGAAGATAATCAAATGATCAACTTAACGAACATCTCACCGACTAACAGGAGCCACGTTTCCCACCGCCACCCTAACCTATCTTTTATGAGCATATATAGATTATAATGTCACAACAAATACCTATACCAGCATATATCCGAAAATTAAAAGGATGGAACCTGGAGAACATTTCACTTCTTTGCTAAGCACCAGCAACAAGGCACAGGATCTTGCATGACAAGAATAGAAGAAAGATATATTGCACTCAAAATCTCGCTGACCTCAGCAATCATCATGTCTCAGATGTGTGCATTCCATCGCGAACAATCCAGTATCAAGTTATCAACTATCTACCGCAAAGCGTTGCAAGAAGATGAACTAGATAGTGAACTTATAACTTTCAAACAGCGGTTAAACGAGATCAAGCATTTCCCAAGTCCTCTGCCTCCCTTTCTGAACAAGACGATGATCGAGCAGATGAACTTGACCAAACAGCGATCATCCAGGAGCAGATGAACTTGACCAAACAGAGAGCAGATGAACTTGACCAAACAGCGATCATCCAGAAACATTAGTATACTCAGGGCGTGTGCGTGTGCTTACTTGATTCCCTATGGCAAATTACCCAGAACCGGGAGCCCGAAGAGGAAGCACACCAACAGGACGGCGATCCACAGGATGCTGGTGGGTCCCGGCACCACGGCGCCCGACGACACGACGTACGCCAGCGCGTAAGCGGCGGCGACCGTGACGAGGACCCGAGGGAGGAGGTGGACGCGGTTGAAGGCGAAGGCGAGGATCCGGGCCGCCAAGAGGAACACGAGGGCTTCGACCAGATGAACCCGGTTCCGCATGATGACCTCCACGCGAGTCGCGGCCTCCAGGTGGGCGGCGGCGTGCGCGGCCACCTCAGGATCATCCTCCAGCGGCGGCGGCGGCGGCGGCACCATGCCCTCCGGCGGCTCCTCCTGCTCCTGGAGCGCGCGGCGGGCCGCGGCGTTGGACGCCACCTCCATGAGGCTCCGGCGGGCCTGCGCAAGCTGGGCGGCGGCCTCGGCGTAGAGCGCGGCGTACTCGACGATCTCGGCGCGGACGAGGTCGAGGTTGCGCTGCACGCGCTCCACGGCGTCCACGTCGCGAAGGCGGCCGACGAGGTCGTCGATCAGTGCGTCTAAGATGGGGTTGGCATCGGCCGCCATCGGTGAACGTGGGGGACGCTGCTGCGACTGCGCTGCGAGAGGTGGATGGGTTTTGGGTTTTGGCCGGGTGGCGCTGGCGACTGGAGAAAAAGGAGGCCTGCAGGCTGCAGGTGCAGCAGAGGGATTGAAACAGAATTGCCAGGATGCTATACAGCAGTACAGCTGGTTGTACAAGTGTCATGTTTTGACTTGAGCGGTGAGTTAGACTAGCGACGGTTAACTCTAAAGGAGTGTCATACGGACACCGATAAATGTGGCTTTCAAGAGATCTTTGCTGTGTGTGGGGGGTAATCTGCAAGCATGGCATGAGATGGTTGCTATGCTCACAGAGGAATCGTTTTGTGCGGTGGCTACATCATAATGACCTGTTCTCAGTCAAATCCATGTACATAGTTGTCTTAGGAGTCATCCGGTAGTGCTTCGGGTCGGCAGTCGCACATTAGTTATTCTTTTAGTACACCAGAAACAGCTGCGCGTTGAAGCCAGTGATTTGTGTCGGTGTGTTGCTACTAGGTTTGACGGCATCTCGCCAACAATCAAAATCTGTAATGTCAAACTCTAATTTCCCTTAATGCAAAGACGTGCAAGATGTACGCTTTCAAAAAAAAATAGTTGTCTTAGGAGTTCAAGTTATATCTTATAACACATTACTTTAGAAACTGAAATTAACTCTCAAAATTAAAGTGTTTTGTGGTACTCATAAGGGAGAAATATTAATAAAGACAATTTAACAAGACGTCGGTGCCAAGGAGGTAGAAAATGTTTTTTTTTTTTGTTGTTCCCAAGTATGTATACAACATCAAGTCTTTGATTGTCATTTTTGCTGAATTCGCATGGCGAGCTTTTCATGTTTCCTTAAATTTGTTACCTCCAACAAGCGTTCATAACATGTTTACAAGTTGGTTAGGTGGGATTAATAGGAAACTGAAAGCTAAAATAAATGTGGGTACAAGTGTAATTTACTAGGCGATTTGGCTAACCCAGAACCATATAGTGTTCGATAAGGCTTCTGCACAATCTTATTTACAGATTATCTTCGAGGGGGACATACAACTCGGTATTGGTCTCTATTGTAAAATGGGAGGATCGCTAGATGATAATGATGGGATGCGAAAGATTGAGACAACCGCGATGGAAGTGTTTGCAAGACAAGGTTGAAATTTTAGTAATAGGATTGCTTTCTAGATGTTAAGCTTGAAAGTTTCTCTCTTTTCTTTAGATCGAAACTTGTGTTTGAGATTGCATGGTTGTGACTCGTGGTGTGATAATGAATAGCTATATGCATTGGTCAACATGGGCAGAGCTACATATACGGGCGACGGTGCGGGCGCACCCACAAATTTAATAGTGACTATGATCAAATTTTACCATATTCGCACCCATGCGTAAAATCATATGCACCCACAAAGAAAACGCACCTCCCTCATATTTGTTCTAACTCCGCCACTGTCGGTCGATGCAGAAGCTAGATGTATATATTCCCTTTCTCTCAGAATTGTCTTCATCGAAAGCATGACATCAATTTTGTTAATGATCCTTCAAAAAGGTATAGGAAAAACATGATGTAATGCTATAAGAGACTCGCTCACTTTGATCAATAAACTAACCATAGTAGGATGTGTGAGCGTCGTTTGTAGGAACGGAAATGCCCATTCGCTCTCTCTTCTACGCTTTGGATGAGATTTCTACGCTTTGGATGAGATAATTCAGCCCACGATAGGAGAGGCGTGTCGATGAGGATGATGAAAATGCAGCCGCCACCATAGTCCGTACTTCAGACTGTTCAGTCACTCAGGTGACTTCCGATCAGGAGAATATGATATTTTTCAAAAGGTAGAGTTAATGTACAGTAGCAGATCGCCCAACAGTACCAAATGTTCTGAGGTAGTGAGTGAGGTTCATGGATGGCAGGCAATACCAACCAAGCGCAGTGTAAGCGGAAATATCGCTTTGAAAATACCAGAATAGCAATTATCCGGCCGGCAATTATCATGTCCTCTGATTGTGTACTTAATTTCATTATCAGTGCCAGACTACCAGCCTACTTAATATCGATTCAGACTGAGTTTAACGGAATGGGATCCTAGTTCCTGTATAATCCTGGCCATAACCCATATCAACATATTATATCCCATCTATTTGATTTCCCTGTCCCATTCGAACTTCATAGGCTCATGCTCTTTTTTTTAGACCAAAGAGCATGCCCCGACTTATATTGAAAGTCACCGAACAGAGTAAGGCTGGTTACCTAGGCTCATGATAATTCACTGCGCTGCCCAGCTAGTTCTAGCTACTCTCGACATCATAATCTCAAACAAAAATCACCATGAATTGATTTACAAACTGTCACAATCTGCACGTTGTCTCAGGCATCAAAAGTGATGTAGACAGCATAATATCAGAGACCACACGGATTATGGACCCAACAAAACAACCATTTGTAGGCATGAATAGATATCAGAACAATGCATTTACCAAGTACTTGACTTGCAAAGATGAATAAAACCAAAAGTGCAACACGACAACCCACAAGAAAAGATAGCACCCGAACTACCCAAGTTTCACAAATTCGTCTGATGGTTCCAGATATCATATTAGCTGGCAGCTCTTGCACTGGCCAGACAAACATCCAATGCATATACACATTTCACATACACCATAGTTTCGACAAAGCATGCCACATGATCTAATTGCCAGATAGTAGCTAGAGGACGAAGTACGTGACCTGACGAGGTATATCATGATTAGAATTCACTAACTCTGCCCCAACCATTAGAAGCAGAACAAAATACTTTTAATATACTAGGACAGTGAAATTACAAGTAGTAGACCTCATTTCATAAATCATAAATAATAGGTTAGGGGGATCTGCAAACCATGAAGCAATTCTCCAACCACAAACAATGAGAAACAGAGGTGTAACAATTCCATGCATAAATACTTCTTGTCATGCATTGTTTGATGTCCTGTCCCATTACTAAACAAGTCAACAGTTTTGTTCCCCCGATCAAAAGCATGCAGAATGACACTAGTGAAGGAACAAACATAACCATGCTAAGCAACTGATTCTAATTGACTATGTTTCTGTGGGTTATTACTAACCAACTAACTCAAGTCATACCAATCCCAATTTAGTAGCAGTAGCATCACGGCAAAAAGTAACAATTGTCAGTATAGCAAGGCAAAACAACATGTCCATCGACAGAACCAATCATTTTTTTTTTTTTTTTGCTGAAGATTTTGCCCTCCAAATCAATGAAAATTATGAGCCTGTACAATGCCCACTTAAAGACAACGAAAAAAAAAATCATGAGTAAACAAGAAAACTATATTAGCAGTAGCTTCAACATGCCAAAAAGAAAGAAAGAAAGGGTAATGCTATATACCATATGACTGTTTTTGGCAAAATTTCAGTCACCTAAACAGACAAACAAAACTGTTGTTCTTCAACCCATTGTTGGCTGACATGCAGCCCCCTCCCTCCTGTGCTTGCCCCATCTCCGACAGAGGTGCTATCCTCAAGTCTGCAAACACCAACCCTGCTATGCTAAACATGTTTTGGCCAGTTATATCATTGCCGCTGCTACGTACCCTCAACCTTTCCACGCCCATTAGACGTTCTCCCCTGCTGTCCATGGCCTGTTTGCCATGGCTCTCTCCTCTATGGCCAGGTATCACACCAGGAAAAAATCCCATGTTGCTAAATGCTAATGTACAAACACAAACAAGGAGCACAGCAATTCCTCTAATCAACCAAACAATGCCTAAGCAAGAACACAAGTGATGAATGTGTCAAGAAGCATAATTCATAAACAAACTTAGTATATACAATTGTAATCAGATGCAATACATGTCAAATGCTGAGGTAATTTTATTTCACTCAGTAATCACAGAAAATAGACAGCATCATCAAGCATCAAGTAAGCAAGCAAAGTAGATCACTCATCAGCAGAACACGGACCATTATTAGATCCAAAAAGGGACATGAGGCCATGTCGTAGCAGTAACATAAACCAGAAGATAACCAACCATACAACGTTCCTCCGTTGCACGAATATTTTTTGTGTCACCGCAAAAACAGCCATGAAACATAACCAGTCTCCAGATCCCTATATTTCTGTCTGTAGGCTAATAAGCAACTAATCATACTCATAGAAGTCACATCACTTCCAGTTTAGTAATAGCAGCATCACGACGAAAACTTTCAGCACTGCTACGCAACCGAGCTCCAGATTACCTCTTAAGGCGGAGATAGATCAGCATGATGGCAGCCGTCCCGGCGGCGCCGGCAGCAGCAGCCCCCGCCATCCTCAGCCACGCTACCTCCCCTTCCTTCGGGGCCTCAGCCGCCGGCGCAGCCTCCCTCTCCTTGGTGGTGGCGGCGGTGGCGGAAGCCTTCAGGGCGCTGATCTCCTCCTCGAGCTTCAGCTTCTCCTGGCGCACGGCTTCCACCTCCTTGGCGAGCTTCTCGTGGCTCTCCTTGTCCAGCTCGTGCTCGCCCTTCTCGGTCTTGAGGAGGGCCTGGAGGCGGTCGACGTCCGTGCGGAGCAAGGCGACCTCCTTCTCGGCGGCGGCGGCGGCGAGCTGGGCGATGGTGACCTCCTCCCGGGCCTGCATGAAGACCCCCTCGATGCTGTGCGTCTCCTCGGCGAGGGACTTGTTCTCACGCTGGGCCTCAGCGAGCTTCGCCTCCAGGTCGTGCTTAGCGGCGGTGAGGTCCTCGATCTCGGCGTGGGCGGCGACGGCAGCGTAGGACTTGGTGGCGGTGTGGGCGGCGGCGGCCCCCTCTTCCTCCTCCTTCGCGACGCCGCCGTTGGGAGCGGGGTTCTCGGCGGCGACGGCGGCGTAGGACTTTGCGGGGTGGGTGATGGGGACCTGCTCCTCCTCCTCCGCGACGCCGCCGTTGAGCGCGGCCTTCTCGGCGGCGGCGGCGGCGGCGGGGGAGGCGAGGGTTTCGTCGCCGTTCTCCATTGAGATGGGAGGTGGTGGTGGGTTTTGGGCTTTGGTGTTTCTGTGCGTGGGATTGCGGGGGGCGGCGCGGCGGCCTGCGGTGCGGGTGGGAAGTTATGGGGAAAAGGCAGGAGGAGACGAGGGAAAGCGGAGGCTTCTTTCTCCTTTCTGTTTCTGCTTGCGGAGGGGGTTGAGAAATGTCTAGAAAGGCAGGCTCCGCCTCGCGTCAATGACGGGTGGGCCACATGCCCGGGGTCGCGCCGCGGCCGCACCTGTCAGTAACACTGCCTCCGATCTGACGGGAGCGCGTGCATGACGGCGACGGCGGTATGTTGGCCTGGTGGGTCCGTAGAGTCAGCGACGTTGTAACACTTTCGTGGCGAGGAAGTTGGTGCCTGGGGACGGACGGCGTCACCGGCTCCCGTTTCGGTAGTGCGCTGCATTATGGTATGGGCGCGAGATTCGCGTCTTGCGGGCCCGAAACGCAAGTGGACGGAGGATGGCTAGTTTTTGCTCGCATTCGAATTTCGAAAGGCATCTTATCAAAAAAAAAAAAAAAAAAAATCGAAAGGCATGGAAAATGCATGTCTATCTTCTAAAAAAAAAAAGGAAAATGCATGTCTCAAGTATGTCCCATTTGAATTTGAATTTGAATTTGAATTTGAATGATTGATGGAACGGTTTTGGTCTTTTGTTTCAAAATCGGATTTGAGAAAACTGTGTCGCCTCACGGGAGAGATAAACGCACTGGCGCACGGTTGCACAGGGTAATTGTCATTCATTTTTTTCAAATTTCGACTGATTAAGATAAATGCCCGCGCTAACGCTTACGGCCATTTTATCATATCTTAACTTTACACAACAGTATTAAAGCATTTATACAACCCAGGAAACACTTTTGCATAAGGCATAGTAAAGTTATTTGTCATATTAACCATCTAAGTTTTAGTCAACCTAAGTCCTGAATCACGTCTTATAGATCTCCAGGGAAGCTGACAAAACATTCGTTTGCATGACTCGTCATGTTCAATTTGATATGGATGTGCAGTTAATATTGGGAGCTTCAAATTGGCAGCTGAAATTAAAGTGAAAAAAATGATAGACAAGTTCAATTTGGCAAATTCCTGAAATTAAAGTGAAAAAAATGATAGACAAGGCATATTAACACTCCAGTTCTTGGAGACACATTTCAGAGAGAATTAAAGCAGAGGCTCCTCAATAGCTTTCTTTGATAACTCTTCAGAGAAATTAACACATGCCCAGTTGCTGATTTTGACACCATTTATTACTTTCTACAAACATTTGTTACAGACTAAGAAGAAATGTATGTACAATCAAAATTAAAAATTGTCTTATGACTGAAGAACACTTGCTTTGTTCCGTCAATATCCAATTTCCTTGCTTCCAACATGACTTCAAAACCAAGCAGAAAGGATATTCACTTAGCACTCTTCAAAATCTGATCTACGATGTCGACAACTTGTGGTAGAGAACACACCCAGCATAAACAAAATGACGGAGCTTATATTTTAAAACCAAGCAGAAAGGATATTGGGTGTGCGCCTTGTGCCACACGTAGCATTTTGGAGTTTGGTGTAGGAACTACTCAAATAACCTGTATAACATAAGAAGTGTAGGAAAGCTGGTGACACCAAGAGAATTTTGTACTATTGAACTTAACCTATAAAGCTTTTTGCCACACTTCAGAATGAAAATTTTAAGTCATCACATTAATTGGCATTCAGGCAGCAACATTCAATGCCCAGCTCATAAAAAAAAATAAATTTAAAAATTAATTTATAGGCAAGTAATTGCAGTCCCACTCAGAGATACCTCAAAACATATGCAAATTAGACCACAACATTATTTTTACTGTCCTGCCTAGCCCAATGTTTAACAACATAATAAAACATATGCATTGGTAACCACGACTGCATTGGATTTGTGAAGATTCAGAGATGGACTCTGACATTCCATGGCAATCTAACCGCGACTATTGTGTCAAAAAAAAACCGAGACTCCACCACAAAAAGCTCAGCTGACTCAATGAGATTAAGGCAAAGGGAGGGAAAAAAATCATCATCCCACTAATAAGAAACGACAGGGAATTTCAGGAATTGAGTAGTAACTAAACTTATAGGATTTCATAATCATGTACTTATCTTTGGCAAAATCATCACATATTCACATCGTCAAAGCATCCCAAACAAATTCATGATCATGTATATACAAAATTCATGAAAAAATCATCATGTATAAATACCATGGGTGCTCGCACATAAAAAAATCGTTCCGATCCTGGCAGACATGACAGTGGGTAGCATCTCATGCAGCTACACATAACGGTATCATTCTAAGTGATTGAATTAATCCTGTCAATCTGAAACACAATTTCAGAAATATTGAAATCCATGCCAAAGAAAGTTAAAATAGATATATATGGTTTTAAAAAAGTTACATCTGTACCAACTACTTTGCACTTGATATCCATGATTGCTTGCCGAAATAGAAAGAGCTTCAACTAAGCACCTGAATTTGTGAAATTAAAGTTCAATGCTAAAACTGATAACAATTACAGCCGAAAAAGGAAATCCGACAGTAGATGTTTATTCATTATAAGAGTTGGAAGTAGAGGGCTACATATAATCTGTTTGGATCATATGTCGAAGCTAAACAATATGAAAACATTGAAGTTCACTTGGGATAATTCAATTTTCTGTAACTGGGTGAGTTAGAAAAAAAAAAAAAAAAACTGTCCGCAATGCAAAATTTTATGATATCTAGAACCGAGTAGCACTCACCTGTAGGGGAAATAAGAGTTTATTGAATGAAGAATAGTAAAGAATCAATAGGCTTTAGCAATTGACAGGTTAAAAGATTTTGTTTGCCCATCCGCATCACTAATATAACCAAAACGCTAGTAACTCAGTATATTGACCCCCTGAAAGACTATCGTGAGCATGACTGCTGAACACAATGCTTCTTCCGCCTATGCTTTTGATTAAAAAAGAGATCACAGATCAAAGACAATAAATGAAATTAGTGGATCCGAAACCAATTTGGGGATCAAAGATAATTTAGGAATTCAAGCAGGATGCAAATCAATTACAAATGAAAACCACATCTGAGAATGAAGATCGGATGGAAAATACCTCTGGGATGGCACCGTCGATTGGAGTTCTGAGGAAACGACCTCGTAGATCTAGCTGTCACATCATATTGTCGGAGATTTGGCCTCCAGGCCCGGCCGCTCATCCGATGCCACCCTCGCACGACCGCGCGCAGCGTGCCAAGCATGCGGCCTAGCGGTGAACACCCGGCAGGTCAGGTTTGGCCGTTTGGCTTGGCGAATGGCGGAGTCTGGCCGCCGGAGTCGTCATCAGATAAATACGCGTACCTGCTGCGGCGTCTGGCCGCCGGAGTCGTCGCGGTCGTCGTCCTGAAGCCCCCGGAGTCGTCGCGGTCGTCGTCCTGGAAGCCCCCGTCGTTCTCGTGGCGAGTCGCGGGCAGTCCGCCGTCGATATAGTGGGCCGTCGTCGAGCGTAACGTCGTCGGACTCCTCGCCGTCGTGCTCCCGGCGAGGACGGTTTCAGATCGCGGCCGTCGTTCTCGTGGCGAGTCGCGGGCAGTCCGCCGTCGATCTAGTGGCCTGCCCCGGGCAGTCCGCCGATGATCTCGTACGGTTTCCCGTCCGCGTACGTCGTGGAGAATAGATGAGGGAGCCAGTTTGAAAAAAAAAATAGATGAGGGAGCCGCGTATTTTGTTTCCCCCGGGGTTCGAACCCTGTTCGCTGGTGCCGCGATGCCGCGATGTCGCGCGCGGTAGTGAGATGTCCGACCTTGCATCAAACTTTCGATCCCAGCCCTGCAATCATTTGACGCTCTTTCGTGGGCCGTTAATTTCGTGAGCCCTCCAACTGTGCCATTATATAGTATAGATTGTATTTGACGACCACGGCAACACTCGAGGACGTCTATTTGATGCTCCTGGAGCTTCGTGCCGTCGTCAATCAACCTTTCGAGCTTAAGATTCCGATCTAGGTTTGATGATTCGTTGTACATCATTGTTGGGTTCTTGTTTGAAGTAGGCACCGTTAATGTTGTGTTTCATGCTCTCTTTGTTCTGTGTTGAGTGTTGCTATGACTAGGTTTATAAAAATATAGTTCCCACAAATACTAATATTGCGGGCTTTGGTGTCTTAATTGCTATGATGGCTAGATTTATACAAATGTTACTAGATACAAAAAAAAATATTAATGATAACATGTAACACAAATACTGATATTTTGTTATTTTAGTACATTTGATTTGTTGGGAAATGAGATTGGAAGTTGAAAAAGGATTCAGAGTATGTTTATTCACTGGTAATTTGATGTCAAATTCACATATAGTTCGATGTTCATAGTTTCATCAGGTTTGGGAATTATTTAGATGACAACGTATGGAAAACAAATTCACGTGGAAACTATAGAAACTCCAATCTAGATCGTTGGATGTTCATCCCCGATGGCCATCGGTGGGAGGTGGGTTATTTTAGCACTTAAACTCCCACTCATCCTACCCCTAATTAATCCTTTAGCAAATTACCCCCACGTTCTCCGGTCCTCCGCCGTCACGTATTTTGTTATGTATTTTAGTACATTTAACTTATTGGGAAATGAGATTGGAAGTTGAAAAAAGGTTTCAAGTATGTTTATTCATTGGTATTTTGATGTCAAATTCACATATAGTTTGATGTTCATAGTTTCATCGGGTTTGGGAATTATTTAGATGGCAACGTATGGAAAACAACATCGTGTGAAAACTATGGAAACTCTAATCTAGATCGTTGGGTGTTCATCTCCGATGGCCATTAGTGGGAGGTGGGTTATTTTAACACTTAAACCCTCACTCATCCTACCCTAATTAATACTTTCACAAATTACCCCACGTTCCCCGGCCGCCGTCACGTCGTTTCTCCGTCCGTTGTCCTGCGGCGATCTCCTGGAACGCGACGTCCACGGCAGCAACTCCGACATCGACGTGTCCGTCGTCGGGCCCTCCTTCGTGGACCGTGACCAAGACTTCTGGGATGTGCTGACCGAGACATACTCGTGCATGAACTGCACCTACAATGTCTCGCAGGCCACGCAACGGATCATCAAGGAGCAGATCTAGGCTAGCCACATCACATGCCAGGAGATCACCGCCGCCGGCGGTCGCTGCTGGGGCGCGCTGTTTGAGCAGTTCCCGTTCTTCAAGAAGCACATGAGCTATCTGTAGGTGGGCGCGACGGTGGCGAGCGTATCTCTATGATGAAACTCTATTCTTATGAAACTTTTTTTAACCTATTCCCATAAAACTTTTATTGCTTCTCTATTCATCAAGCTACGTTAATGTCTACAAAATTCTCATTAAACGCTTGTTGAGATTGGCATTAGGCTAATGATCTGTTGCTATGCCTCGTAGCCTGTATGAAATGTTGTGGTGTTTGAATCGTTCAGATGCCGCGCTTGGTGGGCTTGCCAGCCCAAAAGGCTTGCTCCCTGGTTCGATCTGTGCGATGGTCTGCACCAGCCGTGGACGGACGCGTCACACGTGCTCACCCCGTTGCTGGCTTGCTTCATGTTTAATTAAAAACAGTCGCTTCTCCTATCCTTATCCACTCATGCTCTCATTCTTCTCGAGCGCACGCATGGCTCCATGTCCGCCACATAGTCGGCGACCTCACAAATCTCGGTGTGTGCCCTACACACCCCGTCGTCCTCTCCCACCACCTCGATGTCTGCTTCCTTCACACCTCGCACCCACTCCGTGCCCCCAACCGGGATACCCAACCTGACTTCATCCCGATGCGACTTCCTCCCCGACCTCTGGCACTCCGTCCCCCATTCTCCTCCTTAGATGGAGCTCGAGCACGCAACAAGTGTTCTATGGCGGCCATGTCGTCTACCCTATCCCGACCCTGATGTGTCTCGTCCACCCTAGCGCGCCCTCCCCAACCTCTCACAACCATGGCCTTCTCATAGGATCCATGGAGCACTGTGTAGATCCAGCGGCGTGGTGGTCTCCAACAACCAGTAGGCGACGACGACCATGGAGGTGGCTCGATCTGCACTCTCTAGTGGCGCTCCCACCCATGTGCCTCACCTATTTCCCCTCCCCTTCCTGTCTGCAGTGGATTTTTTGCGGTGTTGCAACAATCAATTTGAGATGTTGCAACAACTAATTGTTTTAGAGTTGCAACATGTGTTTAGGTTTGCAATAGTGGATTTTAAGTTGTTGTAACTAGCGATTTGAGACGTTGCAAATGTGATTTTTGAGATATTACAACATGTGTTTTTTATTGCAAGAATCGATTTAAGATGTTGCAACATGTTTATTCGATGTTGCAACTATGGTTTTTGAGAGTTGCAAGATGTGTTTTTGATGTTGCAATAGCCGATTTTTAAATTGTTCCAACTCGCGCTGTGAGATGTTGCAACTTGTGTTTTTTAGTGTTGCACCAATCAATTTTTAAGATCTTGTGACATGTTTTCCCCGTGTTGCAAACTGTCAGACTTATATATTCCATCCCGGTGTCGTCCAGCCCGTTACTCTATTGCACTCGCCCCAACCCGTTCGCACACTGGAGATGAGTGGGCGTGTTCGGTGGGGAGGAGGCTATTCCGCTGGGCGCGCCATGGGGAAGAACAAGGTGCTGGGGTTCGGATTCGGGGAAAAGAAGGGGCTATTGTGGGCGACGTCTGATGTTGGGCCACGTTTTTACTTCTGGGCCTAGCGGGAGCATCCGATGGACTGTCACGTCCGAGCGTACCGAATTGTTAAGGATCCCTTAAATGGGCCGGGCTTCCTTTTCTAATTCATTGGATGTCTATTTTTAATATAACCTCAGTTGTCAGATAAAAAACTGCTAAAAAAAAGATTGTAAAAAATGAAAGCGTACATTACCAGCAGCGCCCAGGCCATATCCGCCCCAAATCTCCTTCCGCCGCATCATTCTAACCGAAACCCCAAAAAGCGCTCCGCCGAGCTTCAGGCTGCCGAGCTCGACGGTTCTAGCGCAGAAAAAGCCGAGGTCGAGACAAGCTATACCTCAGCGGCTCAGCCATGGATCTGGAGATCGTTGGGCGGCACGCCTTACTGTTCGACGACGACGCGACGGCGGAGGTCGTCAACTCCGGCGGCTCCCTTGTCCCCTGGGCGGCCGTCGGCGCGGCAGACCTCCTCCTCGACCGCCACGACGTGCGCCACCTCCTTGACCGCGTGCCCCTCGCCCGCGCCGCGCCTACTCAGTGGCCCTCCTCTCGGGGCCCTCCCCGACGGCATCTCTGAGACCGAGCTCGACCGCGAGCGCTACCTGGACCTCTCGGCTGGCGACGGCGAATATGAGGGTTCTGGAGATGCGCCCCCCTCAGGTATAAATGGATCTTCCCTTTACGCCGCCTCTCCTCTCTTCTCGTATGTGTAACTCTCAGCTACTGCCTTACCCTTTGTGGATATATTTGAGCTCAAGTTTAATTTGTTCCGTTCTGCATTTGTATGTCGTTCTGGCGACTTTGTCTTCTTCTATGTTTCGTTATGTCTAATTGAGAATGAGTCATAATCATAAATTCAAAATAAATCCATTAATTGGTTGGGATTTCAGTGTTCTGATCGCAGACACAGCCCTATTCAACCAAAGATTCAGGCTTAAACTGTACAAAGTTTTTTTCCAGATATTACTCCCTTTATATATGATCTACAACCTTGTAGAAACACAGCAGACTAACCTTGTAGTAACTGTGTTTCTTGCAAACAAACAAGGTTCATAGAATACCCAGTTGTATCCAAATAACCGTATCACTGCCACATGTTTAAAGTTAGTGTTCATTGTACATATGTGTTTTTTTCCATCGTATACTTTTAAAATTGCAGGAAGGATGCTTTGATTAGTTCATGAGCATCTTTAATCATTTCAAGTAAGGGACTTTCTTCTGTTGCTCGGAAATATAATTTGAGCCTGCATGTTTTCTTCCCTACTTCTATTTCTGTTATTTACTATAATATAACAATACTTTAGCTGACATATTTTTGCTTATCTAGGAAATGGGGCAGATACTGGACAGGCTGATTATAATGCTGTTCATTTCTCATATGGATATCCTGCTGGTTCAGATGAACCAAATTCTTCAGAATTGTGTTATCGCCCATCATTTTATGTGCCAGAAAGCTTGTTGAATAAGCTGGTTAGTATAAGCTTTGAGCTCACACTTTTAACTATTTTCTCTCCAGATATGATAGAAATTTATTTCTTCTTCCCTGTTATTAATCTTCTTCAGTTGATCCAGCAATAATTGTCCAAGGTGCATATGTTCTTCTAAGGATTAAATGCCTGTTTCAGATGGTTGGAGCAGAGATGAGGTTTTCTACTAGTGATGCACATTGTTTCCTTTGCAATGTATCTTGGACGTAAGGAATATAGGCAGGTGGGATTAGAATGATTCAAGTGCTACATATAACAAAAATGAATGGGATGGCTGTCTTGCGAAATACTAGTTTTCTTAATGTAGTAATTCATTCTGTTTGACATAATTTTTGCTTCTGTGCTCTCTAGCCATTACTGAGACATTTTTTTCCTCCCCTGTTTTAAATTTACAGCCACCTTCTGAGAAGGCACACCAGATAATTGCAAGAACAGCTTTATTTGTCAGCGAGCATGGGGACAGTCAGAGATTGTATTGCGGTGAAACAAGGAGACAATCCAACATTTGGATTCTTGATGCCTGATCATCATCTCCACAGCTACTTCCGCTACCTTGTTGATCATCCTCAACTGCTGAAAGATGGTTCTGATGTTGTTGGCACGAATAAAAGTAATACTGAGAGTGAGCATGCTTCATCTGGTGGGGCTTTATCATTGCTTGGGACCGCATATGACTCAGGAGATGAGGATGAAGGCACACTCCCCGCGTAGTTCGAAGGCATGAATCCTGAAATAGCATGACCCCTGATGTGCAGGGCCATATTAAACCTGCATCAGTTATGCCTGACAAAAAAGAACTAGGCAAAGATCAGAAAGCTACTGCTCCTGCAGTTAAGAGTAAAACAATATTGATGAAGAAAAATCCGATTCTTACTGGTAACAGCATTGTTGCTGTTCAGCGTGAAAAGGTCAATGACACAATCACAGCATCAAGTACTTCCAAGTCACATGTCAATGAAACAAAAATGATTCTTGAACCACCATCTTTCATGAAACGGACGATGGAGAAAATAATTGAGTTTATTCTGACAAATGGGAAGGAGTTCGAGGAAAAAAACTGATTGAGCAAGACAGAACAACTGGGAGGTTTCCATTTCTTCTGTCTTCGAATCCATACCACTCGTATTATCGAAAGTTTCTCCAGGAAACCGAAGAGGTAATTTGAGTCACAATTGTTTATGCTTTAAGCTTGAAAGACTTTGTGTTACTACCCCTTTTCTGTTATTGTGCTGTAGAGGTCAAAAGAAATTTATTGTCTTTTTGTTACTATTTCGAAGATGGCAAAAGAAGTTTATTGTGTTTTTTTTATTTTTGAAGAAGCCAAAAGAAAATTAATTTCTCAAAATACTGTCATGCACACAATGTTCCATGCCTTCATTCTCATCTTGTGATGGTGATACTTCTATTTACTTAATATTTGTCAGGTTTTCATACGTTGCATTTGTTTACTGATCAATTATTTCATTATTTATATATTTATATTCAAACCTGATTGAGCTTTCTACTACCAAAGATGTTCACACAATTGATTGGAATATTTTAATTGCAAAAATGATGGCCCTATGTTTTTCGCTCATCAAGCTTCTTTTCTTGTTTAAGTAGTTGCCTCATGTTACAATTATTACTTCTAATAGGATTAGTCACTTTTATTTATATCATTCTTGAGCACTCTTGATGTGCATTCAAATCGAGCAACCAGCATTCTCAATTCTTACTGTATTGTTTTTGCTGAGTGTCTTCTTTTTATTTTATTTCTTTTTTTGTTCTGAAGTGCATATGATGTCTTACACTTGATCTCTGAACTTCAGGTAAGTTCACATGTGGAAAGTATTAATTGCTGATGCACTGCTTTGGGTAGCCTGTAGTAGGGTCTTTTATTCTGTTGTTGGCCACTTCTTTTTATTTTATTTCTTTTTTGTTCTGATGAAGTGCATATGATGTCTTACACTTGATCTCTGAACTTCAGGTAAGTTCACATGTGGAAAGTATTAATCGCTGATGCACTGCTTTGGGTAGCCTGTAGTAGGGTCTTTTATTATATTGTTGGCCACTTTTCTGTTGGTTTCCCCAGTGTTGGTGTGGTGTGAGTGATGTAAACTTTGTATACCTTTTTTGCTCGTGAGTGTTCTAAACTTTGTATGCTTTTTGCTCTCTACTATAAAAGCAGGGTTTTGCTCCATAAAAAAACACACACTAGGAACTAAAACATTTGTTGTAACATCTTTATGGCATGATTTTCTGGTGTGATGTATTATGTTCGCATGAGTTAGTTTCTTTGGTTGAATTGTTGCTTACTGGCTTTCCTGGTCCAGGGCATGATTTGACGTAGCTATGTTGTGCTATGCTAGTTTGAAAGCACTACATGGCAAATGTTTTCTTCTTATTTTTGGATTTGGAAAGGTCCTTCGTCTTCATGGACATGAGTTGCTGATGCCTGTTTTGATTACTTGAATTGCTTTCCTTCTGTCAATTGTTTCTTGAATGCATCTGTTGTTTGCCTTGCTTTTCAAGCTTGTACTGCCCATTTTTTAATTAGTATTTTTAACTATTAGATCTAATTCATCAAAAGTATCCTGGATACCTAGAATGTTTTGTATTCCAGGCCAATTCAATTCCTCCCCCCTCAATATGTACATCCAATCAGAGCCTTATAATTGTTGATGGTTCTCTTTTATATCCTGGGAATACTGTGGTTGTGTTGTAGACTCAGGCCCTGTTCGCAATGCAAGAAATACCAACATTTTACTAGCTTTACTACTTAGTCAATGTTATCCTTTTTCCCAATGATCCAATGGAAAATTTTAACTATGGTATGTTTCTCTTTCATTTATTGATTTTTCAGTCCAAGTCACATGGTCCTAATCACAAGGACAGAAGAGGTTCTTCTGACCGGAGGGGCAGAAGTCCTGAGAGCGACGACAGAAGCTCTCGTGAGCGCCGCTGACAGAAGCTTTCGCGAGCGCACGGACAGAAGCTGTCGTGACCGTGCTGACAGAAGCTCTCGTGACCGTGGCGACCGAAGAGGCTCAATGGAGCGCAAAGACAGCAGTTATGGCATGGTATCCAGTGCTTCTGATAGAAGCTCAGCTGGGCCATCAGAGAAGCAGCTGTATGACAATGACAAACAAGGGAAGGGTATATTCCATCCTGTTTGTGGGGTCAAGAAGGAACCTACTGAAAGTCACTGCAGATGAAGCTGCTGCTATAGTAATGGCGGCTACTCGTGGACTGGGTGCTGCAAATGACTCAGTTAACACCATGAAAGGAACCAAGGACAATGTTCGCACCCATATTAGCAATGATCCCTCTTCTAGCTTTGGAAGTTTCTCATCTTTACAGGACCGAGATGCACTGTCCAAACACATTTCAAATAGCGAGGCTGATGCTTCACTTACAAGTAGTGGACAGCCCCAAAGGGAAGGTTTTGGAATTATTGATGATGATTGGATTGCAAACACTATTGCAAAAGCTGCTGCTGCTGCAGCCTCCAAAGAGGCAGATTCTTTGGAAGCTACCATGACAAAGGAACAGAAGCTGAAAGCTGAGAGGCTTCGCCGTGCGAAGATGTTTGCTGCAATCATTAAGAGTGGAGACAACAAGGTGAATGATTTAGCTGCAGCATCAGATTCAACTAGTGAAGCTGCCAAGGCCATTCCTGATATGAATGTCTCTGGACCTGATCTGCAATCTGTGGCTAAGGAACGTGAAGGTAGCTCTGCTCCATTTGAACATGAGGGGCCAAACTTGACTAAGCATAATAAAGACTCTGATGATGAACAGAACAGAGTGCGAAAGTATAGAAAGAAACATCAAGAATCCGACGAGGAAAAAGATGAATCAGAGGATAGCTATAACCACTCGAGGAAGAGGCATCACTCAGAGCATTCAAGAGACAAGAGTAAGGATGTTCACAAACTTAAGCACAAGAGTCACTCCAAGGACAGGGAGTCCAGGCATCACAAACACCGTTATAACTCTTCTGAAGATGAGCAGGAGCATGAGCGTCGGAGTTCCAAGTCAAGGCATAGGCATAGAGATGATCACCGCTACTCTGATGAGGAACACAGGAGGTCTCATAAGCATCGGAGGAGAGAGCATAACTCCAGTTCTAAAAGAAAGCACGAGGAAGATCGAAACCAGCGTGAACAGTCTCAAGGTCGCTTAGAAGTGTCGCCGTCTAGGTCTGGTGTCAAGTTTGAATCAGACAAGCTGCCTGATGACACTGCACAATCAACTCAGGGAACAACTGAAGTGCCGAGTGAATTGAGAGCAAAAATCAGAGCGATGTTGCTCGAGAGACTGTAATGTCAAACACTTTAACACTGGCAACTGCCCTTTCAATTTCTGTATTTGCTTCGAACGTTCCAACTATGTGTCCATTTTAAAATCAGTGACCTTAACGCATAAATTTGTTGGCCTGCCTGACATGTTGTTAAATGTCTTGTTGAATCCGTGGTTGCGCGGAGCGCCGTTTTTTTTCAAGATGTGTGCCGAAGACAACCATTTTGATCTACTGTGGTGATTTCGGTAGATATATACGGTTTCTCTTTGAAACTGGGCGAGGGCTCGTATGGAAACATGACAATGTCTATACGTATTAATGAGGTGGAAAACTAATTAATTTTCAACTTCAATCCATATGAATTGAGTTTATTCACTTCAATCCATATATCCTTATGGATTAATTTTATTCAAATAAGTCCTCTAGAAAAAGAACTTTTGACTCAATTGAATAGAATAGAAACGGCGGTTGCTGATTTACCAAAGAACTTTCATTTCCACATAATTCCATTCCTTTGGATTTTTTTCACAAAATCCTGCGGTTGAATCCGATCCAATGCAAACCCGTCCGTCAACGGGGTCTGTTCCGTTTTCCGCACCTCCGCCCCCAAAAGCACACCCGCCGCGGCGCCCACAGCTCCAACCGGAAACCACACCCCACGCGCAACCACCGCCTGCACATCGCATCTCAGCCATCCATCAGCGTAGTACGCGCGGACCCGAAACCCGCAGCAACAAAACCAACGACTGGGCCGTAACGAATGGGCCGTACAACCCACCCACGCTGCCTCGTGGACCGCAAGTCGCAACCCACCCACGCTGCCTCGCGCCCTTTCCCTGGCTTTTCCGATCTGTGGTGGCGGCGTTCCGTCGGCGAATGGTGACTTCGCCCCCGCCGGATCGGCGTGTTCATAGGGGTGGGTCGCCACCGTTGTGCGCCGTAATTCTCAACCCAGATCCACTCCCGGCTCCGATCTGCTAAGCCACCCGCTGGATCGGCGGGTCGCCACCCCGACCCAGATCCACCACAGCTCGCCGCCGACCGCCGCCGCCACCGCCGCCGCCGCAGAGGTTAGTTTCAAATCACTCACCTCCTCCTCCTCCCCCCCCCTTCTGTTTGTTCCTTCTTAACGGATCCGCTTACCCGGGCCATAAACCCTAGCTAAAAGGCGCGGTCTGCGAGCTATTTTTGACGCCCGATTTCCTAGGGTTTGACTGGTCGAGCGCGGGGACTGGACCCCGCTGGGTTTCGATTTGGCGGGGGAATGCCAGGCCACTTGCTCCCCAGCTAATTGTGCCGTATTTCTGAGGTATTGGGGATGGGGATCTGCTTGGGATGTGCAAGGGGATTTTTAGTGGTGTCTCTCTGATGTCAGAGGCATTCGGTAGGTGCTTGGGTAATGTGCTTGCTCAGCATATCAGTGCTTTGCAATCTGAGTTAGGACTTAGGAGATAGCTTGGCAAGATTTTAGTCTGGTTATGGGTGAAAGGCTGCGGAATGCTTTCCAGTTTATGACGAAAGGTAGTGGATATATGCATTCTGTATTTGGTTTTTGCTACCCTTTCGCGTCTGGTAAAAGGAGACAGAATTGACAGTTTCTCCTTTGGTATTGTTATATATGATGTGCTTCTCTGTATGTGCTGCAGTGGGTGATTGTGTACGCGGTAACATGCTGGAGCCAACGGCAATGGAGGTGGCCATTGCTGGCTCGGTGAGCAATGCAGTGGTGCCTGCGCCTGTGGTTCACAATCCACGGGCACGCAAGCTGCGGTCTTTAGTTTGGCAGGACTTCACCAAGGAGCGTCGTCCTGATGGGAACTGTGTGGCTGTCTGTAACCACTGCAAGAAGCAGCTCACAGCAACTAGCCGGTCAGGCACAACACACCTCCGTAACCACCTCGCAATATGCACCACCACCTCCACACGGGCGTGGTGGCAAGCGCCGAAGCTCGTTGTGCGCCGTGTTCTCCACAACAAACCCTCCATCTCCATGGATGGGCGCCGGGTGAGGGCCACGCCTCAGGTGAGGACAATGATAACGAGGGCACACACTTTGATCAAGAGCTCAGCCGTCGAGACCTTGTGCACATGATCGTCCAGCATGGCTACCGGTTTTCGATTGTGGATGATGTGGGCTTCCAAAAGTTTGTCAAGAACCTCCAGCCTCAGTTTAGGATGGTGTCGTATGACACAGTGAGGGCTGATAGCATGGAAATATATGCAAGTGAGAATCTTAAGCTACATGATGTGCTCTTTAAGATCCCCTGCCGGGTTAGCATATCAATTGACATGTGGCGGTCAAATACACAGATGGAATACATGTGCTTAACTTGCCACTACATTGACCATGCTAATGATGAGTGGAAAGTTAGGAAAAAAATTCTCAACTTTGTGCATATAGAGGCACCTTTTACACTTGATCAGATGGTTAATCTCATTGTAGAGAAGTTGAATAGTTGGGGTATTGACAGAAAGATAGCTGCTGTTGTACTAGACAACTGCAATGGTGGTGAAATTGTTGCTAGAGAGCTTCTCAGAGTTTTGCAGCCTCGAGGCTTCTATTGAATGGGGATTTGTTCCAAGTACGCTCTTGTGCACATATTCTAAATCTCACTGTCCAAGAAAGCTGGGAACAGGCATCTGATATAACTGATAGAGTTCGCAAGATGATTAACTATGTCAAGTTTGAAAGATTCCAAAAGTTTCAGGAAATTTCAAAGGTACTGCATATGGATCAAAAGCTGCTAGTTGTTGATTCTCCTGATAACTGGCAGTCTACTTACTTAATGTTTGATTCTGCATGCTACTATCATGATGTGCTTATGCGCCTGACAGAACAGGAAGGGCATTATGATGTTTTTCTGTCTGCTAATGACTGGGCTGATGTGAAAGCCCTCACTGAAATACTGGATGTAGTCTATCATGCTATGGAGAAGTTTCCTGTGGAAAACCCAACTGCAAATCTCTATTTTAATGAGATGTGTGAGATCCATGTGCTTTTGAAAACTTGGCGCAAGAGTCCATCTACTGTTGTTGCCAAAGTTGCTGACCAGATGCTTTCTAAGTTTGAGGGCTACTGGGATCTCACTAGGCCTGTAATGGCATTTGCATCTATTCTTGATCCTCGTTACAAGATGAAGTCCCTTGAATACTTTTTTCGTCTCATTTATTCTGATGAGCAATTTACAGCAAAGGCAATGATAGATGTCATCCAGAATACCTTTCACAATCTGTATAATGATTACAAACATCAATCATCAGATTCATGGAAGAACCCATCTGTTCTCTGTTACTCTAGAAATAGTAATTCTTGCATGGGCTCTATGTACAGCAATGGGGATGATTCTAAGACCTTCTCACGTATCACATTATCTGATGCTCGACGGGGACTTGATCAGTATATACAAGAGACCTCATCAGGACAATCCTTGAAGTCTGACTTGGAGATGTATCTTGAGGAAGCAGTTTATCGTCAAAAAAGATGGAAATCAGGATAATTTTGACATTCTTGGATGGTGGAAGTCTTTTGCAGCCAAGTATCCTGTACTTTCACAAATGGCTCGTGATATTTTAGCTATCCCTGTATCTATCATCCCTTTGGACAATGAAGCCCGTACACTAAACGAGTATCTCAGTACTCTGGACCCTTCAACGGTTCAGGGATTAGTGTGTGCACAAGATTGGCTACGGGAAGACCCAGAAGGTATCACTGACTTTCTCTAACTGCTGTGTGGATTGGTATTAACTTAATAATGAATTAATGATAGTTTTCCCCTGTGCTTCTGCAGTTGTTGGTGGTTCAAGTGGTCATGGAGATGATGGAGCACCGCGTGGCGATGAACTTGTTGTGGTGCCAAAATAGGTGAATACATTTGAGGCTCTGCACTCCTTTCAGTTTATTGCGAATGTCATTTTAACTTATCCCTTGTTGAAGATGTGCATGCACGAGATGTTCTGGCGAAAAAAAAAGTTGATACAGGAGACGTTTATAAGAAAACTTGAAAGAAGCTGGTTATGCATACTTCCTTGCCATTTGTTTGTATGCATGGATAATAATAAAAGTTAAAAGCACAAATCTGTGAGGTGCATTTAAGATGCTAATATATGGTAGCTTTTAGAATCTTCAGCGCCTGTTAGAGTGATACTTACCTCACAATGTCTTAATCAGAGAATGATACCAGCAACCTGGAAATAGTATGCATTGGCAGTTCAAGAAACTGTCAAGTTTGCCATGAAAATTAATTTCAGTGGTTATAATAGTATTTGTAGCGGTGTCTGTATTCAGCTTAACTCAGTTTGTACTGGATGGTCATTATTGATGAAGGGGACCTGCAAAATTGCAAATTACTAAATATTTTATTAACTGTTTGAATTTGGAGGCTAATTGCAGGAACTGAGACCTCTATAGTCTATAGACCTTCTAGTTATTAAAGTCTTGAAGCCAACTATTTTTCTATGCCTTCAGTTTCAAGACTACTACTTACTTTCAGTCATTTGTTTTGATGCAACTTTTATTTACCCTCAAACCATTTTACTATATGTCTCTTTCAGCATATATACCAGTAAAAAGTATGAGGTTGAACTATCAATTGTGTTTTCCTATAAAGATAATCCTTGTGGTGACGTGTTGGTTACCATTGTATTTTTTGTTGTTGAACTTGAATCCACCATCTTGTTCTCAGGAGTGGCCTTTTGATCAACACAATGGCAATGTCAGGGTCTCAGGGTTTAGGTAACTTCATGCTATGGTTTTGAACCTACTTTATGGCTAGTGCTATTTGGGATTTAGGGTACTATAAAGCCTACAAAATTACCATGGGGACAGATGGTGCTAAGTGTTTTTTTTTTTTTGGACCAATAGATGGCGCTAAGTGTAGATTGTTTAGAATGAAAAATGTACAGATTCATGCCTGAAAATGTACTTTTTGCGCTATACATTTTGTATCTCTCTCTCATCTGCTGGAGTACAACCTTTGTGTCTAGAACTACTTGGTGCCATGATAGTAATAAGAAATATAGAATTATGTGTTTTTAGCTTATCAGTGCCAAGAATTATCATATTCTTTCCTGCATTTTTTATATCCTTTGGATTATGAATTCACCATCCTAAGTTCCTAACCAATTTAACATTATCCAGAGTGGAGTATTCTGAAGGAAGTCCTTTGAGAAGACGTGGGTGGCAATGGTAACTACATAATTAATTGTCCAAGAATCTCTATAGTTTTCTCCTGTAAATGCATCTTTCTAGTTTCTAGATGATGATTTGTACAATGAACTCCTGGAGTCACCCTCTAAGAAGGATTGTAACGTTATCCAGCCATCTACTACCATTCAAAACAGCCTACCATGTCGTCGTGATGACTTGATGTGCATTATGCTGCCCATCAGGTAGCCTAAGCTATCTGTTGATATATGTTTCGCAAGGCAATTGAGATTATTTGAAGTGCTTTCCTGATGAACAATGCATGCCCTCTCCCTGGGGGGCCTGAGCTGGAAGGACAGGGCACTTGAATTGGACAGTGTTGTGTCGGATACATGAAAGATTACAATAAATTCATGTTGTTCGTGCCCATTTGGAAACCTGAGGTGGACATACATCTAACAGGCATTTCACATGATTGCATTACCCAAGTAAAATGATATATAGCCATAGTTATCAGAAAAAAGGTTGCATCTCCACTTAGCTTGGCTAATTGTAGGACGAGATGGAGTAACAGCTGCCAAGAGCAAGAAGGCATCGTACAAAATTGGGTCCTCAGACTCGCTGGTCGCCGCTGCTGGACTGGACTATTGGAGTGATGTGAGCAACGGGGAAGAGAGTCACAAGACAACCAAAGGGTAAGCGCGTTCTGATTTCTGAATGGTCTCCATCCACGAGACACGCTTGCAGCTGAATTGACAGTTCGCCGCGGAAAGAATTTGCCTAAGCTAGTTTAGGCCCTAGTGAATGCTAATACTCTCTGCCTGAAAACTGGAACTTTTTTTATCTAGAGGTATATAAAAAAAATACTACTGTATGTATTCGCTCCCGGACCAAGACGCTTCATTCCCAACTTCTCCAGCCATTGCCCTCCTCCACGGTGTGCGCGCGAGCAGGTGTGTCACCGTCGCGGTTACCCGGCTGCTCTCAAGAGATCACGACCTTTTCGGCCTGCAAAGTGGGCAACAAACAGCGGTGTCAAGTAAATACGGATATAGTTTATGTTTGTCTATACACCAAGATACTTCAAAGCACTCAAAAGTTTGAAACTAGCATAGGGTCTGAGTCTGAAGTTACTTACTAGACGCTACTGCCCGAGAAACAAATGCATGCATAGGAACAAGGACAAGGAGATCAGGCCAACAGCATGCAGTCTGGTTTTGCCTACAGAGATACAGATGTTCATGGAGAACAGTAATTAAGCATGCTACTGCTACTAAAGATATCCGGGAGTCTACATGTTTGTCTAAGCAACTTTTTGGCTGAAACTGATTTGTTTTAGTTATGATTATGAAACTGCAACAGAAATCTTCTTACAGTAAAGTAAACAAAGATGGCATTCAGTAAGTTATTACACAGTCCATTAGTTTCTGTCTACTAGAAATTACACACTCTGTAAAGTACTAGTATAGTAGAAAAAATTCTACCTTGCTTTTTTTCTCAACCCTGGAAAGAGATATAACTGTGCCAGCGGCCATTAAAAATGCTGAGGGCACAAATTGATGCTATATATAAAATAACAATGGTTCATGAGATAATTTGTGGCAATACAAAGGGGAGAATAAGACCCTGATTGCTTTAGTTGTTCTAGGACCTTTTTTAATCATAGGGACTAGCTTTTAGGGACTTTTTGCTAAAAGTTCCAAAAAAGTACCTACTATTTGGTTTCATAGGGACTAAGATGGACTTTTTTTTGCGCCAACTCTAAAAAATCCCTCTAACCAAACTGATTCTAAGGGCACTCACAATGCAGACTCTACCATAGAGTCTAAAACTATTTATTAGCTTGGGTAACGTGGACTTAGAGTCCAAATAAGACTTAGAGTCTTGTTTTTTCTCCCTCTCTCTTCCATAAATATACTGCCACATCAGCGTCACATTAGCAAAGTGTAATAAATATGATGGTAATAAATAAGATTAGACTCTATGGTAGAGTCTCGCATTGTGAGTGCCCTAAGGTCCTTTTTGGTTCAGGGACTTTTTAGTCGGGACTTAAAAATACTTTTTTTAGTCCCGACTAAAAAACTCCCTCCATCTCAAATTAGTTGTCGTTTAAGAAATCTCACCAATACCAAGGTTGAAGGTAGTATACCAAAACACCCCTATGAGTAATCATTGGCTTTATCCTGCGGGAAATGTCGGGTGCTGGGAGGGAGCAACATTAAATGAGCTCCATGAGCTCCTCTTTTTTCCCACTCACACCATCAATTTTTTCCATTTTTCAATTCGTCACGAATCTAAAGAGGTGACTTGGTTTTGTACTCTGTACTAGAGCTAAAACGACATCCTTTCTGATACTTTTTTTGAATCGTTGAACGACAACTAATTTGAGATGGAGGAAAGTCCATGAGACCTAAACCAAACAGCCCCTAAGTCACCAAATAAGAAATCGCTTTTCAAAACAGTTTGTTAGGAGAACACTCATGAAAAGTAAGAACATCGAGCAAGCAAACATTGATGGCTCTTAAGGAAGTTGGTGGACCATGTCCTAACACTCTAACAGGGAGGCCCATAAATAGTACTATGTGCACATCGTGTAGGAGTACATGAAAAAGGCCAAGACAATTGGTTCAAATAAGGACCAACAGGGTCCACAACAATTTATCATCAATCTACCAATCTGGTATGCAATTCAATGCTAACTGCGTCAAATCCAACTTAAAAAATGACAAGCAATTAATGGAAGTTTAGAAGGAAAAGTACTTGAACAACATGTTGCACACCGAAAGAACATATTTCAAAGTTTTGTATTGATGAGAAGGAAAATCTTTGTTATTTACTCGGTTTGGAAACATTAGAATTCAAAAGGCTAGTTTTAAGCAATACCTTGTCAATTGTTTTTCTTGGTTGAACATAAAATCAAATAGTGATGAGATGGCTATATCATTCTCTGGTGAAAAACTTTTCTCTTACAGCATGTTATAAGAGAATCTTTGGTGTTTTAAAGGAGTTTTGCACCCAGATTAAAGTGTTGCAAGGATCTAGGCAAATATTCCTTCTCCACACCCGAATTTTAGTTACACATTTCTAAGTTACCTAGAAGCCAAAATAATGACAGCAGCTCTACTTCTCTAGTACATGTCGAGCATAAATCCAGCATTAAATTAAGATAACTAAAATTAGGTTGTGGGAGAAAAGATTTTCCTCGAATCTGAGTCTTATATTCTTCCATTCCATGCATGCTAATTAGGAAGGAAGAATAAAGGGAAAGAAAGGAAAGGAAAAAATTCAGCCATTCAGGTGTGGAGACCGGTGAAGCTTTTCATTAGGGTACTGAGACCAAGTAGACAAATCCTGAAGCTTTTTCATTGGGGGTGTTTAGTTGGTGAAATATTTTGGATTGGGCTACTGTAGCACTTTTCGTTTGTATTTGGTAATTATTGTCCAACCATAGACTAACTAGGTTTAAAAGATTCGTCTCACACTTTTCAACCAAACTGTGCAATCAGTTTTTTTATTTACCTACATTTAATGCTCTAAAAATACGTTAAAAATTTGATGTGACGGGGAACTGTAGCACTTTTTGGTTTCCTGTAGCAGCAACTGAACACCCTCTTAGTCTAACAAGAAGGCAGTGAAAACAAATGACAATCAACAAATTATGAGACTTAACTTATTATAAATGTACAATGGCAACTCATAATCTTTTAACCAAAGAAAACTAAAGCAGTCCTCAATTCCTTGACCATAGGAGTACAGACAGCAGTGTACCGTTTTGGGAGGAAAAGAAAAAAAAAAAAAAAAAAACGCAAGATCAGGCCAAATGTCCATGGATGCACTAGATCTACTACGTCCTAAAAGACTCTTAGGGCCCATTTGGATCCCTTCATTTTGGATAAATTGGATTTTATTAAGCTATTTGCCATGGAATTTACCACTTATTAAGTTCACAAATAAACCTATCGCAAACTCATAGGATGGGAGATGCAAAATAGATTCAATAGATGTACTCTCCAACTTATAAAGTTACAGAAATTATATAACCTATCTCAAATATGAGTCTAGTTACAATGAATTTAATTACAAGATCCAAACGGGGCCTTAAATCCATTGTCTATTGAGAGAAGAATGGCTGCTGCATTAGAGCACGCACAATGACTGCTAACCAGGCCCATCACCACCAACAAAATCTAGGAAGCACAAGAGAGCTGCAACCAAGAATGTGACCACCAATCTGCTGTCAGATGCGGTGGTGAAGTTACAAAAAGAGCAATCCAACAGTTAACTTAAAATATGATCCTGTACTAGTAACGATCAAAGATTCAAAAGTAACGTATTTCTTCCTCTCGTGGTCGTAACCTGAATGGCTGAATCCATGACTGGAGTTTGTCAGTGTTTGGACGAACCCGTACCATAAAGAAAATATCCCCAGAACTTAACCATATACAGTACGTACTAATAAATAAAGAAAACAAACAGGACACTGAAGCTGCATTGCATTGGTTTATTTTTATATATATGGATGCATCTCCAAAAAAAACGGCTAGAAATAAACATTTCTCCTCTCATATAGCAAGGTCTCTCCGTGAAGCTGCCGCACTTGGCCATGAACGACTCAATACAATCTCGAGATAGAATCATACAAGAACAGACGAGCAAAGAGTAGGAGTGAAATGCAGGTATAGCATGGGGAAGGACTCACCTCCTCGATCCCTCCACGTCCGCGCCGTGGTCTCGAGGCGGCCATGGCGGCCTAGGTGCAGCTTCGTGGGAGCCATCCAAGTTCATGCCGTTGCTTGCTGCTCGACGGCCTTTCACCGGCAATTGCTTGCCGGGGGCGCGAGGAGGCGAGGTGGGCAAGGGGAGGCCTGGCCCTGTGTCGTCTCTCGAACGCAGGGGGGGAGGGGGTGTGGACGAGCTACGAGTAGACAGGAATCCGAGCAAAACGGAGTCGCATCCAGCGACCAGCGTAACCCGACTATAGTTGGCTTTGATGAGAGACCGAGAGAA
>JADLZK010011994.1:0-49686 GCA_015847255.1 Hyparrhenia diplandra | reverse complement strand
ATGTGTCCATCCTTCTCGGCCGCATGACACTTCGGTGGAGTACAATTTCTTCTATTCGCAGACTCACTTGGGATGCCTCTTCACATCTATTTGCTTGGTGCTACAATTTGCTTTGCATGCCTCTATTCCTAGATGCTGGCCAGTGGAAGCCAGCGGGCCATGTCTTGTCGGCTTGGCTTTCGGATCCTCGAACCATCGACCTTCAAAGCTCGAGCGGCGCCCTCCGGCAAAGATGGGCACGACATTATAAGCCCTAGAATGGGGCCTAAGGAAACATCTTGACAAGGATTTTGTCATGTTCACAAGCATAACTCGGGTGGACACGGATTGCCGTGGTTACATTGCTATCAAGCTGGAGCAAGGTGGTTTATTTCGTCACACTCGCGCCTTTACCAGCCTTTTGAATTGCGATACTCGTCCAAGTTGAAAACTCGCAAGTAATACACAAGCTGAGTAAGCTTTCCTCAACCTACAACCCGAACACCCGCAGCATCTTAATTATGTTACTATAGAATGTGACATTTCTTTGGTGCATTTCTACTCATGTGTAGGCTACCTGAGCATGTTTTCAAATCCCACCTGCCAAGGAGGAGTAGTCACACAAAAGTTTTTAGTTAACCCCAAATATACTAGTAAAGTAAGTAGGTGTCAAGCTTCACTTCCTGGAAGTTGTAAGCGCGCTATGCTTTCCATCTCGCAAGGAATAACCACCTCGTGTAGTTGATATATTAGGGCAATTTCGTGGTCGATTTTCGTGGGAGCAAAGTAAACCATGACTGACCGAGCGCCTAGATTAAGCATGTGTACGAAAGGTACTAGCATAACACAAAAGCTATTAGTCAAGATCAGTGTAGCATGATTCAACATCATATAGCATAACATGATCATAGCAAACTAGTGCAAACATGTGTATCAGCTACTAGCATGACTCTCGCAGTCATCATATATAACAAAGCATGTACGCCGTGATCCAAAGCAAGTATGCTATAACAAGAGTCAACTTGCTAGCAACCATCTTGTAGTCATGAAAGCTCTCCATAATCTACTACTTAGAATATATATCCGATGGTTGCATTGAGTTGATAGTGTTGCCCCCTCGAATCTTCTCTCCGAGATATTTCCCTCGAGCAAGCCAACAATAATCCAAAACATTTTAGCCTGTAGCGAGCATGGCCTTAACTTTCGCCGCCTCTTAAAATTTGCACTAGAAATTTTTTTCTAGCCTCGGCACGTCGGTGAAAAAGCCATAGTTAAATCAAGAAAAAGGCTATAATAAGGTTTTTGGATTGTTGAGATATTAGGCAATTTCAGTTAATTTCATAAAAATAAATCATGATGAACTCGAAAGCGGCTAGATTAAACATGTGAAGCATACTAGCATAACACAAAAGCATATCAAGATCATAGCATGATTCAACATGATCATAACAACTAGTGTAAACATGTGTATCATACTAGCATGACTTAGCATCGTATAACAAAGCATATCATGATCTAAAAGCATATAGCGAAGCATGACATGATCCAAGAGTATATAAGAAAGCATGATCATGGCAACGATGTAAACATAGCGGTTCGCATACACCGCACCAGTTGAACATGATGAACAATAAGATTAGAACACGGATGTAATACCCGCCGATGTAGAAGTACCGGTGGTGTTGATGCGCGGGCGGCGATCGCGTAAGCTTAGTCGATGAGTGTTCCTTGTTGATGATCCCGCGTGCAAGCCTTATGGCGACGACGGATGACGGACCGATGAAGAGAAATCTGCCGTGGAAGATTTGGGGAGCGATCCACGCGAAGAGCGCTTCCCAAAAACCTTATTTGACGAGACGGGATGGAGAGACTATGCAGCCAAGAAAGCGGGAAAAGGAAAATATTATTTTTACTACTTTAGGATTTTCTAATTGGAAGGGGCTGGCTCGGTGCAAGTGGTCTACCGCATGTAACCGGAAGGTCCGGGTTCAAGCAACAAAGCTCCGCATATTGCACATGGTGCGGGTAAGGCTTGGCGCTAAAATACCCTTCCCGGACCTCGCCGGTCGGGAGCCTATGGCGCTGGGTACGCCCTTTAGGATTTTCTAATTGAAACTCCCAATTATAGTTGTGGTGTTGTGTCTAATCCCAGCGGGCTTGGTACAAATATATAGGGCGGAAAACTCCCTACCTCCACATCAACCAGCAATATGATACTAATTGATATCGCACCTCGCACCTTTACTCATGGGCTAAAACAATAAAGCCCATTAGGGAACGCAGATATTGGGCCTTTGAGATTTATCAGAATTTCTTCATATGAATTTTAGGGGAACTATTCATATATAAATTCTAACATGTGTTTCATATGTTTGCGATTACTTGCAAAACCGATAAGTGATAACAAGACATGTGTTTCATATGTTTTGCGTTTTGTTGCAAAAGCGATAAGTGATAACAAGACATCTTTCCACACACCATTCATCTCACATAGATTAGAATGTATGAGTTCTAGAGGTGCCAAGAGCCTCTCCTCCACTTTGCCTTGTGAGGCTTTCGAGGTTGCTTAGATTGCACACAATTATGACACTTAGAACCTTTGGTAATGGTGAAACCTAGAATTAATCGCAACCTCACCAAAATTCACATGTAGAATTAACTGCAAGCTAGATAGATGTGACACCAAAATTCACATGACACAAACGAGAATGCCAAAAACTCGAATTATCATTAATTGTGTCACAAAATCGATTCACTCGACTTATTACAAAAATCTGCCAAACTTAGGCGAAAACAAACCTCCGCAAACCATAGCCTTTCTCACCAATAAATTGTCCATGCTTAGACATAACTACTTTCTTGGACTCCAACACTACCTTAAACCCATCTCTTGAAAGAAGGTAAACTTCGGATCTACTTGTATGTTTGCGAGATATTTTTTTGAGAATATATGTTTGCGAGATATTGGGAACACGAGATATTGGGCCTTTGAGATTTATCGGAAATTTCTTCATATGATTGCGGTGTTTGTTGCAAACCGATAACAAGACATGTGGGTTCTACACGGTGCACCACTTGATGGCTGCGATGAAACAAGTTCATTTGGATCGTCACGAGGGTAACTTTCGAGTGCAGCTCCATCTTGTGCCTACCTTTGTTTGGCAATATAGACCATGTGTACACAAACACTTACGCCTACCGTCTTTGTATTAGGATTTTGACTTGACGGGAGATTCCATCAATTTAGAGGATATTAGAGAGAAGATGGCCAAGTTTCTTATGGAACATGTCGGCAGCCACGGAAGGCGAGCATTTCGTTTCATAAACCGTGAGTTGATTCTGTTTCCCTTGCCGCATGACGATCGTGTGGATACATGCATGTGAACTGTGTTACTATTTCCCTTCTTTGCATGACGATCAAAGCCGGATACATGCATGTGAACTGTGTTATTTGTGTTGTGAACAATGCGTAGGCGTGCCTTGAAGAACCGGGTACATCTATGTGAACAATCGAGATACACCTGAATTTGCAATCTTTGCTTTCGCCTTATACGCCATTTGTTTGTGATCGGACACGCATCTCGTATTATTTGTGTTTGCCGGTGTCTACCATTTTCAATTTACGCCGCATAGTTTGAAGCGGTTACATTATCTATGTACGGACCACGCCGCCGATCTTGCGCGCCGTAGGTTTCGTGCTAAATGTGCGTCCGTAGCGGTTAGAAACGCCCGGAACACCGAACGAAGCGTGCGAAAATACGTAACGTTTACGGTCGTGCAGAATCAAAACGGCCGTCTGTAAAGCGACTAAATCCTACGGGCGTGGTTACAAAGAGAACGTCTGTAATAGGGGCCGAAAGGAACGCAGCGAGCTTACTAAAACGCCGCGTAGCTCGTGTGTTACTTCACGACACTGCTGCGAACAACCGAAATCGTAACACGGGACACATTGCGGACGATCGTTTTAAACATGTGATCAGTAGTTAACAGACGAGTTCTGATCATACGACCTACGGAAGCGTCGAAAGTGCATTAAGTTTCCGCAGACGGTAGTACAAAAACAAGCGTCACGTGAAATCGGAGTGTAGTTACGGTCGAGCAATCTAACTGCGTCAGAGCTGCGTGGGTGACACGGATGCGACGTGTACCACGGCGTGCAGTAAGTGCGAAGATATCACAGTCGGCCCCGTCCCACACGGTCTCGTATTTGAATAACGGTTTATAGACCCTTATAGTGATCGGGTGTCCGTGAATGGATAGCAGGTTAGAGGCGCGGCGCGATGCATAAGGCGTGCCGTAAACTGCGTTAGTGGCACGAGCGTCTTCTTGTACACGCGTGTACATGCGTTCGAAACCGTTACTGTCGCATATTGGGTTCGTGCATCGCTACTTTTTGGGCCGCGATGCGGTCGACATCGATGATCGCGTAGTGTGAGGTTTCCCGAGGTACGATCGCATCTCGAGCATGTATGTCTATAGATACCGTAGACCACGGCCGAGCAAAACCCGGAACCGAGGCGTTCCACCTGGCGCGTGTAACAAGGGCTCACTACGACGGGAAGTTTGAGGCGATGAAATCCGTCTGTATTAAAGCCTATTCGCGCAGCCGCCGCTACGGACAGTCTATAAAGTCGACATTTAGAGACCTAATGGGCGGACGCTAGCGGCGCTGCTGAGAGGCCCCAACGCCAACGATGTAGAGGCCTTTTTTTTTTTACATAGTGGATGCTTTGCGGCGGAGGTGCTTTCCTTTCACTTACAATCTCCAAAGCTACGAGAACTTGTGGAAAAGATGGCGTCCAACCACGGTTGGAATGAAGATCGTCCAACCCGCAAGAGAACAAGTGGAACGCACACCGGTGAAAAGAGGTAGACATCTTTGTGCGCCAAAATGGACCTTATAATGAAGAAACATGAGGATAGAGATCCTGAACCAAGGAGTGTCATGCAATTCGACTCTCGCATGACTTGTGAAGAGTGTGGCAACAACGGCCACATGGGCAAGAATTGCCCGAGAAATAAAGAGGAGGTACATTATATCAATAACAACAACAACTACCGTCCTCCACGAGAATCTTGGATGGAACCAACGAGAGGCCAAGCTTCCAAGGTAACTTCCAAGGTAATTATCAAGGTAATAACTTTACTATTTTAATCAACCTTCCTTAAGAGATTTAGTTTTTTAAATCAAGGTAAAGCTATGGAAAATTTAACTAGAAAATTAGCCTCCAATGATAAAATGTTAGAAACCATAAATAATAGAATGGATAGTTTTTTCTTCAACAATTAAAACTCAACATAGCTTTAATAAAATGATGGAGGATCAGCTTTCTAGATTGGCAAATTCTATGGAACTAACCTTACCGGGTGAGATACCGGGCCAACCGAAGGAAGTAGAAACCGCAAATCTTGTCGATATATATAAATGCGAGGTCATTTCCACACGTACTACCTCGGGAGTGATTGGCTAGATGACTCTCTACCACCTAAGAAAGGAGATCTAGGGAGACCGATCATCACCATTGTTGATATCTCTTATAGCATAAAATATAGAGGTTTTTAAAAACGAAAATAAGGGCTTAAAATGAATATTAACATAGTATAGGAGCTTGACTAACATGATTCCATGAGTTTTGGTGATTTATATATTTTTTAGGGGATTAAACAGGGAAAAGCCTAGAGTTTGCAAGGCATACGAAGCATAAACATGTTCTAAACATATTCCAAGATAACACCATTGTAAAGAGCTCATCGAGACGATCGAAACGGATATATTGTTTGCTATATTCGAGTCCGTAATCAAAAGATATCACCTACGGGCGAGTTCACTAAAACGGCCATAACTTTCTCATCCGGACTCCGTTTCCAAACAAACTACCCCTCTTTGGAAAGCTATCGAAAAGATCTACGCAATCGTGCTGGTTTGGGCTCAAATCCCAAGGTGGGCCCGCGGCCGCCCTGCTGTGGGGCCCACTCGGGGGCTGCCAGAGAGGTCGGTTGTCACCGCCATTGAGGAGCAATCTAGGCCGTCTTTCAAGGTCGGTTTGATCCAAGGGCTGTCGTGCATCGCCTAGGGCTATATAAGGAGACCCCCTGCCCCCGGGTGAAACCCTAATTCATTCGAATTCATTCAACTCACCATTCAATCTGTTTGAGACCTAACCTCTCCTCTCTAGTTCTAGAACTAGAACACCATGTAGAACTAGAAGCCCTAGAGTTGAGTTGAGGAGCAAGAGTCAAGTTGAGAGATCTAGATCAATGGCTCCCTGCGAGAGTAGCCGAGCTAGTTCTATTTTAGAGATCTAGAGCGGGGGTGAAGGCATGAGCTGCTTTGGAGGAAGCACCGGGCATGTCGGTGACTCCTCTACATCTTGTACCTCGGGATCAAGTTCCATTGGAGCTTGGTTCTAAGACTTCATGGCGGATCGACCTCTTATTTGAGTAAGTAAATTGTTCTTATTGTTCTTAGGTTACGCAACTCTTGTTTGAGTACTTTAATCTGTAGGACCCTATAGATTGGAGGAGTAGTTTGTAGGTTTAGGCGTGGTGCTTAGACCAAGGTTACTTGTGGATGCACCCTACCTTCCGGAGTGTGGTAACTAACGTAGGTGACTTATAGTGCGTTAACTCTTTGTATTCCACCTCCCATTTGGATAGGCTTTGGCGGGATCCTTGGCTTGGGGTTGACATTCTTTGCAAATGTCTATCCCATTGAATCATTTCCCCATAAGACAATATCAACATGGCTTACAAGGATAGGAACTAGACAACCATAGAAATCTTCTTTAACTCTTAATCCTCTCCGTCCTTCTTGTCATACCTCACGGGTTTAGTTATTAGCTCCGTTACCCTCACACCCATTCTCCTTGTGGATACGATATTTAAAACCCTCCTCCCGGTGAAGTGCTCGCGCAGGTATCCGTGCGCTTGCGGATTATGCAAGTTATAAATATTTACGTGGGCTTAACAAATACCAACAAGCATTTAAAGGCGCCGTTCTTGGAGAATGGCTCTTTGAGAAAACATTGAGTATAGCTAAATCTTGTAAGATAATGTAGCGTAGTCTTTCTTTTTGTATTTTCTTTTCTATTTATATTTTTGTGGGATCCACGAATTCCACACCTATCTTTATCTTTGCACCCACAAGCGTAAGCTTCACCACTAGAATCTTTAGAATCTATCTTATCACTTGGCTATAAGCTCGCGCCTACGGTTGGTCGAAATGATCATGAGACAACCCATTATAGGAGAAATTACGTCTTTCTTCTACACAAGTTCGAGAACCATCCATTGACACCGCCCTTTTCTCTTCTCTTTCAAAAAAAGGGCTTACCGATAGTAAAATCGAACTCCAAAGAAGAAGTGAGGAGCTTGGAAGACCATATGTTCTATCATAGATGTCGTCCCCTAGTTAATCTCGAGGCGGATCCTATCCTTTCAAAGAAAAAGGATAATGTATTTGGGCTCATCCTAAAAAGTTGTCCGCATGATCATCATGCAGTTTCTAGAGGAACTTTTCTCTCCTTTTTTTCTAAGCAAGGTTTGTCCTTAACAAACTCGGTGGGTATGAGCTTTTTCCTAGAATTCTTTATGAACACCCAAAGGAAGAAAATGAATCATCCTCTAGACAAAAGAAGAAGTTTTGATAGGCGGATCATAATCATTCCAATCCCTTAGTTAAGCTACCAACCCCAAATCATCAATGCTCCAAAATCCTCCAAGGGAAGAAGTAATTCTATCCTTGAAAATCTCTCATGGTGATGACTTTGGGATGGAGACAAACTTCTAGCTTCACAAGAGACCTTTGAGTGCCTATAAACCAATCCTCTTAAAAGAAGAGTCTTTTAGAAAGTGTCCTTATTCTTACAAAGGACATTGGGAAAAGCCCAAGGATGGCATATCTAATGATGCCATAGAAGGAGAGCAAAAAGCTATCTAGAATCCATTCATATCTTCTCCCCTTACATTTCGGGCTAGATAACTTATCCAAACCCATCTTTACCTCATCCTTGACCCCAATGAATCCTCTTGTCCTTTTCTTCTTGAGTCTCCCTACGATCCTAGAAATCCCAAGCATAGACATCGTGAAGGATCTAAGGAAGACCATAAAGAGCATTATCAATAGCTGGAAAACACCCATGAGCATATGAGTTGCCCCACGAATATTTCATCCAATCTTGGCTCATGTGAGCAAACTCCTGAATTAATTGCCACCTCTAATCGGCCACATACATCTTCAACCCTCTTTGTGTTATTTGTTGATAAAGATTTAGAAAAGAGGTTTGTTGATCTCATTGGCTTGAGTTTTGAGATAGGTGATATAAGGGAAAATCTTTTCATCATCTTGAATCATATTTGAAGGTTTCCCAAGGGCGAGCTTTTTGTCCTAAAACAAGCACTCTTTAGGGCGAAATAACTTAAGTGTTCATCTTTTGTTGTGATACCCCTTGCATAAGGAGCATAGAGATATAATTATGAGAATATACCTTCGTATTTTTGTCACTAACCATTCGGTCTAGAACAAAAAGAACGAAGGATGATAGTGCAAAAGGTATGTCCAACCAATTATCATTACCCTCATGCAAAATTGATTACAAAATCACTCTTGACATGTTGCTACTTTATTTTGGTTGTCTCTACCTTTAAAGACATGCTCAAATTGCTAAAATAAATAAATAAATAAATAAATAATGATTATCCTAATTTTTCATCTCCACCTTGAGTAAATCTCAATTATGCTTTCATGTTACCCTTGTCTATTATAGTATGCTTTAGTTTGAAATTACTCTATATGCATGTAGGGTATTTTCAAAGGCTTTTAAATTAAGCGTGGTGCTTAGGTTAAATAGCCTTCCTTGATCAGATTAGACATGGAGTCTTGTTTGATTATTGAATTAAAAATTACTTGTGTAGACATTGGTATATTTTGTTAGACTAACCCACGTAGGAAAGAAAATCTACGAAACAAGCTTGGGGATGTCCTGAGATACACTCATAGTAAAGATGAAGCAAGAGAAAGAAGATGAGTGCCATAAACAAAATCAATAATCAAGAGCACTCACCCAAGGATGAACTCAAGAATGATCAATGCATGGAGGAGGAAGAACAAAGCCATCAAAGATGATCCATCGTACTCTTCCTCTTCACGTGCCATCATCACTCCACATGCTTTGGTTTGCAACCTCTCCATTCACTATTGCTCTTTCCCACAAGTTTGAATGATTTTGTTGCATGAAAATTAAACTTAAAGTTGAATAAAATCATTCCTTTAAGAAGCAAAGTGAATACCGAAACATAAGATAAATGATCTATGCTAAAATTTCAACCAAACTTTTAGGTAGCATAGAAAGTGAGCATTAGCCCTGCGACAACACTATCCTTGTTACTACTTGTACATTCCTTCGGTATGTGTTGTCCACTAATTTGCGGGAATAAAACCATAAGAGGAGCAAAAAAGGTCCTAACACAATTCAAAGGACAAGAAAGAAAGGGTGATGCAATAAAGGAGACAAGTTAGGAACAAGATACACAAGAGGCCAAATAAGGAAAGCTTCAAGAAGAAGGAAAGAACCATCACAAGGTGTTACTGTTTCGTCACACTCCAATAAAAGGTAACACCTTGAGGTAAGTTATCATTAAACTAAGCCTTTCCCTAATTTTGGCATGTTAAGTAAATAAAGAATGAAACATGTTGGAGTTATAACCTAACCTTATACATCTGTTTAACTCCACATGTTTAGTTCTTTTGTTCCTAAACACCACTCTCCCTGATCTCATAGTCCCCAATCGTGCAAGCTAATATGTTGCACATCCTGTTTTTTGGAAGATAACCATAATCATTAAACCATTGATACTCAATTTCTGATCTTATCACCCTTGTCATAAAAAATATAATAATAAACATTAACTCTATCTTGTTTATTGTGCCTAAGGCTAGAGGATAATGAATAAAGTTATGGTTACATTTGGTGTTTTCCCACCAACAGGGGCCCATGCACTTGATCTCTACCTTGTCTTTGCAAGCGGGACACACTTTGAGCAAAATGTGGAGGAGTCATCACTTCCTCAAAATTCTACAAGTATATGTCCCGAACCCACAAACGTATGCGCACTAAACAAGATGTTGCCCGCTTCCCTTTGTCAAAGCTTCACTTCAACCCATGGGACCAACAAAGAACAAGGGTGATGCCATCTTACGAAATCACTATCTCAAGAGACGAACCGCCAAGATCCGATAATGCACTTGAGAAGTGAGTAAGGTAAGAAGTCTTGTTCAAGGACTTAAAACACTTGAACCCTCGCCGGAAGGTAAGATCGGTTGTTATCCATATTTGATGCATACCATATTTATTTTCTTGCATTGCATAATCATTTTCCTTTAGCATATTTACATTTATGCATCGGCATTGCATTGAAAAATTCTAAAGCCCCATGTGAATAATCTTGTGGTGTGTAACAACCCATAAGGATATTCACCGTGGTGGCATAAAAATAAATATTCATTCATCTAGTTGCATTTGCATCTTAATTCTTTGCATGCATATAAATATACAAAACTCAAAAAATATTTAGAAGAGAATTCTTGCTGAAGTTCTAATCATGATCCATCTTGAAAATCTCTAGACACATGAGGCCGATGTGGCCAACCACTAATGCCTAATACGTTCCACAAGGTTTTGTTGTCTATTTGAGCTCAGCAGGATTCAAAGGGAGAGAGACATGACAGGATAACACCCTCATCATTTGTCTACCTCAACTTCCACATCATCAACCCGACATTCCAATCTAGCTTGGGGAGAGCACCCCGATTATCACGATAAGTATCTCTACTATATATTAATATTAGCTAATATCTTGGTTTGCTTAGTTTGCTAAGAGTCTAGTCTTTATAGTCTTTTAAAGAGTCTTTAGTATAGTATGATCATTAGGTTTGGGAATAAATAAATGTAGAGAGTATATAAGAAGTTGTTATCTGCCAAGATAAAATGAACTCTAAAATAAATAAAAAGCATGGAGATGATGAATAGTTGTTCCGTCAGTAATTCCTTTCAAGTACCTAACTTTCAAGCTTAATTTCTCTTGAGCCTTTAATGCAAACTGCTTTGACTTGAGATTTGCTCACGAACACGAAACCTATGTGTAGCAAATACTTGCTCTAAAGTCTAGGTGATTGACGGATATGATATATGAATGTTTGAGCTACTTGTTTATCTTACTCCTAGAGATGCTAGATTTACGGGAGATTTATATTTTGAAAATTAAAAGTGCACATGATGAGTTCCTTATGACAGAGTGTTGAAACTCCTACCACGCCACCATATATACATGCTCTTTAGATAGGAAAACCCTTTTTGATATATATAGGCTGCTTACTTTGCATTGAGTTTGGTCAATGCGTATCGACCCTTAAAAACTTGTCATACGGCTACTCATGCACACATTCCACTCCACTCTATTCACTTACACTTATGCTACTTCTACCTAGAAGTATGCATCCTCCTCCACATCCACCATAGATCCACCAAAAATGTTCTACTCCTACCTAGGAAAGAACAACCAAAAATATTCCCCACACATATCCACTTAGCCAACATCTCATAAAGCTCCTTTATCCTTGTTTCTATCTCTCTACAAGTTTATTGCAAAAGGAGGCTTGGGTTGTATAGTCAAAAAAAAAAAAGGGAGATGAAAAATAGACAAGTGTCCTACGGGGCGAGTAGAGCCTACCTCCCTAAAAAAAAAAAAAGTAATGATGAAGAATAAAGGAGAAAAAAAAAATGGACAAGTGTCCGCTATGAAAACAATGGGTACTTAGATGCCCGCCTCTCCATAAAAAAAAAAAAAAAGAGTATACAACCCGGGTTCTCCTAAACATTTCCAAGTCCCACAAGAGAGATATGTTTCCTTCGGGAGCAAAGTAGAATTAGGCTTTCACTTCATTAAGCCTCATACACCAACCACCATATTCATTCCACTACACCATACACATGCACATGCAGTATGACTCGTGATTTTGGATCCATTGCTTGACTTTACAATATATGCTTAGTAAGTAGATTTAGTCTTCTCCCACCTATGAGCTCCACATATAAGCCTTAGATATAGGGTGAGAGAGAAAAAGGCATAGTGTCCCTCTTGCCTTCCAAAAATACCACATATTATGAGAAAGGCAATACAACATTATTGCCTTAGTGAGGATCCACAAATACCAAAAATGAGAGACTTGAGAGGGTCATACTAAAGGAACTTTGAGTTTTATTTTGAAAACTTGCAAAAAACTCCCAAATGAAGGTTGATCGAAGAGTTTGAGACATGGTACTCGACTGATTGTTCTATCTTTCAATTGCCCAAGATCCCAAGAAAAGGCTATAAGCTCCATAGTTAAAGGTAATATGGGTAAGTTGGCCGGTTGAAACAGTTTATTCTAATCCTGAGGAGAAATTTTGTTTGAAAGCATGTGTACTTTTGAGGCGTGAAAGCGTTGTAGCAACTCGATCCATTGCTAAGTTTGGCTTTGCTAGGGACTAGCAAAGGGTAAAGCTTGGGGGAGCTTGTTGATATCTCTTATAGCATAAAATATAGAGGTTTTAAAACAAAAATAAGGGCTTAAAATGAATATTAACATAGTATAGGGGCTTGACTAACATGATTCCATGAGTTTTGGTGATTTATATATTTTTTTCAGGGGATTAAACAGAAAAGCCTAGAGTTTGCAAGGCATACGAAGCATAAACATGTTCTAAACATATTCCAAGATAACACCATTGTAAAGAGCTCATCGAGGCGATCGAAAGCGGATATATTGTTTGCTATATTGAGTCCAAAATCAAAAGATATCACTGCGGAGGCGAGTTCACTAAAAGCGGCCATAACTTTCTCATCAGGACTCCGTTTCTAGCAAACTACCCCTCTTTGGAAAGCTATCGAAAAGATCTACGCAACCGTGGTGGTTTGGGCTCAAATCCCAAGGTGGGCCCGCGGCCGCCCTGGTCCATGGCCGCGGCCACCTGCTGTGGGGCCCACTCGGGGCACAGCCGTGGAGGTCGGTTGTCACCGCCATTGAGGAGCAATCTAGGCCGTCTTTCAAGGTCGGTTTGATCCAAGGGCTGTAGTGCATCGCCTAGGGCTATATAAGGAGACCCCCGCCCCCGGGGTGAAACCCTAATTCATTCGAATTCATTCAACTCACCATTCATTCGGGGAAAGACCTAACCTCTCCTCTCTAGTTCTAGAACTAGAACTAGAACACCATGTAGAACTAGAAGCCCTAGAGTTGAGTTGAGGAGCAAGAGTCAAGTTGAGAGATCTAGATCAATGGCTCCCTGTGAGAGTAGCCGAGCTAGTTCTATTTTAGAGATCTAGAGCGAGGGTGAAGGCATGAGGCTGGCTTTGGAGGAAGCACCGAGGGCATGTCGGTGACTCCTCTACATCTTGTACCTCGGGGATCAAGTTCCATTGGAGCTTGGTTCTAAGACTTCATGGCGGATCGGCCTCTTATTTGAGTAAGTAAATTGTTCTTATTGTTCTTAGGTTAAGCAACTCTTGTTTGAGTACTTTAATGCTGTAGGACCCTATAGATTGGAGGAGTAGCTGTAGGTTTTAGGCGTGGTGCTTAGACCAAGGTTACTTGTGGATGCACCCTACCTTCCTGGTGTGGTAACTAGCGTAGGTGACTTATAGGCTGCGTTAACTCTTTGTATTCCACCTCCCATTTGGATAGGCTTTGGCGGGATCCTTGGCTTGGGGTTGACATTCTTTGCAAATGTCTATCCCATTGAATCATTTCCCCATAAGACAATATCAACATGGCTTACAAGGATAGGAACTAGACAACCATAGAAATCTTCTTTAACTCTTAATCCTCTCCGTCCTTCTTGTCATACCTCACGGGTTTTAGTTATTAGCTCCGTTACCCTCACACCATTCTCCTTGTGGATCACGATATTTAAAACCCTCCTCTCGGGTGAAGTGCTCGCCCGGTATCCGTGCGCTTGCGGATTATACAAGTTATAAATATTTACGTGGGCTTAACAAATACCAACAACCATCGGATAGGACCACATGAATTCAAGAATGCACTTTGTGATTTTGGTTCAAAGCGTCAACCTAATGCCTAAGGTAATTTATGAGAAAATCCATGGTAGGCCATTATTATATACATCTATGTGCTTGCGGCTTGCTTGAGACTAGTCACTATGCTACCCAATGGGTATACTTAGAGATGTTTGCATTAGTTTTGGAAATACATATGTGCTGCGGATTTTGCGATAATTCAAACGTGGGAAGATGAGAAGGCTCCAATTATATTGGGCCGACCATTCTTGAACACAACCAAGGCAATCCTCTAAGCCCGGTGCAAAGATTTGTTTTGATGTTCGGGGGAGAAAGAGGACATTTTATTTCGGGAACAAGAAACTTTCCTCCCCTGCTCAACCAAGAACACCATACATCTATGAGATGCCCGCCAGAGCCGATGATTAAGGCCAAGAAGAACAAGAAACGAGAAATAAGAAGGTGCAGCCTACAAAGGTAATGATGATTAATCAGTGCGGCTCGAGAAAACGACCATTCACTTAAATCCCCAATGCTACAAAAAGTTAGATGATCCAGAGTCCCTACCATACATTGTTCTATTAACCAATGGAATTTCTATAACACTTACTTGTGACACGGGCCGGCATCAACTTAATGGGAAAGGTAGCGTATGAAATGATATTTGGTAAGATGCCTTTGCACCCAACATATTTACAAACTTGCGGATGGCGGACCGGTCTTTTTCGATACCCGAAAGGAATTGCAAAAGATGTACAAATAAAGATAAATGATCACTATGTCCCAACCGACTTTTTAGTCATGGACATGGGAGAAGAGATCCACCAATAGTCTTGGGGAGACCATTCCTCAACACTACATGCGCCATCATCTACATGAGAACGGGGAGATCCACTTCCAATTTCCTAAAGAGAAGGTACACTTGCATTTCAACGGTTATACCACTTATGAATATCCAAAGAAGAGCAGAACAAAGTCAGCACAAAGGCGCGTCAAAAGAAGCAATGGATCATGAATCTAGAAAATCACACCAAGGTACCCGGCCGATTCAATAATGGGGCATCATATCAAGGCACACAAAGAAGCCATGAAGGCATTGAATACGAAAGTAAAGGAGGATTCAAAGCATACATCAAGTAAAAGCTTGCTTTCGACTTTCACGAGAAAAGGCGGTTTGTCTCGTGCGGTGAGTTCTCTCGAAGAACTAGGAGAATCATGGGAAGATTATGAAGAAGCACGCAATGAGTATTGGTGGAGCAGAGATCAACAAGTTTTCTCCTTGCTAGAAGAAGCTAGAAAAGAATTAAAAGCTAAAAAGGAGAAGTCCCTTGCTGAATCATCCTTAGAAGAAGTAGAAGAACCTACCACTCCGGACAACAAGGAACAATGGAGTGAGAAAGAGGTGACTCCCGATTACACCATCGGGAGAAATATCGATCAAATCATCCGAACCTCAATTGTGACTCTTGACATACCACAGGGAGAAATAAGCAAGAAAGTCTTGTTCGGAGGACTTTAATCCCCGAACCTTCGCGAAAAGGTAATTGGTAAGTTATCCATATTTAATTCCCAGCATTGCATATTTACTTTCACGGTTGCATAGCATATTTCCCTTTTCATATTTCATTAGAAAAGACAATAAAAATGTTTAGTGCTTTGCATGTTTAAAAACTTAAAGCCCCATGTGAGTAAATCTAAGGCTTAACACCTTCGAGGAGATACTTCTTGTGGTGGCATAAAAATAAAATAAAGATGCATTCATCTTTTCTTGCATACAAATAAAAGAAAATCCAAAAATATATATTTTACGCTAATAATCCCAAGCAACAAAAGCAATGTGGCTAACTCTAATCTATAATCAAGTTCCACTAGCTTTGTTGTCTATTTGAGTTTAGCAGATTTCGAAGGAGAAGAGACATGATGAAAGCGACACCACTTTGTCACCATCTACCTCAACTCCCATATCATCAACCCGACATTCCAATCTAGCTTGGGGAGAGCACCCCGATTATCCCGATAAGTATCTCTACTACTACTATTATTATTTGCTAGATATTTGGTTTTGCTTAGTTTGCTTAGAGTGAGTCTTTATAATCTTTAAATGAGTCTTTGCTATAGTATAAATAAATGATCAAGAGAGAGTGTACACCTTTATGCTTTTGCTCAACTAAAATCTTAAATAATAAAGGAGATGATGAATAGTTGCTCTGTAAGTAATGTCTTTCAAGTACCTAGCTTTCAAGCTTAATTTCTCTCGAAGCTTAAATGTAAAGCTATTTTGACTTGAGATTTATCCTAAACCTGAATTACATGGATTGCAAATGCTTGCTCTAGAGTCTAGGTAATTAACGGGATATGATATATGAAAGTTTTGAGTACATATTTCTCTTACTCCTAGTGACACTAGATTTACGGAGATTTATCTTTTGAAAATTATAAAATATACATGATAAGTTCCATATGACCCAGTGTTGAAACTCCTACCACGACCATATAGACATGCTCCATAGATTAGGAAAACCCTTTTTATACATATGGGCTGCTTGCTCGCATTGAGTTTGTTCAACCTTTGTCGACCCTTAGAAACTTGTCATGCCCGATGTACACTCCACTCATCCACCGCATCTACACTCACACTAGACTCCACTCATATATGCTTGCTTCTACCACGGAAATGCGCATCCACCAAATATGTTCCACTCCTATCACGGGAGAAGAGCAACCAAAAATATTCCATCCATTCAGTCAACAATCTTATAAAGCTCTATTATTCTTGTTTATCTCTCAAAAGTTTATTGCAAAAAGAGATTTGGGTTGTATTTAAAAAAAAGAGAAAGAGAGAGAGGGAGATGAAAAATGGACAAGTGTCCTACGGGCGAGTAGAGCCTACCTCCCTAAAAAAAGAATAAAGGAGAGTAAAAAAAAAAATCGACAAGTGTCCGCTTTGAAAACAATGGGTACTTAGATGCCCGCCTCTCCATAAAAAGAAAAAAAAAAAGAAGAGAAAGAAAAAGTACAACCTAGGTTCTCTCAAGTGTTTTTCAAAAGAGAGATGACTTTTCAAGAGAGCTAGAATAGAATTAGACTTTTTCTCATCGTATTCATTCCATTCACACCTACCATCATATTCATTCCATCATGCACATGCATCAGTGTGACTCGTAACTTTGGATCCATTGTTTGAACTTACAATATATGCTTAGTAAAATAAATTTAGTTTTCTCTCCACCTATGAACCCCAGATATAAGCTTTAGATATAGGGTGAGGGAGAAGAAGGCATAGTGTCCCTCTTTGCCTTAGTCCAAAAATATCACATATTATGAGAGAAAGGCAAAACAACCTTGATTACCTCGGTGAGGATCCACCATTACCACATATGAGAGACTTGAAAGGGTCATCTTGAAGGAACTTTGAGTTTTATTTCGAAAATTAATAAAAACTCGGAATGATGGTTGAACAAAGAGTTTGAGACCTAGTGCTTGACTTGATTGTTCTATCTTTCAATTGCCCAAGATCACAAGAAAAAAAAGCTACAAGCTCCATGATTAAAGGTAATATGGGTAAGTTGAAGGTTGAAATAGTTTATTCTTATCCTGAGATGAAATTTTGTTTTGAGAGCATGTGTACTTTTGAGGTGTGAAAGTGTTGCGGCAACTCTGATCCAACAACATGGTCTTGCTAGGGACTAGCAAGAGGTAAGCTTGGGGAGCTTGTTGGTATACCTTATAGCATAAAATATAGAGGTTTTTAAAACGAAAATAAGGGCTTAAAATGAATATTAACATAGTATAGAGGCTTGACTAACATGATTCCACTAGTTTTGGTGATTTATATATTTTTTTTCGGATTAAACGAAAAATACCCAAGAGATTGGAAGCCCTACGACATAAAGGCGTATCCGTGGCGTAACCCAACGTGGAACCTACACTAGAACATTCCAGAAGAGACCGAGAGAGCACCGGAAGGAAGGTGGGGCCCACTGGCAGAGAGCCGCGGCCGCGGCGCTGAGAGGCTGGCGGCGGCCATACAATGTGGGGCCCCATGTCGACCTCCCATTCAAGGTCGGTTCAGCACCGCCTATGAGGAGCAATCTAGTCCATCCATCAAGGTCGGTTTGATCCAAGGGCTGCCGTGCATCCTCGGGGGCTATATAACAAGACCCCACGACCCACAGGTGAAACCCTAATTCATTCTCATTCATTCAAGTCATCCTACTCCAAGTCAAGACCCTATGCCCTAGTTCCACCATAACCGAAGCAATAGCTATCTAGGCTAGTTCTAGAGGAAGTCAAGTATTGTCTTGAATTCCTGATTGTCAAGAAGTAGCGGGAGCCAAGCTTCTCGTGGCTTCTCTCTTGTATTCACCATTGTAAGTATTTAGTTAGAATACAATTGCTATGACTTTATTCTATTTAATGATTATATTCTTATTTATATGTTTCCATGCTTATTATGATTATATATTTAGTTTAGTATGTTTGTCTTTATATTCAAGCATGGAGTCGTATAAGCGCCCATGTAGAGGGCTACTATGTGGGTGGTCGACAATGTGTAAACGCGTGGTGTTTATACAACGTTTGCACGTGACATCACCCTATATTCCTGGATGTGTGGTAGATCGTGGATGTGATACTCCCATTGAGTCCTTTGGAGTCCACCCCCGAATGTAGGGCTAGTTGAACTTTGTTACTATGGTAGGTTGGTTTTGTTCCTAATCTTCCTTAGTAATATTCACCATGTGTAGGTATAATGCTTTCATACGATGATGACTAGATGTATTGCACTAATTGTAGTATGCATTGACATGTAATTAGGAGTAACTTAGGAATATTCCATCCTATTCTACCTATACCATGATATTTAGCCCATTATGACACCATCTAGTGGCACACTATTATCTTTGACTTGGAATATTATTTATCATTATTTATTATCATTATCTTTACCTTGTGACTTACCCAGTTTGAGTTTAGTATGATGCATATGGTTTACTCTACATTACACCACCGCAAGTGAATCAACATTAAATCATCAACCTACCCATAGCCTACCCCTCTCCTTTTTTGGTAGAATATAACTACGATACACGGATAGACTCACGGTGAAGTGCTACAATTGGGTAATTCTATCGTAAGCTTGTAGATACGAAATTATATTATTATTGCAAGAGTTTCAAGTGTCATATAAAGAATATCCATTCACGCATTTCTTTAGCGTTGTGAGCTAGGGTGACAGACTAGTTTCTAGAATGTGTGGTACGACTTTTGTGCCTATCGTGGTGAGATTAACTCCACCATCGAAAATGTTACAAAGTCATAAACCATAACTAATTCCGGCTAACTTTATTAACTCTCCGATCGACTTTTTATTGGAATGTGAGATTAACTCCACATCCAAGCTAACTCATTAGATAGATACCATTTATACATTTAAAAGCGCCGTCCTAGATGTGGATCGCGTTAGACATGTCAACAGTGCTCACCATGCCTTTGTGTCTCAAGTAGAGCCGGAGAATATTGAGAAGGCACTAAAGAAGGAAGATTGGATTAATGCTATGCATGAAGAGCTCAACAACTTCAAAAGGAATGATGTTTGGGAATTGGTGGAAAGGCCAAAGGACTACAATGTGATTGGAACCAAGTGGGTCTTCAAGAACAAGCAAGATCAAGATGGAATTGTTGTTAGAAACAAGGCAAGGCTAGTAGCTCAAGGGTACACTCAAGTAGAGGGTCTTGACTTTGGAGAGACCTATGCACCGGTTGCTAGACTTGAAGCAATTAGAATCTTGCTTGCTTATGCATGTGCTCATGACATCAAGCTCTATCAAATGGATGTGAAGAGTGCATTCTTGAATGGCTTCATCAATGAGTTGGTCTATGTTGAACAACCACCGGGCTTTGAAGATGACAAGTATCCCAACCATGTCTACAAGTTGAAGAAGGCTTTGTATGGCTTGAAGCAAGCACCTAGAGCATGGTATGAGAGGTTGAGAGATTTTCTCCTCTCTAAAGGGTTCAAGATGGGCAAGGTGGACACCACTCTCTTCACCAAGAAGATTGGCAATGACTTGTTTGTGTTGCAAATCTATGTTGATGACATTATCTTTGGATCAACCAATCAAGAGTTTTGTGAGGAGTTTGCTAAGATGATGGCCAATGAGTTTGAAATGTCAATGCTTGGAGAGCTCACCTTCTTTCTTGGACTTCAAATCAAGCAATTGAAGAATGCCACATTCATTAGTCAAGGCAAGTACATCAAGGACATGATAAAGAAGTTTGATCTACAAGATGCCAAGTCAATGTACACATCAATGGCAACCAATGGAAGCTTAGACCCCGACCCTAGTGGCAACATGGTTGAACAAAAGAAATATCGGTCCATGATTGGTAGTTTGCTCTATGCAACCGCATCAAGACCGGACATTGCATTTAGTGTGGGCATGTGTGCTAGATATCAATCCGATCCTAGAGAGAGTCACCTCAAGGCAACAAAGAGAATTGTGAGGTACTTGAAGAGCACACAAGATGTTGGACTATGGTATCCAAAGGGATCCAAGTTTGATTTGATTGGATATTCGGATTCGATTATGGAGGGTGCAAGATCAATAGAATGAGCACAAGTGGCACATGTCAATTCCTTGGAAGGTCACTAGTATCATGGTCTTCAAAGAAGCAAAATAGTGTTGCTCTCTCTACTACGGAGCCGAATACATTAGTGCGGGGAAGTTGTTGCACTCAATTGCTTTGGATGAGGTCAACATTGAAGGATTTTGGATTCAAATTTGACAAAGTTCCATTGTATTGTGACAATGAAAGTGCTAGAAAGATGACTCAAAATCGGTTCAACATCCAAGAACAAAGCACATTGATATTAGGCATCACTTCATAAGAGATCATCAACAAAAGGGTGACATTTGTATCATGGGCATTGGCACCGAAGATCAACTAGCCGACATATTCACCAAGCCACTTGATGAGAAAAGATTTTTGCATGCTAAAGGGAGAATTGAACATTATTGACTTCTCCAACTTGAGTTGATGCACCCCACTTATATGACATGCCTCTCCTTCGACAAAACCAAGGTAAAAGTTGTTTGTCATGGCATTCATATATAGCTAAGGACTTGTTAGTGCATCTAGACATCATGCATGCTTAATAGGCTCATTCATGGAAAATAAAATGTTTTCAATGTATGTGTGGCACCACTATTGCTTTGAATGCTTTTATGAACTAGTGGTGGCATATGACATGTTTATGTGCTTGCAATCCTAGTTTCAACTCTAGAAAATGCGCTATTGATGTGTATTCTAACATGGTGCAAGATAACCCTTATGCATATGAGGTGTGAAAAAGCTTGTCCATGGTTCAAACTTGAATACATGTTAAGGCAAGTGATCTAGATGAGACCACATGTGATACTTTGATTGACTTGATTTCTCTCATTTACACCTTTTTGGTGATTGTTGACAAAGGGGGAGAAATAAGTCACAAAGATGTTGGAAAGGATCACACAAATAGGGGAGCAAGCTCATAGACTATTTGTGCATTTGTATGTGCATGATCATAATGAAATGTTGCATTGGCAATTTAAATTCAATATACATGATTGCTTGGTGTATTGACCAACTAGCATGCATAGGATGTATCTAGACAAAGGTCTCATTTAGCCTATAATGTTGATCTTATGGGGGTATGTTGAGTTTTTGATGAATGTCTAGTTACATTGATGCTAAGGACTCCGATGGTTTCACGCTTCAAAGGTCCAAATCTAGAACCTTAGCATCTTTTTTTGGTATTAGTATCTCTCCCCAAGATTTCTATCCATACATATGTGCCAAATTGATCCAAACACATGGAAGCACATATGTAGGGGGAGCTACTACTACCAAAACCAAACCTTGAAATGTTTGTCCAATCTATGATTCATGATCAAAATGCTATGGACAAGCAATTCAAGTTCAATTGAATTTTATTTCATATCTTTGTGATTTTGGTTGTCATCAATTACCAAAAAGGGGGAGATTGAAATCTCATGTTTGGTTTTGGAAATTGATGACACACTTGTGGCACTAATCCTTTGCTCTAAGTGTGACTATGAGATAGGATTAGATGGATGATAAGGAGCATGATGATCGTGAACATGGACAATGATGGTGGACATGATGGATCGTCAAGCTTCGGTGTCGGCTTGAGAGGAACCCGGGAGATCAAGGCAAAGGTATCTTGATAGGTTTTTCCTTTTTCGGTGATCAAGACCGATAGAGCGTGTGATCACATTATAGGATAGATAGCCGACTATCAAGAGGGGATGCCGTGACAATCCTTTGGTGAAGTGCTTCTAGGTCCAATTGACTTGCATATTGCATTTAGGACAATGAGAGCACTAACTTTGATCTTGCCTAACCGTTCGACAAGCTAACATGCATGATAACGTGATCACCTTCGACGTGTTGGCAACATATGGCAAGAGGCGAAGCAAGGTTGAAGCAAAGGGCGACAACAAGATGAAGAACTTCATTTGGAAAACTTGGCCGGGACGCATGGCCGGACGCGGGACATGTGATCGGACGTGCGGACCGGGTGGCTCCGGTGGTCGGTCCGATCACAAGTTCGAGCATGTTTTCGACTTCGACCCGGGAAAGTGATTGGGCGCATGGACGGAACCATCGGCCGGAAGCACGAAGAGCGTGTCGGTACCGTGGGCCCAAGGGTGTTGTCTGTCGGCCGGGGCGCATGAAATGGAAGCGTCGGACTCACCGGGTGAGTCCGGTCGATCAGGTCCGTCGGTCTTGTATTTGGATGCACATTTCAAAGCCCCACGGCTCCATTTCGAGAGGAGCTCTATATATACTTGGATGGCGGTTCATTGAGCCCTCTCTTGCACATTTGAACACTCTAACTTGCTTGTGAGCATTTGAGACTCCTCTCCACTCATCTCTCCATCCATAACTTCGAATTCTTGGTGAGATTGAGAGTGATAGAAGTGCATTGCATTGGTGGTTGCATCTAGAGGCACTTCATCCTTGGAGAAGCCGCGGGATTCTTGTTTTCTTGAGAATTTGCCCGGTTCCCTAGCGGCTTGGAGCAAGAGGCGTGTTGAGCTCGATTGGAGCTTGTTCGAGGCCACACCGGTGGTTTGTGAGGGGTCGTTCCTTACCCCGGGAGATTCGCGAAAGGAGCACTAGTGGATTGCTCGTGGCTTGTTGGACCCTCTCTTGTGATCGTTTGCTTGAGCTCCCACCGGGATTTGGCACCGACCATTAAGCTTAGCAACCGTCAAGTGAGTGTGTCGCCACAATGGGGACTAAGCGTCTTGGCAAGCACGTGAACCTCGGTGAAAAATCATCGTGTCACTTGTTCTTGCTCGTTGGAGATTTCTTGTATCACGGTGATTGGCTACATCCTCGACACTACACGGTGGTATCGTATTCTAGCACCTCTTTGCATTACTTAGTAGTATATCTTGTTAGGGTGCTTAGTCGTTTAGCTTGAGTAGCTTGTGTAGGTTGGTTAGTCTTGTTTAGCTCCTAGTGGTAATTTAGTTAGACTTGCTTGTTCACCTAGGAGTAAACTAGCGACATAGCTCTTGTGTGAAATTAGAGACAATAGAATTGACTTGTGGCTTGCGTAGCTAATTCAGTAGCACCGCTTATTTAGCTTCGCCATCTTATTGTCTAATCCGTTTGTTTAGTGTTGTTGCAAGAATTTTTAATAGGCTATTCACCCCCCCCCCCCCTCTAGCCATTAGGACCTTTCGAGGGTGACACGGGCCTTCGGTGGTGGATGCAGGTCGTATCCCCCTCGGGTGTGAGGCATGTAGTTGTTTGCCTCTTCTCATGAGAGGGCTCTCCACGAGCCCGTCGCATTGCTTCTACCATCCCATTGCCCGGTCCCGACGAGCAATCGGCGCTCCAAATACCGTCTTCGGTTTCACCCTTTAAAAGCGGTGGTGGGTTGCGGTAGATCGGCATTTTGATCCTCGAAGGTTCGTGCCACATTTAGCCGTTTCTTACGTGAGGAGGGCGGTGCTTACGGGGAGCCGTTAGGGCACAATATAGCGACACGGTCCTCCGCTCCCTCTTGGGGAGTTCCGGCGCTTCGGCGCTTCGTCGGTCTTGTCTGAACAAGCAATGCCCTTCTTCGGACCCTTGAGCGAGAGGGCGGCATGGCGGGGCATAAGCGAGGCTGCGATTACCTTGCGATTCGTTCCCTCGCGCATCCTTTCCGCAAAGGAGGAGGGTTGGATGTTGCTCGTGGGTTCCCTCGTTGGGGGCGACCTAAGGCATATGGTGAGTCGCAAGCGGGTAAATTCGGCGGGGATCCGGCCCGTTCGTTGGGGCCCGCGGAGGTGCTAGTGTCGATCCCCATGAATCCCGGAGGTCATATCAACGGTTCCCGAGAGTGGTGAGCGATCACTCCAAAGGGCTTGGAGGCCTCCTTCGCTTCAAGCCTGCGATATGTAGACAACCGGGGACTCGAATCACGAGAGTAAGGAGCCCTTGATGCCGTGGCATCCGGGTTACCGGCTGCTAGTGGATCCTCTTTTTATGTCGTCCCTCACGCGCGGCGGCCGGAGCGGTGTCAAAGCGTTCGTTGGGCGACCTTGAACTCGGCTTTGTGTGTGGCCCGGGGTTTCCACGATCAAGCAAGCCACACGATAGTCTCGAGGTTGCGTTCATTAGATGACCGCAATCCTTTTTCAATGTAGTAGTATTTATGGAAATACAGATATAAAAGAGGGGGGGTGCAGACTTACCGTTATGCAGCCTAAGAGGACAGGCTAGGCGCGGGTCAGCTTACTGATGTCGTCGATGATTGTCCCAAGCATCATATCCTTCCGTGCTTGCGGGATGGCGAAGGTGTCGACAAGCTTGGCGAAGCGTCGATGAGACGCCGATGTAGGCGTATGGCTCGGTGAAGATGTCGATGAAGCTCGGTCGACATAGGCGCATGCGGCTCGGTGAAGATGTCGATGAAGCTTTGTCGACACGGGCGTATATCTCGGTGAAGATGTCGATGAAGCTCTACGTCGGCGTAAGGGCGTACAGGCTCGGTGAAGATGTCGATGAAGCTCCATCGATGTACCATACCTTCGATTTGTCGCATGTTGATATTTCTTACACGATCCAAATTAGGAAGGCGAAAAGAAATATATAAATGGTATCTATCTAATTGTTAGCTTGGATATGGAATTAATCTCATGATCAACAAAGGCGAAGTTAGGCGGTGTTAGTTGTGGGGTGTAATCTTAGCATCATTATCCATAGTGGAGTTAATCTCACCGGGATATGTACTCAAGGTATACCACTCATTTCTAGGCATTACCTACACACTAGTCTGTCATCCTAGCAATAGCGCTCTCTAAGAAATGCGGGTATGGTATTCTTGATAGGCCTTGATAAAGAATGAACATGATATACGCAAGCGCCGCGAGATAGAAATACCATCGTAGCACTTCAGCGGGAGTAATCCGGTATCGTATTTATATTTTACCACGGGGAAGGGGACTCTATGGAAAGTAGAGAGGGGATAATGATTTAGATTGTGATTTATTTATGAGATCCACTTGCAGTTGTATAATGCGGAGTAGCCATATGCATCTAACATTACTCATAACGGGATAAGTCACAAGATAAAGATAATTGAATAATTAATAACTACCCAAGTCTAAGATCATCATATGCCACTAGTATCATACGGCGATTAGCATGTTATAGAAAGAATAGAAAGAATATTCCTAAGATACTCCTAATCATATGTCAATGAATACTATAATTAGTGCAATACATCTAGCTATCATGGCAAGGTTGCAATACATCTACACATGGTAAGCAACTACCAATGACAATCAAGGGCGAAACTTGATTATCACCGTAATTATGGCTCAACTTGGCCTATCATTCGAAGGGTGAACTCCAAAGGACTCAACAGATTTGTCACTCCCGCGAACTACCACACGTCCGAATGTAGGGTGCAATTGCGGATAAACGTTGTATAAACACCACGTTTACACATTGCTTATCACCAACATAGTGATCATCTACGTGGATGCTATACAATTCCATGCATAAGATATAAGACAAACTCACTAAACTAAATATATAATCATAGCATGCATGGATACATATCAATAAGAATATAATCATGATATAGATCAAAGTCATATCAATTGTATTTCGATAATAATACTTACAAATCGAATACAAGAAAGAAGTCACGAGAACGATGATCCGCTACTTCTTGACTATCGGGAATCAAGATGAACTTGACTTCCTCTAGAACTAGCTAGGTAGCTAATTACTTCTAATATGATGAACTAGGGCTTAGGTCTAGACTTGGTTGGACTTGGTTGATGATGATAATGAACTAGAATGAGTTCATAATGACTTAGGGTTTCACCACAGGGTCGTGGTCTTCTTATATAGCACTTGGCGATGAACAAGGACCCTTGGATCAAACCGACCTCCAGCTACGGAGTAGATACAACCTCAAGGTCGATGGTAAACCGACATAAAAATGTGAGGCTGACAGGGCGACCCCACCTGGCGGCCGGCCTAAATGGCTCTGGCGGCCACCGGGGGTTGAGTCCCCTCGGTCTCTCGTTTCTCCTGGTGTCTTCTGGTATCTTCTAGAGTGTTTTTAGTCCACATTTCGGGTTGAGTTACTTCACGGTTAAGTCTTGTCATCGTATGGGATGTAAACTCTTCGATTCTCATCAATCTTCTCTCTAAGGGTTGACAAAGATTGAACAAACTCAATGCAAAGCAAGCGGCATATATATAAATCAAAAGTTTTCCTAATCTAGGGAGCATGTATATATAGGCTGTGGTAGGAGGTTCAAACACTTTCATCACCACGGGGAACTTATCATGTGCATTTTAAATTTTCAAAAGTAAATCTCCGAAATCTAGTGTCACTAGGAGTAAGATCAAATAGCGGCTCGGACTATCTTATATCATATCCGTCAATTACCTAGACTTTAGAGCAAGCATTTGCAACCCATAGGTTTTAGGTTTAGAGTAAATATCAAGTCAAAGCAATTTTGCAAATAGAGCTCAAGAGAAATTAATCTTGAAAGCTAGGTACTAGAAAAGTATAACAAATGAGCAACTATTCATCATCTCCATGTTGGCGGATTTTGGGGTTTATTTTAGTTGAGCAAATTAAATTAGTGTTCACTCTCTCTTGATCCTTTTATTCACACTCTAACAAAAGACTCTTTAAAACAACTAGACTTTATAAAACTAGACTCTTAACAAACTCTATAACAAACTAAATATTTAACTAATAATAATACTATAGATAGAGATACTTATTGGGATAGCTGGGAGTGCATTCCCCAAGCTTGATCGAAATGTAATCTTCTATGTAGAAATTGAGGTAGTTGGCGACAAGGGTGGCGCCTAGCATGTCTCTCCTCATGCTTTGAATTCAAATAGACAACAAAGCTAGTGGAACTTGATTAAGCATTAGGGGTTAGCCACATTGCTTTGGGTTGTGCAGGATATATTTTTTGGATTTTTATTTTTATATGCAAGAAAAGATAAAGTACTTATGCATCTTTATTGTATTTTATTATTATTATTATTATTTTATTTTTATGCCACCACAACAAATAACCTGCTCTTTCTAGGTCTCATATAATCATTATAACTATTGAAATATAAATGTATCTCTCTGTATGGATGTAGATGATTGCGCGTGTAGTGTTGAGGAACGGTCTCCCAAGCACTAATGGAGGATCTTCTTCCTTCCCCATGTCCATGACTACAAAATCGGTTAGAACATAGTGGTCCATGATCTTGGCCGGTGCGTCTTTAGCAATTCCTTGGTGGTCTTCTTATATAGCACTTGGCGATGAACAGGGGACCCTTGGATCAAACCGACCTCCAGCTACGGTGTAGATACAACCTCAAGGTCGGTGGTAAACCGACATAAAAATGTGAGGTCGGCAGGGCGACCCCCCTGGGCGGCCGGCCTAAATGGCTCTGGCGGCCGTTGGGGTTGAGTCCCCTCGGTCTCTCATTTCTCCCCCGGTGTCTTACGGTATCTTCTAGAGTGTTTTAGTCCACATTTCGGGTTGAGTTACTTCACGGTTAAGTCTTGTCATCGTATGGGATGTAAACTCTTCCGATTCTCATCAATCTTCTCTATTTTTATACTTTAGTCTCTACGCAAAGTCACGAGAATACCAAAACTTGTGGAAATATATTAGTTAGACCCTAGACTTATGTTGATATCTAACTTAAGCCTTTATTTCATGTTAATTGACTAATAATATTATGCTATAATAGGTGTCAACACCGCCTTCGTCCCGCTATCCGTTGCCCGAATTGTAGGGCTCCTTCTTGTGGTGGAAGGGAGGAGGAGCGCCCGACGCGGCAGGCGCGTTGTGACCACGAGGCTCGATGATTTTTGGTTGGAGGATGAGGATCTAGGCGGGAGGAAGCTAGGCCCCGAGAGTAGGAAACAATTGACGGCAACCCCCCCTACCCGGCGCGCTAACTATTGGCGTTTCAAACCCGAGGTCCATCCAAGAGTCCGACTAGTGAAAATGATGCCGCATGCACCAAGTGTTTCGGGGAGGGGGAAGATGTCGTGCAATGATGAAACAAGAACAGGAGACACAAGATTTATCCTGGTTCAGGCACGAATGCCCTACGTCTAGCATTGAGGCTTCCTTCATGTTACTTTGCACCGAGGTGCTTGTAGTAGGGGATACAAGCGAAGGAGAGAGGGGCCGGGATGCCAAGTCTCCCCGTCCTCTCCAGTGGCTTTCTAACTCCCTCCTTTTTATAGCTCAAGGAGGGTTTCTACTTTTACATCTAGTAAGAAATTTCTACGTTTAGCTTGTCGATCGAGCCTCGCGTCGACGGCCCGATGGCTGGGTGGCGTGCTCTGCTGGCGGTGGCGCCAAAGGTCGGTGTGCGCGTTCGTCCGAGGCCCTACATAATGGTGTTAGTCAAAAAAACTCTTCCGTCGTCCCGCCCGAGGTTGGGTTGTGTGGGCCCTTGATTGGACTCGACGCGGTGGGTTCGGCCGTGTTCAATAAGTCTTTCGCTCGATCATGATGGAGTGTGCGGGGCCCCGCCACGCTCTGGCGCGTAGGCTATGATGGCACGGTGGTAGTGGTCGATCCCCGCTTGGGCGCACGGCGGTCGATTATTATCTGAGCCAACCTATTAGTGATGCAGCGGTATTTGGCGGTGCATCGGGATTTGCGAGATCCTGCACGCATCACATCGCTTTGACAAAGGGTAGGCGAGCCCGAGACCCGACCGATCCTTCCGGCGGAAGGATCGACGACCAGCCTTGGATCCATGCTCAAGGCTTCGGGGCGAAGTCGTGGCTAGAACGAGGCCGTGTCCTCCTGGTTCCTTCGAGCTTGTTCCTTTTGCCGGCCTATTGGTTGTGACCATTTCTTCCGATTGTGTCATTGGGCCTTAGAATGATGGCCCTTTTGGGGTCTATTATTATGAACACCAACAATTACGTCGGGGAAGGGGTTGGATGCGACGGTGAAGCACTCATACATCACCAAGGGCGATTGGGCGGCTTTCGGTTTAAAGAGAAGCAAAGAGGCACTAGCAACAAGTGAGAGATACAAGCGGCTTAGGGAGAAGAACAAGCATGACCCTTTGCTGGGGACGGGGAGGTTATGATGCAAAGTTTGAAGTGTGGGAGAAGGAGGACATTTACTTATCCCTCAATTTCATTGAGAATCCTTGGTATAAATTTCCAGCAACCGCGCTCGGCATTTTTGCATGCACGATGCAAAGCGTCGTGTCGGTAAAAAGGCCGCAATTGTTTGGTCGGTGAAGAGTCTCGGTCTTTTATCGAGAAGGTTTTAGAGAAGACCGCTCGTGCTTCTTCCGAGGGCACCGGTGTAAGGGGAAGAGATATGCTCACGAGAGGTGTTGGGCACTTTCGGAAGCGCAAATAGGGCGTGCGTGGTATGTCTAGTATGGCTAGTTGGAAGTTTTTGGTTGACTTGCGCCGACATGTGCAGAAAAGAGAAAGTCCCCGTGCGCGGCGAGAAGCATATAGAGAAGAGTTTGGACCTCAACTAGATGAGCTCAAAGCTAAGGTGGCGGTGTTGGAATCGGGGAGGACATGGTTCATTTGCTGCCGACACCCCCTAGCGTGTAGGTGGTGTGAAGAGCAACAAGCGTGCGAGAAGCCGATCTGAATGCCGAACCAGATTTTAAGATACTTTCCATGTCAGCACCATGTACCCTTGCAATGAAGACTGGAGGTTATCTGGTTGAGGTAGCAAGGGGAATGGTATACCCGAATCAACTACATCTTGTGGGTCAACCAATACTGGAAGGACATTATATTGTATCTATTGATCATGTAACTCCTGGTTTTGAGGCTACACTACTGGATCCACCGACATGCGAAATTAAGGCTCTTGGATAGGCTATGTGTAAGATGATCCAGTGGAGCAGAGCCCATCTTACTGTAGCAACCCTAAAGCTCTCTTCTTCTACCGCACCAACACCTCTTGTGCCTACTTTCGCCTCCTCAATGAAAGTCAATCTAAAGGACCGTATGACCGCAGCTTAAATGTGAATGACAACAATGATCGAGTCCCTCTCGGGAGTGCAATGGGTGGGAATCGCGATGACTAGCTTGCATGCCAATAATGATCGAGTCCTCTCGCCGCAATGGAGCGGAATGCGGCGACTCGATCGCATGCCAATGACGATCAGAGTGCCTTGCAGAGTGCATCGGCTAACAATGTAGAAACTAGCTCTCAAGGCAAAGATGACCAGAGTGCCTTGCAGGCTGTAGGCGCTGAGAATGCGGGGAGTGGCTCGCATGACAAGAATGTCCAAAGTGCCTCTCAGAGTGCGGCCTCTTGAGAATCGAAGCGTGGCTCAACAATAGGACGGCAAGGTCCAAACAAGCATGTTTCAGGCAAGAAGCATGGTGGTCCAAACAAGAATGTATAGTAAGTAGTGCTTCACTTGGAGTTCCGCACTCATACGTGTTTCCATTCAGTGCATAACCACTATGTTTCATATGTTTGCAGTGCCTATCGCAAACTGATGAAAAAGACATGTGGGTTCTACACGGCCCACCACTTGCGGCTAGCGATGAAACAAGTTCATCGGATCGTAACAAGGTAACTTCGAAGTGCAGCTCCATCATGTGCCTACCTTTGTCTCACTAATAAAGACCATGTGTACAACGAACACTTATGCCTACCTTTCTTTGTATTAGGATTTTTCACTTGTCTGCGGAAATTGATTAATTTGGAGGATATTAGAGAGAAGATCGCCGAGTTTGTTATGGAACAGATCATCAGCCCTGAAGGCGGTATTCGTTTCATGAACCGTGAGTTGCTTGTTTCCCTTGATGCATGACGATCGGTGGATACATGCATGTGAACGTGTTGTTTTGTTTGAATGAACAATGCGTGGCGTGCCACTGAACAACTGGGTATGTTTGTGTGAACAACATTACGAGATACACATGAATTTTCGGAGATACACATGAATATGAATTTTAAGAGATACAAATGAATTTTCAATGTTGCCGGGCGCTCGCCATTTGTTTATGATCGGACTGTGTATATGTATTATATACGTATTAATAATACCAATGTTGTGGTCACGTAGACAGTTCTAAGTTGTAGGCGCGTTTGCGAGGTTATCATTATCTGAGGCGCCTCGGTTTTCTAGAGACATCTCTAGTCTCGATGCGATGCGAGACTCATCTCAACATGTGCGTAATACCTAAATAAGTACTAACCACCGCTGCTAACAAGCGTTTGTAGGTTTCGAATAATTTCTGTCGCGTGAACCTGTCTATAATATATAAATAATTAACGGCGGTTGTTTTTACGTCGCGTCTGCGGAACCTCTGTCTGTAGTCTCGGTGTCAGCTTCCTTCGAGCACCGGGAAAATGCGTCTGAAACAGAAACCTCGTTGCAGACACGCGCAAGAGACACATGTCCGTAATTTTCCAGGTAGCTACAGTCGAGCATCTGCTGTAGCGTCTGAAGTCGCGATACAGTTATAGTCGAAAAAGGAAAAGGCATGTCTGTAAATTAAGAAAAATTTACATACGTGCATGACAAAAGGAGCGTTTATGAAAGGGCCCGGGAACTACAGACAGGTAAAAGTGTTAACGCGCGTATAAACGTAGCGAGAAACCACGACACACGGGTGTGGCGCGCATGTCTATAACCGATCATTGCAGTGCGTCTATGGGTCGCCGCACGTGTGCGTATATTAGTAATGGTTTTACGAGATGGTTCACTAGCCGGCGTCTATGTGCGTTGTAACATTATAGGCGGTGTGTACGCGCTACGCGTCGACATGCGGCGTCGGTGTTCTGAGCGCGGTTTTGTACAAAGGGTCTGTGCATTCAGAAACTTCTATAGTCGTGTCTATTTTGCCACCGGTCGTCACTAGAATTGGGCCAGCGGTACAATCGATTACTGATGCCGCTGGTCTGTGACATTTCTGAAAAATTAGATCCGCTTCTTAGATAATCATGTCTCTAGCTACTATGGACCCGCGGTCGCACAAAACACTTCGACACGGGCGTTCGCGCGGCGTGTGTAACAAGCTTTTACTACAAAGGCGGAAAGTTTGAAACGCACTAAAACACATGCGTATTAAAGCTTCTTGCATACGCGTATTCGTAGATGTCTGTAAAGTCACACATTTAGAGACCCTAATCTTGCTAGATCTTGGCGTCTTGCCGACCAAATGCCCTCAACACGCGGCTGTAGAAGCCGTTTTTTACAAAGTGTATCTCCGTGTGTTATTTCTACCATTATTTATCTTTATTATCATATCATATCATTATTGGCTTACCCCTGCTAAAGTAGTGTTAGTGATAGATTCTCTCATAAGTATGCCATCTATCGAGTATATCAACTAACCTCAGTTTCCTCCCTGTGGTAAAATTATAAATGATAAACCTAGATTACTCTCGGTGAAATGCTAGTGGTATTTTATCCGTGCACTTGCGGATACCCATTGTTATATATATTTATTTCCAAGAAGATTGCGACCAACACATTATAGATATCACACATGCATTTCTAGCATTGCTGCTGGGAATGACAACCTAGCCTACGGTGATGCTATGAGATAGACCCACACTGAGTGCTCCTGGCAGCATATCACCTTGGATGAGGTTAACTCCACTCATTAGTAATAGTGACGTTAAGGAGTACCAACACCTGCCCAAGCGCCCCCGGCCTACACGATAAGGACGATGGAGAGCACGGCCACCACCCCCTTGCCATGGATGGCGCCTCTGCTAGGGATCTTGATGGTAGCATAGGATGTCGCGTTCTCGGGGTTGACAAGGCACGCCATGACGGAGGGTGTGGTGTGCGCTCCCTCAGCCTTGGTGACGACCTTTGGCTTGCTGCTCTCCATGGCAGCGACCGCAGAGTTGGTAGTGCCCAGGTCGAGCCCCCCCGCGAGCAGCCCCACGAGGGCACGCGACATCCACACCGCCACGGGGGTAGCCGAGGAAGGCGAGGCTTTTGTCCGCTACCGTCGTGCCACGCCGACCTGCGAGCAGGTGAAGGAGGCCACGGCTCACATGTGCAAGTAGAAGGACAAGAGGTGAGGAGGGGACGGACGATGAAAGAAACTCTCCGATGGCTAGCTCTGGCCTGACTAGGAAAGAATGACCGAGGGGTTCTTCAATCCTGGCCAAGGCTAAATGGTCATCTTTGGCCAACCATGGCCAGGCTCTAAACCCATATTAGAATGTCACCTGACCAAACACACCCTATGAGTACAAGTGCCTAAATGGCCTGCCATGCCACATGCTCTCTCTTTTTTTTGACCTGTTTGGCGCTCTGTTGAATGTGTTCAAGAAGCAACTATTGCAATGTTTGATTGACCTGTATAAGAGTTATTGCAGTGTCTGAAAGGCCTGCCTAGCCACATGCTTTTCTTTCAGTGCGTTCGGCACTACCTGTCGAATGTATTCACTGTGCAAAGCAACTATTATTCATCCAGTTCCCTCGATATTTCAAGTACCACCATGTTTTCAATTTTTCACGCAAAGTTTATCTACGAAATCTTTTATTCAATCATGAATAATACCACTCCACAGTGCATGACTGAATTAGTGAGCAAAACTGAAGCACACGAGGAAGGAATTGTATGCCCAGGTACGACGATTAAAAATGGACAATCAACAGATCAACAGCTGAAAATGAACAACTACCAGATAAAGTCAAAGGATACAGAATATGACCCCAAGTTGACACTACAAGAGTAACGCCGAGATGGGATACAGAACACATGACCCCATATAGCAGTTATATTTTTAAAAATTTAAGGGCTTCTAAGGATGTTTTTCCAGTAAATTGGTAGCCTTTTCCGGCATTTGTAGAATTTCTACCAGGAGATGCACCCTACACCATGCTCCAGCGGTCCTGCCGTTCATACTGTATTCACAGCTAAGCACCAAATTGAAAATCAAATAACTAGGAAGTTGGAGGTTTCATGCTCGGCGGTCATCTATGGACATGAAAATTGAATATAGAATCACTTCATGAAACACTTGCTAATTTTACACCCCCATCAGCCACAGTTAACAAAAACAACAGACGTTTTAGAGTAACATCTTCTAGAAAGAAAATGACATGTCTCCACATATGAAAACATGCTGCTCAATTAAACAAAGCACATGACTCAGCATATTCTACCTCGAACATACACAGCAACTTTGGAGAACTAACGACTATGACATGCAGTCTTCAACTAGCCTGACGGAATGTCATCTGGAACTGAAAATTGAAAGGGTTTGAAGAGTTATATTGCTGAAAAATAAACAGAAATTCTAGATGAAGTGGTACTCACTGCTAAGAATAAACCCCTGCAGCAAATTCTCAGCTTTGCTAGCCTGCTCAGGGGTACCAGATATTCGAACAACTTTCTCCAAGATGTCAGGTCTGTCCTCAGCTAGCGTTACAGTAGCACCAGAGATCTGTTTCCAAAAAAATAGTTAAAACGCAACAGGAGAGTAATGGTTGTCTGCCTTTTCGTACTCAATAAAATTCAGGATACATTGCACCTCGCTTATTTGAGCAAGCTTGCTCCCAGCTCTCATGGTGAGGCTTGCAACAGCACTGTTTGGTATGACAACTTCTAGTGTGCTCCTAGTCACAAGAGGAACAGCAAATCTGATGGAGAGAAATAAAAAGGGTGATCAAAGGAACAAAGAACCATACGAAAATAAATTGCAAGGATAAAATATTACCTTTTTGTCGCACTTTGCCTGATATCATCATTAATGTTGCTGCCTTGCTCAAATGAGCCACTTGCACTGCCCCACAATCCTGCAATTGAAAATGAAATATTGCACAATTCATTCAAACACAATTGCTAGAAATCATCAAGGTAACATGAACTAAAAGTAACCATTGCATATTATTTTAGGATTGTTTTCTGAAGCAGAATGCATTGTTGCATGCAGGATTGATGATGATAGTCAATGTTTTGAAGGCGTTAAGGTGAGGCGTGACGAGCGACTACCGCCTTACGCTTAGAGCAGTAGACGATGAAGAAAAATTGAAGCTCAGAGCAGTAGACGATGAAGAAAATTGAAGCTCAGAGCAGTAGGCGATGAAGAAAAAAAAATGAAAAAGAAAAAAGGAAAGGAGGAGTAAGAAGTGGGCTGCCCTTCCCCACCAGGCGGCCCATGTGCCCCTACCCCTCCAAGTCTATCCCAAACCCTCCACCGCTGCTACTCACGTTCTCCAACACTCATTCTGCCTCATCTCCCTCTCCGTGGCTCCACCCCTCTCTTTCTCGAGCATGCGCTCCTCGGCTCCCCCCGCCTCTCCAGATGCGCTGCTCTGCTCCCCTCCCTCGCTACTCCCCTTCCGGATCTTACAGCTGCTGGCGTCCCTTCTAGATTGAGCACATGGTGGCGGAATTGAGCAAAGGACGGCGAGGGAGGCGGGGCGGAATCGACGAGGGAGACAAAGGAATCGAGGGTCGTCGGTTTGAGCATAATCACGACAAGGCGCCGCCTTACCCCTAAGGCGAGCCAGGGGAGCGCAAAGACGCTTGCCGCCGCTTAAATCGATGACTAGGCGGCGCCTTGAAAACACTGATGATAGTTAACTAACAGTTAAATAAATAGCTATGAGCACATTTGGGAGGAAGAAATAAGCTTAGTGGCTTGTTCAAATATGGGAGTTCACGTTGTTGTAATATAAATGAATTATCCATCCCTCCCCCCTTAGGCTTTTGGGTGAACTGGTTGATGCATGCAACTCAATAACAACATGGTACCAATGCTAGAGGTATGCAACTCAATATGGTATAATGTAAGGCCTCGAGTTCAAATCCTAGTTAGCACAATTCTAAGCTCCTTTTAGGGAGCATCCAAGTGAATTGCCCACCATTTCCCATCAGCTTAAGTTTTGGGTTGAATTGATTGGTGCATGCAACTCAATAAGCACATAACTTGCAAAAAAAAAAAAATTAAAGACCATCGAAGTCATTAGTGTCTTTTAATTTTAAACAATCTTTTCCTAATGTCATAAAGGAATTATTTGTATAATAGTGTTATGGTGGGCCCAATGTACCGCCGGCGGAAGTGGAGCCGTGGCTGAGTTGCACAGGTGGCGCGCACAGCACATGGCTCAGTGTGGTGATCGTGTGTCAATGTGGGTGCCGCTCCTATATTATAGGATCTCAGATTTGGAATTTGTTATTCAGTTTGTGATTGTTAGGATTTGGCTATAAAGCCCAAACACTTGGTTAATGAGAAGCTTAGCTAGAGATAGATTTGATCTCTCCCACAATCCCTTTTAACCCTTTCTCATTCCCCCCCCTAGGGCGCCAGCTGTCGGGAACCCAAGCCCTATCCACCCACGTTCCACAATTACTTCCTCCGTAGTAGTAGCGATCCCAACAATCTGGTATCAATGTTAGGCCCAATGTTTGGGATTTCCACCAGCAACATTGCTGCCACCGCCGCCGCCCTAACCCACCGCCACACCTTCCACCCACCACCCTGCCAGCCGCCGGCCACTACGAACATGCCTGTAGCAGCCAACAGCCTTGCTACGGCCATCTATGACCTCTACACTAAATAGGCCAATTCGCCACCCATCCTCAGACGTCGAGAGCTGTGCATCGTCCATGGGCAGGCACTCTACCTTTCCTTATGACGCCACACCACTGGCGCTAGCATCCCTACCTTACGGCTTACTGGTTACAGCGGGAACAAAAGCCCAGTCCACCCACGATCCATGATTACTTCCTGCGTAGTACTCCCTCTGTCCCTAAAAAGAATCGATTTCTAGAGTAAAAATTTGTCCCTAAAAGAATCAATTTCTAAAGTTGATGGTCGCATTTATCTCTCCTCGAATTCTTGTCACATTTAATCACAGCCCCCCATCTCCCTTTTTCACGTATGGCCTCTCTAATTTCCAAGGGTTGGTTTGGGTGCTAGACCAATGAGGAGACATCAACATTTAATACCTAAACGAACACAACCCATTAATAGTATCGGTAGATGAAAAGCCACTAAGATCGAAAGCAGTTTGATGAAGGGCCCTGTTTTTAGGACGGCTGGTCGAGTCGACGCTTCGAGGGACCGCCCAAATAGCCGAGGATGATTAGTCGTCATCCGGGGCGATTTGACGAGTCCCCTGTCGCCCCTATATGGGGAGACTAATATATACCATATACTCCCTCCATGTTGGAAAAGGAAGACGTTTTGGAAAAGGTTTGGGTCAAACATTGGGAACATAAATCATGAATAACTTTTAAATCGTTGAGTTTAGAAATGTGAAAATCATATCAATAGATTTGTCTTGAAAAATACTTTCATAAAAGTATACATATATAATTTTTTAATAAATATTTTTATAGAAAAGAGAAGTCAAAGCTTTTGGAGACCGTGTCGCTGTCCTAAACGTCTTTTCGTTCAACTATGGAGGGAGTATATATTACATAGTTATATAGTTATACACAATATACATTAATATATGTTATATACAGCACTGCATTAGGGAACTAGAAGGGAGAAGAGAGGGAGGGAAGCTTGCGTGCCTGCAGCACTGCAGCAGCAGCAGCAAGGAAGAGAAGGAGGGAAAGCTTGAAGGGAGGGAGGAGCAGCAGGGAACCAGAAGGGGGAAGAGGAGAGGTTGGAGGCGGCTGCTGCAGCTAGATGGAAAGCCTGAGAGGTAAGCGTGAGTGTGTCTGAGTGAGTGAAAGGGCGAGGGGAGTGGGGGTAGGAAAGAAGAGAAACCTAATGGGCTTAGGCCAAAACATAAGAGCCCAGATTCAGCATAAGAAAACTATATAGGCCCAACTCTGAGATGCAGCCCAATCTCTAGTTGGACGCCCAACATAGCCTGGACGGACGATTAATCAGCGTCTAGACGACGATTAATCGGACGTCCAGATTCCTGGACGGTCTGTCCTGGTAGGAAGCCCTGGTTGAGTTGGTAAAACCGTCCCGAAACGATTAATCGTGATTATTCGGACGTATTGAAAACAGGGACGAAGGGTACTGGTTTGCTAATCTGTCCTAAGATTGCTACAAGTTGATTCTTTCACGGACGGAGGGAGGGAGTAGTTAGTAGTAGCGATCCCAACAAATAGACCTACCTTTGAATGCCATGAAGTTGACAGTTGTGATTCTTGGTGAAAAACACCCATTGGAATATTATTTCCCTGGTATGGTCCTCGAGGTGAACCTGCTGCTGGAGAAATGGCTCCATGTACATTGATCTTGCCAACTTGAATAGGACCAGACATCTCACGGTATAGAGAACTCCTTAATTTTGTTGTTACTTGTATCAGAGCATTCCGAGCAGCTCTAATCTCTCCAACAATCTGCAATAACATAACATGCTCAACCACCAGAATGCTAAAGAACTTAATTTTTTTTTTTTCTCGAATCGACCTTGGAGAGCTGTATACTCCCCTTCGGTTTTGGTATTAGAAGTCGTTTTGGACATGGTTTGGGTCAAACATTGGGAATATAAATTATCAATAACTTTTAAGTTGTTGGGTTTGTAAATGTGAAAATTATATGAATATATTTGTCTTAAAAATACTTTGATAAAAGTAGTATACATATATCATATTTCCATAAATATTTTTATAATAACAAGAGGTAAAAGTTGTGTTTTGGAGACCGTGTCGCTGTCCTAAACGACTTTTAATACCAAAACCGGAGGGAGTATCATTTCATTAAGAAAAATGGGGCTACAAAGGAGAGGTCAAAAGACCAATCCTGAACACACCCCCCCAACCAGTGCTAATGAACCTGAAACTTTACACTATTTTAAATAATGAATGATTCATGCCTGAGAAATTTATGATGGCATGTGTAATAAAAATCATTGTAAACAAGCTACTGATCTATCGACAATAGCTTCTATTCCAATCTTTTCTAGCATATTCACAAAGAAACAACAATCTGCACCCATCTTAAGTCCAAACTGATCATCATTGAAACTCCCAAATAAATTATGCATAACCATTCAATAATGAAAGTATTTTCCTTCGATAAAGGCAAACCTGTATGAGTTCATCAGTCTCCAAAGCGCATGATGGAAGATCTTCTCTTGGTAATATCTGCACGTTTGCTAGTCTGTCTCTGTATATCAGATAATGATCCCTCCCTTCCATCAAAGCAAGCAATTTCACTTGAAGGTACTAGTAGTCTTGTTGTGATAATGTTATCCTTGTCCGGGCCAAGGTCTACAATATGAGTTTGAATGTGCAGCACTGCTTCCTGAGCCGGGAAAAGCTCATGGTCTGGGCCCTACCAAAAAAAATATGCACAAGCTAAATCATACAAACATGGACCCTTTAGGATGGAAAAAAAGCAATTTCAGAAACCCAGCTAAGAAAAATGCAAATAGACAGGCATTCCCAAAAGTATGTAGTAGAAGGATGTTTAAACGAATAACAATATAGGATATTTAGAATGAAAGAGAACAAGATAGTCATGCATCAAGACAGAAGGGAAAACTAACAGTACATGCAAGCACTGCTGTAAAATTCCACCACCAGACAAAAGTGTTAAGGCATGGCAGTAAAGCGGACACCATACACAGATAAACTAGAGAAGTATAAGATGTAGTCCATAACCACAACAACAAATGAGCCTATTAACCTGTAAAGCCCAACCAAAGCCCAGCCCATAAAGAACCCTTCCCACTTCACGTGAGCTACCTTCTCGAATCTATTCCCCTGCTGCACTGCTTCTCCAGTCCCTACACCACCACCGCTGCCACCTTTCAGATCGCCACCGCCACAATTGAGTGGGGGCAGATCTTCGCTCCCAATTGCACTGGCTAGTCAGCAGAGCTGTGCCTGCCATCATGCAGGAATAAAAAGGATGGGAGGAGGAAAGATAGTCGTGTGCCGTGCTGGTTCAACTCCTGCTCCTCCCTCTCTCTCTCTGCGGCCCTTCTTTCCCTCTCTCCCTCTTTTGGCTAGGCATCAGTGACCCCTTGCCTCCAGTGAGCATGTTGTTGCCTAGCCGATGCCTTAAGAACTTTTTTCTCAACTAAGGATTACCTCAATAAGTCTTTGGAAAGGTTGAAATCTCATATTAAATCATATTCAAACAAAATTGAAATAACTGCCTTGAATCATAAAGGTATAGTACCTTAACAAATTTGCAATCCTTGAATCATAAAGGTATATTACTTCCTTAACAAATTACGCAATCCATGCCTTTTTATAGGGTGCATTAGGATTTGAAAGGCCAAACTTTATAAACTTTGACTAATAATTAGTCAAATTATAAGCATCCTTAGTGTATGAAAGTTATTATATAAATAGATTTGTCTTTCAAAAATCTTTTTAACATCGCAGGCCTGGTGCAGCGGTGAGAGCTGTCTCAGTGAGTCACCTGGTTGTGGGTTCGAACCAGCCTCTCTGTAGATTTTGCCGCGATGGGGGGGCTTCCTCGGTTTTTTTTTTTCCTTCCCCAGACCCCACTCATGTGGCCACTGGATTTACCCTTTTTATTTCTTTACCAAGATCATAAGAAATTGATGGTTAAAGTGTCTCCTTAAGAATTTCCAGCAACCTTTTGGTTGAACTTGATGGTGCATGCAACTCAATAATATGCCAGAAATGGATGGAGTACAAAGTAATAACAAAGCTGACTCTCATCGATCAATGGTTAAAAGATTGTTTGGGCAGGGGAAACCGTAGGTAGCAGCCAACAAGTCCACCAGAAAATTGACATATCTTTAGTGAAACAATCAGTATATATTGAAGTAAAATAGGACTCCATATTAGGGGAAACCTATAACAATGGATCGGTAACCTGTAACAGCTAACAGGTAAAATGCATCACTTCTTTGGGTTAACAACAAGAGCATATAGAGCCAAACAGGACACAGATCTGGATGGTGGGGACATAAACCCATCACAAACAATTGAACTAAGTTCACATGTTAGTTTTGTACTCCATCCATTCCAAATTATGTCGTTTTTAGCTTATATAAATACAATGGTAAAAGCTATGTATCTAGATGTCATGTGTATGTCAGGGGCCTATTGGGCCTAGGTGGGCGTTTAGCCCGTTAGTGTTAGGTTAGGTAAGAGTGTCTTTCTTAGGGGTCAAGTAAGCCTTGCTTGCAAGTCAAGTAATCCTCTCTATATAACGAGAGGAGATGTATCAATCTAATCAAACAATGAATTATCAAACCAATCTCTCTCTCTCCCAATGACTCTCAAGCGCCTAGGGCTGCTACCCTAGAACCAAGCCTACGGCGAGGGTATAACGTCGCCGGAGATGACAATTATCGCCATGGACACAAGGTCCATGACATGCGGTACCAGCTCTTGGTCACCCTCACCCTCCCCCCCTCCCTCTCCACCATCACCGCCCACGCCTGCCATCTCCAAAATGCGCCGGGACCTCCCACCCGCCCTCTCCACCTCGAGATGCATTCACCGACTCGAAGAGGGTATAGACCGTTCGGCGAGCACCTAGATCAGCTCGTCGTGATGTTCAACCGGCTGGTGTGCTCACAAGGAGAAGACAGAGAAGGAACTCCACACACAGCGGTGCAACTTCAAAGCGGCAGCCTACAGGGTTCCTGCACGCCCGGGGTGCAGTCCCTTCGTGAGGGGGAGAAGCACCTTGGGCCGCCCTTGGCGTCATCGCAGCGAAGAGCAGGCGCGCCGCGGCTAGGCAGTAGGGCGCGGTTTCCTTTGTTCGGGCGGGCGTGAAGATGCGCATGTTGTTCAATTCCTCGCTGCGGTCGGTGCGCGATCAGCCACTCATGCCGCCCATATTTCCCGCTACATTTGAGGTATGGTGCCTACCAGCACAAACCATCGTCGTGCGGGGGGCAGCACCACAGCAGTTCGATGCGTACCACGAACTGCGGTGGCTGTTGTTCCGACGCCCAGCGCTGCTACATCCTCCCTTCATCCGACATCAAGCCAGAGCTCTTCCCATGGGATCCAGGAGGATAGAGTTGTCGCCTACATTTATTTTATATGTTAGTTCCAAATTTATTTCATATTTCCGTCTTAAATAATAAAGATAAGCCGAGATGTAAAAGGCTTAACCTTAAGTCGGGTCGATTAGGTCTATGGCAGCTCGTGTGGCGCTTGAAAGGGGGAGAGATGTCATGTGTGCGTCAGGGGCCTATTGGGCCTAGGTGGGCGGTTTAGCCCGTTAGTGTTAGGTTAGGTAAGAGTGTCTTTCTTAGGGGTCAAGTAAGCCTTGCTTACAAGTCAAGTAATCCTCTCTATATAGCGAGAGATGTATCAATCTAATCAAGCAATGAATTATCAAACCAATCTCTCTCTCTCCCACTGACTCTCAAGCGCCTAGGGCTGCTACCCTAGAACCAAGCCTGCGGTAGAGGGGTATAACCTCGCCGGAGATGATAGTTATCGCCATGGACACAAGGTCCATGACACTAGACATAAGCGTATATCTAGATGCCATAGCAAAATCTATGTAGAAAAGCCACAACGACTTACAATTTGGAATAGAGCCAGACGGAGACATTAGCGTCATTTTATACCTAAAATAAAATACTTGTATTTTCCATGCAGGATATGGCCAAATATGAAAGGGAAAAATTTCTCCCCAAAATTTTTGTCCTTTACTCTCTTGAGCCCGTCTATCCAGTTTAATAAGAGTAGTAGTGCCTGATGAATTTGAGATAAGAATCAGTTGGTTTACAGTTTTCTGTCCAGTCCATGACCCATGCTTGAAGTTAGAACTCAACAGCACATGTCCTGTCACGGAACCGAATAGGATTCAAGACTGATTGGAACAAATGATGCAAACTGTATATTTCGTAGCAACCCACGGCCATGTCCACTAGTATATAATAATGAAATGTTTGGTGACAATGTTCCCAAATGTCTTCAAGTATTGTACCTGTCAGGTGTGGACATGGGTACAAGATTCTACCTGTAGGTATGGGTGTAGGTATGTCACTTCACTCATTAGTGCTAAAAAAACATAGAATTACATCTATTCTAGCGAGATAATCTAACCACCCGTGGGTATTGTACCTGATGGGCTTATTAGGCCAGGGCCCGTTAGTGTTAGGGTTAATTAGAGATGAGTCAAGTAAACCTCTCTATATAAGGACAGATGTATCAATCTAATCAAGCAAGAGATTAGAAGGAATTCCCTTCTCTCTTGCGGCCGTGGGCAAAGCCCTCCCGCGACCGGCCTCCCCCCCAAAACCCTAGCCGCTGCCGCCGCAATGAACAGTACCCACGGTACTGTAGCACACGTCCGTTGCCACCACTCCCTCAAAGCCCCTCAACTCTCCCCTAACAGCCACATAACATTTACTACACCATAACCCTAAACCCGCTGCCATCCTGTTACTTGTATGTCAGCTTATCACTCAGGTATATGGTGTCATTATATACATATCTGCAACCACACACGAGTCCTTACATGTATAAGTGCATTGGGTAATAGTCAAGAAAAATCCTCACCAAACAGTAAAATATGAAAACCAGACTTCATAAAAGTAGCAAATGCCATCTGATTTACCTCTCTGGATGTGATGCTCACTACTCTTTCATCAGAGCCAGCAATAATATCAGATAGCCTAACATCAACACCAACATCAGCCTGTAGCATCTCTAGTATTCCATCACGCGTTGCAACTAAACTGTCAGCCTTGTCATTTGGGCATAGAATTCAAAACGATGTCATCGTACAGGATATCTGGATGTTCAATGACCTTGCCACCATTTGAATCAAACTCATATCCTGGTGGCTCCATGCTAATGTTGTTCCTAATCTGATCAGGTCGTCCCAAAGATTCCTCATATGCAGGTATGTGCTGAACACCACCCAAATATTCATCTTCCTGAGAAATTCGAGGCTCTGGTGAATTCATTACATGCGTAAGGGACCACGATCACGGTGTAAGCTTTCCTTTAGGCGATCAGTGATTATTGCTACAGCCTTCTTAACGCAATTTCCATCTCCAACAACCTGAAAAGACATTATGGGAAACACTGCAGTCTGAGGGGTTACAATGAAAGATATTCCCAAAAGATAATAATTATTATTACTATGCATAAACAATTGCAATGTTACAATTGTAATAGAACTACAGATCTATCACATTGTGATAGTTAAGCCTAGTTGCTTGTATCTTCTCATTTCAGTCCTTACTATTCACTGCCATGTTGTTTTCAGGCTTAGAAGCCTTCTTGCAGTAGGAGGTAAGAAAGATGACACTTTGCTCTATAAAAAGGCAGTGGCTAGAGTCATTGTAACCTGAGACAAATCACTTTACTTTCAATCCAAGTGGCCTATGGCCAAGCTACCCTCTGGGCTTTCACCATCTTGTGGTTCAATTGCGCAACAGTTGGCATGTAGACCCTAGGATTCCTAGTGAGCAGCCATGGCCAGCCATGTCCGCCCCGTCGGCCATGGAGCATGAGGAGCCGACGATCGCGCTGCGTGCCTTGCTGCTGCGGAGGCAGCGGCTACATAGGCGGCCAGGCTGGCGGTGGCTGCAGCACTGTGCGCCGAGATGGAGCGAGAGTCTGCTGGAGGATTGCGTAGCCCGGAGTGCAGACGATCTACCGCGACATCGGCAGCGCATGGCCGATGCTCACCAAGTCGAACTACCACAAGTGGAGTCTGGCGCAGCATCTCTGTGGGAGGCGGTCTCCATCGGGCGGCGTGCGCATTTAATGATTTATCGCAGAGCGATGGAGGCCCTATGCGCCTCCGTCCCCACCCGAAATGGGCACCACCCTCGCCTAGGAGGCGATTGGAGCAGCAGCCGGCGGCAATCACATGCGCCACGCGACTCTACAGCACCTCTGCTGAGAGTGGGAAGGTCTCACCTTTGAGGCAGGAGAGCAAGTCGAGGACTTTGCGCTGCACATCAACAACCTGATGGAGCAGATGGCGCACAACTGCAACACCGATCTGAACGGGAGCGCGCGGTGGATAAGTTCCTCTGCTGCACGCCAAAGAAGTACGAGCAGATCTTCTCTCCATCAAGACACGTATCAACTTCAGCCAGCTCTTCATCGAGGACGCCACCTGAGTTATTTCCTTTGTTCGGTTGTATCCTATCTAAATGTTGTAATGAATCTTTGATCTTACTATGGTAAGACTGGGGCTATTCCCTGTTACTCCAAAAAAAATTGTAATTCTGCTAGCTGGCAAGTCTCATTTCATAAGATTAAGATTAGGTTATTAGATTTGCTAGCCATAGGGCCTGCTCTAGCTCTATATAAGCAGAGGCTGGGCATCCATTTGGAATCAAGCAAGAGATGGATCAAGAGTTGTTTTTGCCTATCCCCTTCTCTATTCTTGCCCTTGTGGTGCGGCCACTAGTTGCAGGTATGGTCATTTGAGTTTCAGAGCAACATAAAGCAGGGCAAGATGGTGAATGGGCAGCATCAAAACAGTTTGAGTGTGGTGCCCCCTAACCGTGTGTTTGGTTGGGGTGCTGGGTTCAACCCGGATAGGTTGGACCCAGTTTTTGGCTGTTTGGATGGAGAGCGAGGGGGTTGGAGCGAACCCGGGCGGCAATATATTCCCGCTAGATGCGGGTTCGCCCCATCCCTCAGAAAGTGGCGGACGGAGCCGACCCACTTTTTCTCCGTTGGGGTTGCCGTGAGTCCGTGTGCCTCCGTCTTCTCCCTCGGTCGACCACGGCGCGGGACTCCATCCACCGTCCCGTCGCGTGAGCTCCCCGGGCGCGTCGACCAGCCCCGCCCGCCGCCTCGGCCCGCCGCCGACACGCCGCCCCCGTCCCGTCCGGCGGGCGCCCACGCCGCACGCCGCACCCGGGGCGCGGGGCGGCGGGCTCGGGGCACCGGCGGTGGCGGCTCCCTTAGATGCGATGCTCGCCTCCCCGTCGACCGACCGAGTCACCAGAGCCTGCGGTGAGGAATCGCGAGGGAGGCGGCGCCCAAGTTAGTAATGGCGGAAGAAGAGGACTAAAATTCAATTTGATTTCTCTTGCGGGGTTCCCGATGTAAAAACACCGTGAGAGAAAGGTTTACTAATATAGGCTTCACTGACTGTTATCTTACACTCCAACCCATATTCTCAATTCCTTCAACCAAACATGAGATGGGTTGACTCCGTCCCCAAAATCAGAGGTGCAACCAAACACTCAGATGGGTTCAATCCAACCCAAAAAACAGGGTTGGATCCAACCCAACCCACTCAACCTTCAACCAAACACACGGTAAGTTGCACAGCTCGCAACCACAGCCAGTGGGCGTTGGGCTTAAGAACTATGTAACTTGTCACCCAACCTTCCTATACTCAATTGCCAACGGCTAGAAAGGATAAGCAATGCCAAAGCAGATACCAACCTAGGCCAGTTGTCAAATAGTTACTTGGGCATTCATTGATTCACGGTTGCAAGATTCTTGAGGGTCAACTTGACACATAGGGTGTTTACCTTAAATCCAATATCTACGTCAATAACGCTGAAGGAGTAGGATATGGCAATGCTGAAGAGACCTGCTGTCTTGTGAGAGCAATCGTGCAGCAGAATCATCTTCCAGAACAGCAAGGGGATATCATTGATGATGATAAGTGAGGTGGTAAGCTTGTCAGCACTGTCAGGCTAAGCTAACCATCGGTCCCAAGTTTACTGAACCACCTATGAGCATGTTACTGTTTAGTCATCAAGCTTAATATGATCAGGTATTCAGGTTGATCACTCTGGTTTCTCTCATCTTTTGATTTGCTTCCTCCCATTTCTTCAGGTAAGTAGGTACCAGTTTAAAAAATGCAATACTAGGGGTGCAAACCATTAAATACTTACTTTAGAAATGTTAGACTTAAAATTCAACTTTCAATTGAGGTCAAATCTATCTATCTATCTACTAAACAGAAAGAGTAAAAGACACAAACGGAATCATCAAAAGTCCTGATTCAGCGTGCCTCCTCCACTCCACTCCCCTGCCTCACCCTGTCGTGCCCCTACCAGACAAAAAAAATGATGCTCCAACCCTCATGCTCCTCCATCCTCCTTAGCCCACCAGCCCAAGCTCCGCCGCTTCCCCTTGTCGACCCTCTCCACCGCAAGGGTTAGTGCCGCCGCCCGGTGTGAGAATTTCTGCATTTTCATGTGTGGCATCCAAAGGACACATGAAACATTCATGCATCAAGCTGCTGGAGGAGAGTGGATTTGCAGGCTTGGACTATGGATGACAATTTCGTTGCTATTGTTTGATTGTTTCTTGAGATTGTTTAAGTGTTGTTTCTGGTTTTCATTCAAGCATTGATGGAGCTTCAAGAGTAAGGGGATAACTTTGTTGTTTCTTGGTATGACTTGCATCTTTGAATATTCATTCATGTGTGTTCTTAGTTTCTTACAAATCCTCTTGTTTGATTTGACTAACCCATGTGTGTTCTTAGTTTCTTACAAATCCTCTCGTTTGATTTGACTAACGAAATAAACTACCAATTGTAGGCTGTAGCAATCAATTGTCTCTTACCTGTACAACCTCCTCAGACAAGGAGACGCAGCGCGGCGTGTGCTGGTCACGCGGCAGGATCCTGATGTGCGTCTTGGTCTCCATCCTCATTTGCTCTATGATCTTCCCGCCTTTGCCAAGCAGGCATCCGACATGCAGCTTGGGCACGATGAGTCGTGTGGTTGTCTTCCCTCTGTCCCTGGGATCCTTGCCCCTGGGCCCATACTCGCCGTCCTCGTCACCGTCGTCAGCGTCAGTCTCAAGGATCCGACGGTGCACCATGAGGAGCGCCTCTTGGGCAGGGGAGAACATGGGCGGGCGGCCATCCGCCTCACGCCTCGCGCCGTCGACCGTCTCGATGACCCGGACGTAGTCGCCCGCGAAGGGTGGGTGCACAGTGACAAACGCGCCGCTGTCGTCCCGGACCTTGGCAACGAAGCCGGGTGGGAAGCCGTAGGCCTTGCACTCGGGGCACAGGATGCGGAAGGAGGTGGTGGTGGCAGGACCAGCGCCGCCAGCCACCGTAGCCGACGAGGAAGGAGGAGGGGGGGGGGGGCGGCGCGGCGTCGGGGGCAGGAACCCGCGGCGGTCTGGGCCACCGCCGCCGCCGGGGGGCACGGCGGTGGTAGCTCGAGTTAGCATTCTGGCCGCCGCCGCCGCCGCTGCGGCGGTCGAAGCGCTGCTTGGAGCGGGGCGGCGGGGAGTCTTGGTCGTAGTGGTAGCCGCGCTTGGAGCGGAGCGGTCCATTGCTGTTGGATTCAGGAGCAGAAGCTCAATCCTTCTTCCTTCTGATTGTTCGTCGTTTCGGATCTTGAGCTGAGGCAAGATCGATTTGAGGCGTTAGGGTTTTCAAAGGTCGGGGAACCGGCGGAAGGGGCAGAAGGGGAGAGATATAATTGACAAAGGCCCTGTTCGCTTGGCTTATCGGTACCAGGGTCGCCATTTTTTACCACAAAGACGCTACCAGCCAGCACCAAAGGCCGATCTCTCACAAAGATCGCCCGGCCGCATGACCAAAAAATTTAACAGGCTCAAAGGTTGGGGAACCGGCGGAACAAAAATTCGGCATGGGCTACCGGGTCCTAGCCCTGTTCATGGTTTTGGGGTGTGTTTAGCGGCTATTATGGGACTCCAAACAAGTTGATTTGTTATTATAGGACTCGACATTTGCTTTGCTCTAATGACACCCGAAACAATTACACTTTTTACAAAACATGACATTTGATCATTTTAATATGAAAATACATATCAATACTTGTATTTTTGGCCTAAATGGACGTTTTTGCCCTCTAGTTTGTGTGCCACTTATGGCCTGATTGATTTCACGCTGACAGCAAACCTGCCGATGGTCCAAGACAACTTGATGCGAAGGCCCTAGCAAGGTCCAATTTGTCAGGTGTCGAGGCAAACTTGCTGGTCCTTTTATCCGGTTGCTGTGCAGGCATGTAGAACTGATAAGTTATGTATCTCGCCGAGCTCAGAGGAAAGCCTGTGGGGAGAGGCGCTGGACAGTAACTCATTGATGTCGAACTGTAAAACCTCTCGTACAGTTTCATCGGTAGTGATGCAGTGGCTGAGCAAGCATGGCATGGGAATTTTGCTCTCAGCATGAAATCAATCAGGCCATAAATGGCGCACAAAGTGGAGGGCAAAAACGTCCATTTAGGCCAAAATACAAGTATTGGAGATGTATTTTGATATTAAAATGATCA
>JADLZK010011993.1:0-241563 GCA_015847255.1 Hyparrhenia diplandra | reverse complement strand
TAAAAACCTTTTCTCTACAGAAAACTTGTTTTACCTTTTGATGGATAGCGGGAGTACCAACCACAACAGACACAATGCCTACAGCTACAGGGGACTTTTCAGACAAATTAGGAGTACCACGAAAGAAAAGAAGTGTCAGTAAACTAATGGTAGAGCTACAGGGCAGCAGCTAGTCGAGACACTACTAGGAGTACTCCACAATCCACAGCACAGAATAAATCCTCAAGAAAGGGAAAACGCAGCATGCTATTAATAATAAAAATATATTTTTATATACTGTGGACATGGACCCCGTGGTGCTCCCTCTTTTCGCTTCACTTTTCAGCAGGGTCATACTTTTTGGTTTTGGTGCGGAGCCCAAACTCCGAAGCGCACACGGCACAGGCAGCAGGCAGCAGCCTCTCGCTCCTCCCATCACCATCACGCACGCACGCACGCACGCACGCAAACGCAGATGCAGCGGCAAAGCCAAGGACCAGGTCACCCCTCCGCACTGACGGATTGCCTTGGCCTCTTTTGCGTCAGGCAAACGGGAGCAGCTGTAGTAGGAGTACGTGGCTGTAGCTCCAGCCTCCACGTAATCGCGTAGCGTATCTCAATTGTTTCACTTTCACCCTGAAAGAGTGAAAAGGTGCTGATATGTAATTTCCAATTTTTCCAGGCAATAGGCAATACTACTGTATTATGTGTTGAACACTTCGAGCAGGTCCAATGGACGACCTGTAAACTGACTGTATAATACTAATGTAGTAGTACCACTAGTACAGTAGAGTATTAGCCGGCAAAATGAGCACGCGCACGCTCACTTAGAGCCTTGGCGCCATGCTTCCCTCACTCTCTTGACTCACCCTTGAGACAATGTTCTGGAGAGACTACAAAAAGTGAAGTTTTACCACACTATTCTAATCTAACGATATAGTAGGAGAGATAAGAGTTGAGAGTGTGTGTGTGTGTGCTGTGGCTGTGGCTGTGGCTGTATACATAGTAGCAGGGCGTCGCAATATATATTTTTAGGAAGGAAGGGGGCGAGGGAGACGAAGGCCCAAGCCAGCAACCAAGCCCAGACGCGCCCATGTGGGTCTCGGTCAGGTCACTGAGATTGAGATACAGTAGTACAGTAGAGTATATAGGAGAGGGAGAGCAGCAGGGGCCCAGGTGAAGTGGAGTAGCCGAGCCGAGCAGGTGAGGCCACCGAGAGAAGGAGGGAGGGAGGGAGGAGCGCTTGCCTTGCCGTTGCCGAGCCATTCTTAAATGCGGGAGGGCCGGAGAGGGGAAGTGAGTGAGTAGTGGCTTCACCTGCAACGGCACAACCACAAGCACACAAGAACAAGAACAGACACTACTATCACTCCGCTCCCCACCATCAGCGGCTGCCCCATCCATCCTCCTCTTCCTCCGTCCATCTCTTCTCTTCTCTTCTCCCCCAGCAGCCACAGCCAGCAGTCTCTCTGTCTCTCTCACACACACAAGCAGCGACTTGCTCACAGTAGTGCTCCCCGGACAGAATGACCAAAGACGAGGAGTTCAAGCTGGTCAAGATCCAGGTTCCCCTCTCTCTTCCCTTTCTCCCTCCCTCCATCTCATGTGGCTTCTTCAATGAGAGCTGACTCAACTGTTCTTGGGCCTTGTTCGCTTGTTCCTTGCAGAACCATGTGCTCAAGGTGAACATACACTGTGACGGGTGCAAGCACAAGGTCAAGAAGCTTCTTCAGAAGATCGAAGGTACTTCTCCCCCCTCTCCCTCTCTATCTATCTATCTCGTGCACACACACAGACACACTGCTTTATCTGTTCTACCGCCCCTCCCATTCCCGTTTCTTGGGCCTCCTACAGTCTACAGAAGAGCGCTTACTCTGTAAGGTGATGTGGTACTTTGTTTTCACTTCTCCTTTTCCTTGACACCCATTTTACTGCCAATATCTTTTTCTGCCCGGCCATAAAAACCGAGAGCTTTGTCCACTTGCAACCACCCTGTGCCTTGCCCCTTTGCTGAATGCGTTAGCACGACAAAGAGATCCCGGCTTTCCATGGAACCGGCACTTGATGTTCAGACCAGATTGATTGTAAATACTGTATCATTCTTCTATACCTTAGAGAAAACAAAAAGATAAGAGAAGCGGTAAAAACTTGATTATTCCAGTTTTAGAGATGGATGGTGGTGTGCATTTTACTGAGCTATGGTAAATAAATAGTAGGACTTTTCACCTCAGGTTGAGGTGAAGTTTCCTGCCCGTTCGTTCAAATGGATGGATGAGCAGGAAAAGTACCCTGTCTGGATCGCAACCCCACTCACTGCACAAGCCCACATCTTGTGACATGCATGCAATCGACAATCGGTGTCCAGTACTAGATGGTAATTACTAGTTACCGTTGCTCACGAGCGGCCTGTGACCTCTTCTCCCTCTCTGCTGCATCTCATGGCAGGCGTGTACTCGGTGGCCATTGATGTGGACAACCACAAGGTGTCGGTCACAGGCGATGTGGACTCGGAGACCTTGATCAGGAAGCTCACCAAGGGCGGCAAGCATGCGGAGCTGTGGTCACAGCAGAAGGGCGGCGGCAACCAGGGGCCACAAGGGCAATGGCCAGCAGAAGCAGCAGCACCAGCAGAACCAGAACCACCAGCAGCAGCATCAACAACAGCAGAAGCAAGGTGCTAATCCGGGCAGGATGGGCACAACAAGAACAACAACAGCGGCGGCCAGAAGGAGCAGGGAAAGCAAGGAGGGGTTGGGAGCCTCATGCAGGGGCCTCAAGGCATTCAAGAACCAGCACAGCAACAAGCACCAGCTCCCTGAGCTCAGCTCGGAGGATGATGATCTGTATGATGACGAGGACGATGAGTTTGACGACGACTATGAGGAGGAGCTCCGATTCCTTGGGGACAAGATGAGCCAGCTCGGGTTCCACAGCAACAACCATCACCAGAACCAGAACAAGAACGGGAACAATGCTGCTGTCAACAATAGCCACAACAATGGCAATGGCAAGAAAGGTAATGCTGGTGGAGGCGGCGCAGCCAATCATCACCAGAACAACCACCACCAGAACCAGAAGAATGTAAATGTGATCAACATGGCAGCTGCAAATGCCAAGATGGGTGGCGGAGTACAGAACCAGAAGAATGCTAATGCCATCAACATGGCGGCGGCCGCCAACGCCGCCAAGATGGCTAATGGTGCCCAGAGGAACACTGGTGCCATGAGTGGCATGTTGGGCCTGAGCCATGGCCTGGGAGCCGGAACTGCAGCTCCTGGCTTCCAAGGCTACACAGGCTTCAACCATCCGTCCTATGCTGCTGCCGGCTATGGAGGTCTTCAGCAACAGCATCTCCAGCAGCAGCAGAGCAACAACCTCATGGCGAGCATGCAGGGGGTACCATCATCACCCTGCAGCGACGGCCGCGATGATGAACAATTTGAGGGGTCTGAACAGCAACATGATGATGATGCATCAGCCCAGCAGCAGCCGCAGATGATGTACCACTCCTCTCCCCAGATCAGCCCTTACACTGGCTACTACAACCCTTACAATTACTACTACCATCCCCATCCTGGCAGTGCCGGTTACCCAGCCAGCAATGGGGATGTGGGAGACCATGTTCAGTGATGAGAACACCAAGGGCTGTGTTGTCATGTAGGGATGCAGCTACAATCCTATAATCTAGAGGTTGGTGATGGACCATGGTAAATGGTGCGATGCAGTCCAGCTACCCTCTGCTTTCTCTTTCTTTCTTCCATTATTTTAATACTGCTCTTTGGTTTTCTTTGCCTGTACCAAGAGTGAATCATGGTGTTGACTTAGATGTGTTGCTGAAAGTAGGGGCAACTTTTGGAGAGGGTTATCAAAACAGTGTAATGTAATACCTTTTAGGCTTTACTGCCTAGTGCTTTGCCCTGACTGGCGTGCTATAATTTGTATATTGTATATCTGCGTGTTTGTGGCTTCTGCCTCAGTGGGCCTCTAGACTAACAGTGGCGGGGTGAACAACTGCTAGCGGTCAACATTGGTGATGCATTCCCAAGTAAAATTTGTCGGCCACAGCATTGAGTGGGACTTGTTAAAAGAGTGCCATGTGAATAAAAATCAATTAAACATTACTGTAGTTAATTAAGCTATCAAAAGGACTGCAGTAGAGCTTTGAAAGTCCTGGCACTCTTACTTTAGGCAGCACAAATTCTCAGGGTAGCGTCTTTGTGGTTGAAATATTACTAGGAGAATTAAGCATATTAGAACATTTTCAATCACCAAAAGAGGAGGAAGCTTATCAAACCTGCAAAACCTGAAGATAAAGAGAACCATGGGAGCATTTTCCTTTTGAAACAAAGTTATGAGCCTCGCTTGAAACCAAAGATTCCAAACAGGATCAGGATTCCATGATGAAAAGTGTGTATGCTGGTAAAGGTGGTTGAAAAATGAATGCCCATCATAATGGTTGTGGCTCCTTCTAGCGAAACGCACATCGGTCCCTCTAACCAAAATAAATTTGATTTCGTCAGTCTTTTCTTACCACTTTGTCCGTGACTATAGTGTACAGATACTTCCTAACGCACCCCTCATATAGACAATTGATAACTGTTGCGTGAAATAAATGTACAAACATAGAAATATCAGTACTAAGTATTTCCTCTATGGCCTCAAAGATTTTAGAAAGTTCGACTTTCCATTGTACTGAAATGGAATTCCTTGTGTGCGATGGCACGTAGGTGGAAATGGAATGCATAATAGCTCACTCTTTTGTTATACCTGTGTTTTCTTAAGAATTCCATGAAATTCTCAGCAGTTTTATCCAATTTACAAGTACTTTTTGTTTCCCTATGCGAGTTTTCAACTATTTAGTAATGCCCATCAGAGTAGTTAGTTATCTCGTAATGAACTACAAAGGCAATACTTTTAGTAGTACACGGCAGTAGGCCCACTCTTTCACCCGTATATATAAAGAATGTGTAGACTCTCGAAGGGAAATTACAGTAATAAAATGACTTTTGTTGTTTGATTCCTCTTTGGATGGGTGGAATGGTTGCATGTGTGCGTATAATATTTCATACACTTGTGCAGGGGCGTGGCAGGCACGCATGCCTCGCAGCAGTGATGATGGTGGTCAACTCCAATGCAAGATCCGGATGGATAGCGCAGCAGCAACTGTACCGTGCCGCCGTGAGTAACCTGCAGTAAGGAGGAACCCCATGAATTGGATAATTTTGGCAAAACCATAAATTAGAGTTGAAATGCAGGGATGAAACAGGAGTCACAGGCCAGTGTGTGTAGCTTATTTCAGTGAGAGTACAACATGCACAGTAAACAAGTATGCCCCTTGTGCAGAACAAGTATGCATAATTAGCAGACCACTCTCCACCATCCAGACTAATGGTCCTGATTCCTGAATGGCTGAAGCTGTGTAGTAGAGGACAAAGCCAAAGCTTGTGGCTACCAAACAAAGCCCAAATCTGGATCAACAAATAACACTCAGCTTTCTTCCGTCAGATGTAACTTGCCATGCTACGAGTCCCTTGCCGTATTGATACCCAACACAAAAAGCTTTGTGGAAAAGAGTTTTTCCTAGCTGAAAAGCTGAGACACTAAAGCAGAGCCAGGTGTACATCATGCATGTTGTAGGATGAAAATGAGGCCTCCATTTCAGTCAACATCATGCATATGTGTGACACTGAGTCCATGAGGGGAGAAGTACCCAACAGCCATGTGAAACCCACGTACAGCAGACGTCTCACAAGCCAGGCAGTGAAGACTGAGACCATAGCACAGGAACAGTGGACAAAAAGCTGGAAACCCAGCTGAGGGCATGGAAAGACATGCACGGTAAACTATAAACACAAACTATCATCTTTAGACTTTTATCAGGCAGCTTTGGCATATCACTAGAATAAAAATTGATGCTTGCTTTTAGCACAAGGGATTATAATGAGGGGGAAGCATATAAAGTGCAAAACAAACCTTCCACAAAGAGGAGCGGCAAGGTCTGAGCAGGGTCACCACGCTTTTTGACCTGCAGTTGTGAAGCACAGTGAAATGCTACGGAGTACTCCTTGCAACTACCAAGAAAAACTTGGCCCCTGCGTGAGATGAACAAGGGGCAGAGAACCATTGGGGGAGGAGATGAGATTCTCTCTGAATGAAACATTCACCCCAACAGACATGCCAGTCTTTTGATTCAGAGCTTTGGTATTTGGGTAATGTTTTGTATATTAGCGGTACTTCGAAATGTGAGCAGTTTAAGCAGTATGGGGACCTTAACTGTAAAAGCTACCACTGAAGTGTCATTTTCTGAAAAACTGTAAAGACCCAATGTTCTTTGTTGCGGACTGATTTGTTCCGGTTAGTCATTATTTGATGAACTGGAATTCTCAAAGAAGCTCAATTAAAACTAAGAACAAAAACATAAAAGAATACTTAACTTGCAGTTTCAGCAGTATTTACCTTTATTCATTTGATAAAGCATAACCTATCTTGAAGAAATCACCCTCATCCAAAGTTCCAAAACTAATAAACATATCTTCAGGGTTCAAAGTAACCTGCCTTTTTGTCAATTAATAAAACCATAGGTGAATCATTGCTGTATGCTATATGTTCACCGTCTTATTGTATACTTTGGTTTAGCTTTATGCGAGTAAAAAGTGGAGGATGTAAACTCTAAGTTCCCCAATGGAAGCAGTCTCCGAAGCCTACAATAGATCATAATAGGGTAGCGCAGACAACCAACTACAATATTCCTACAAAGGAAACTTCAGCAGTGGATGCTTTTCTTGTGACTTTGTACAGCATTTCAGCAGTAGCAACAGGCTCAAGAATCCTTTTAATATTGATCTTGCCCTCATGCTTCCAGAGAACAAAACTACGACACAACGAATCTTGTAATTCTCGCTGGAAGCAATTCAATATTGTAGAGTAGCTATAATTGAGGTGAGATGCGTGAATAAAGTAAAAGATGAACTAAAGCACGAGCATGCTCACCTTTCGCATGATCCTACATATAAGAAGCTTCCTTGCCTTTTGCTCTTCCTTTAAAGGAGAAGTGAACACAAGCAAGTAAATCTACTTGCAGCGACAGTTGTCAACCCCATAGTTCTGTAGGATCAAATATACTGCAAAAACAATTGATCAAACCCTTCACATTAACAAGGCAACTTCTCATATAAGAAACTCCACCACACGGTGTGGTAACATAAAGGTCACTCTCACGTCACACCAGTCTGACGACTTTATTGGCTCAGTTGCCAGTTAGGCACAACACAGATCCAGCCAGCATGATAGACAGGGTTGAGTGACCATGGATTGCTGTGAACAAATTAAACTTTTCAATATGCAGGCTGAACCTTCAATTTATCATACAGTAGGTAGTGGAATGATAGTCAATCTTCTCACATCTAGAAAGCTAGCATTAGCAACAATCTACTATATGACCCAACCATCCATGTTATTATTTAGCCATTAGGGACCGCTAATCAGGGGCTCTTTTAATTCGCAAGGTCCCAGGGAGCTTTGCCTAGCACCGCACCAGCTCCCAGGCGTCTGATTTCGGGCGCTTGAGGCTGAGAAGGCCGCCTAATGCTCATGCTGCCTGCCCGTGTGGTGTGGGTGGGGGTTACCTCCAGTGGCATGTTGGACCATTTCAAAAACAAGTCCAAAACCAGTTTCACACTGAAGTCCAGCCAGCCAGTTACCGCCTTCAAACCGGCCAGGACTGGATGAGTATTGTACCCTCAGCAAGTAAGAGATGATTTCAAATGGTTTTGCTCTGTAATCTTAGTGTTAATGGTTATGAAAGACCAAACAAAGCACAATAGCTCTGCAGAAATAGATAATTACTGCATACCAAGCAAACAGCAAGATGATAGTGATCTGTCATTTGCAGCGCTACTTTCCACATGTGCACCTCGAACAATCCAGAGAAACAATTATGTCCTATGGAACTATCAGCAGGGAAAAGCCTGTAAACTGTTAGTTTGTCATGACAGCTGTATAAAGAGCTTCTACTGATATATATTGGTTATAAAATATGCATCGTAATGCCTGACCTATAGTGCTTTGCAGTCAATCAACACCACCAAGTCAACAAGTAAGACCACAAAGGTTAGTGGTAAATCTGGTACTGTAGTATCGTAGTTGGTCCAACTCATATAACTCTGTGGGCATACAGAGGACATAAAGTAATTCACCCTCAGATACAAGAGAAACTGAGAAAAACTATGCAAAATCAACAGTTTGAGGTTTTGAGCATACTTCATTTCCTGCAGACTTCACCAATTATAGAAACTTCGAGAATACCAAGATATGCATTTTCAAGCTTTCGAACAGTGAAGACAACAGAGAAGAAACTTCAAGTCTGACTTTCTTTTGACTAGCACACAAACTTCTCGCATCACTCCAGTGTGAATACAGAGAATCCTCTCTGTCTTGCTTAAGTTGACTCAGATAGACTCAAGCAATCTCAGAACTCCCTAATCGCCAAATAGAACAGACATCACATGTTAACGATATGAACATTTATGTTTTCTCTTTGAAGTGTTTGTGCCATCAAATCCAAGCATTACCAATTGTGAATAACACTACAGATAATACGTGCGAAACCATCTGAAGAAACAGCTATTCGATGTGAGGGAAAAAGATGGTGAATACATTATGAGGTATGATCACCTCAACGTCTTCGTCATTTTTCCTCTTCCTAGCTTTGGCTTCCTTTTGCCACTTTTCCTAGACACCACTTCTACCTTTTGGCTTTAACTTCTCAACTCTGGAGAAAAACTTGAAATTTGGGTCCCTCATGCTGCTGTATATCCAAAAGAACTCAGTATATTTAGCTGGTCCACCCTCCCGCAGCTAGCTGCTGGCATATTCTGGTCCTGGACACTATGTTCTCAAATGCAACTCAATCAGGACATATCTATATCAGTAACAAATATCAACACGTCATGCGAAGGCCCATCAGGCCTTCTTCAACTTCTTAAGAGCATTTTCTACAGCAAAGTTTTCTCTTGCTTGCTTCCTCTCGGAGATAGCCTGCGGTGGTTCATTCTCTCGCTTTCAACAGCTTCTGAGATTGTGCTGCACTTTGCGACTCATCAAATTCAAAGCACCTTTATCAATATAGGAATCACCGCGCTCACTCAGGATGTGCTTCGGAGGGAATATCACTCACATCATCGCCTTCACTGCCACAATCACCCAGAGCCGCCATATCACCCTCTTTCACTCACCTCACAGGGCATATACTTCTTAAATCCTCGTCACTCTCGCTCATCAGCATCAATAAGATTTGAATTTTCCTTGGCTTGCTCTCTCTCACTTCTTAATTTCCTCTCCAGTTTTGTATCACTTTCTTCCCTCAGCCGCCATCATCATTCACCTTGACCTTCGTCCACAGACGTGTCCTCCTTTCTCATATCTACGCCCCTCCCGCCAAGCTTTTTCTGAACTCTTCATCAGCGCCTCTTTACCTCAGATCAGAGTGTGAACGACATCGCCAGCAAAGTATCGGGTTCCTGGATAAGAAATTCCCCTTCAGTATATAAACCTCCTGTACTCCCTAAAGTCCATTTATCCATTTTGACAAAATAACTACACCATTCTAGACTGGATCGTAAAGTATCAAACTAATCAAGCTTTGCCTCCCACGCACCACTGTGTAACATCAGCCAAATGCACTTTGTATTAAATCATCTTACAATTACCTCCAATTCCCAGTGATGTGGGTTGTTTTAGGATTCTATCCAGTCATTAACTTGGACCACCAGATAACAGTTACATAGATACACAACACATGGTTGATGCATCATACTCATATCTAATCATGGAAATATTTTTATAATCCATAATTTTCACTATTTTGAAATGATACATTTTATCCTTATATACACAGCTCTGCTGCATGTTCAATACAACATAAGTGGTGTATTTTTAATAATTTTATAAAGTCGAAGCGCTACATTTGAGACCGTAGTCACCGCCCTAAAACAACCTAAAACCTAAAGCATTTGGAATCAGAGGGTATATAAAGGCAACAGAAGATTTCAAACAAAATTACTGACTCTCTGGAGCATATATGTAATGGCCAAATGGATGGCAACAAACAAATCAGTCTATAGCGCGATGGCACCACATACATACCATCATCTATAGTTGTGGATACCATCCCATGCAAGTACGCATCACCCAGGAGCACGAAAGTACTTCATAATGAATAGATCAGTAAGCTCCACTCCGTGGTTAATCCACTTTGCCAGAAGAAAGTGCGAGCGTTTTGTGTTGTACTCTGCGACCTGGAAATTTCCAATATTCCGGCTAGAGTCTTTAACCCCCAGCCGCGGGAATCGGGCTTGTAATCGGGATACTTCTTCCTATCTATCATCGAAACGACACGGTGACTCTCCGCGCCGCTCAAGATCTGTTGTCTTAATCTTAAGAAGAAGTACTTGTCATTTTCCCCAAGAGGAAACATACAGTGTGTGAGCTATAGTGGTAGACTTCAGCTCCCATAGCTTCTTTCAAATCAGGTATACACAATCAAGCACACAACAAAAATTCAGCGTGCACCGAGAGCACACAGTAACTACAGCTTATGGGTCCAATCAATATACCTCAAACTAAGCAGGATCAGACATCTACGTTATGAAGGAAATGGGTTACGCACACCGTAGTAGCATAACAAAGCCTGCGGCCACTATGCAATTTTCAGGGTGCAGGTGGTGGTACCGATGCATGCGTCCCCTCGTGCTCCATCACAGTAAACTCACATCATTCATCGCCAAATACGAGACCAAAGGGGGAAAGAGGAAGCACCGACCTGAATAGCTTCCGCACCTTTGAGGCGCCTGGAGCGGACGAAACGGCAGCCCTGGAAAACCTGGCTATGTGTAAAGCATGCCCTGCGTGCCGCGAGTGGAACGGGACAGGGAGACGCGACGCGCGGAGGCGGAGGTGCGGGAGGATGTGGCGGGCGACGAGGCGGCGAGCCGCTGGATAGTTGGGACAGCCTGACACCGATATCCGCGACCAAAGTGGAGGAAAAATTCCGCATCAGGGTGGAGGGCAGAGAGAGTTAGCGCAATGGGGAATGGCAGAGTTGAAGCATCGATCCTTACTCCAGTGTCCCTCGGCGGCTTCTTGTGAGCGTCGGCGAGCTAGTTGCTGTGGCAGCGGCTGGCGCCGTTCCTGGCTTCCCTCAATCCGCGGCAGGCTGGCCGCAGCGGCTTGGGCGTCCGGCAGGCGAAGAGGCGGCGAAACGGCGCCTTCGGCCGCGGGAGGCAGATACGCCGGGCCAGGACGCGGCGCAGGCAGCAGGCTGGAGGCGCACACCCGACGGCTGGAGCAGGGAAGGAGGCCGTGGGCTGATCATGGCACGGGCCTCACTTGATGATGGTAGGCGTGGGACCTTTCGGTGTAGCGTGCATATGGGCTTCACACCATCACATGCTTATCACCCTTTGGTCCAAAACGGAAATACAAATCTTATATTTCCAGAAGTCATTAATTTTAAAATCTAAAATTTAAAAATTATAAAATATAAATATATTATGTTTATAAAAAATAAGTATAAGGATATTAATATGGAAGTTTATATAATAAATTTAATTTCATTAGGATAAATATTAATACTACTTTTACTGTAAATCCGTCTGATTAGTTTGATCACTTCATGAATAATACTAAGTAATTGATCACATTCTTTTATTTTGAAATATTAATTAATTATATTCTTTGAACAGAGAGAGAGTATATATAATAAGTGAAAAAGGTATATCTATCCTCCTCAAGTATTTTTGCAAGTTAGATTTGCCTCCTTTGATCCGGAACTGGATTTTTGATTTTTTTTATACTACTCCCTCCCATGTTGTAACTTGTAACTTGTAACTTGTAACCGGCGTTGTGGCTGCAGTAACCAAGTACTTGCACCATACCGCGAGAGTCGTCTCCCTTGATGATTGACGTGCACAGTACGCAAACTCCTAACACTTCCTCGCATTGTGTGTTGTCACTCTTATTTGACATCGTCAAATCTCCATTTATCTACCGAGTTTTTTTTTTAATGAAAAATCTAGTGTCGAGAGCAAAATGTACTGTCTCGAATATAGTAGTTGGATCAACTAAGGAACCAAGATCCAACTCCATGCATGTTTTAATGCTGACTTTTTTTCTTGCAAAATCGTGACACCCATGCTAATCCTCTCTCAACCCTCGTGTCATTCTCACGGCAATCTCCATCTACCATGGTGCCTTGTCATCATGCAACCAAACATATCATATACGTACAAGTTATGTCATTGATCTAGAACTCATATAACATGATTAGTGAGTTTAATGAACCGAAATTGTATCTTTTCAAAGTTCGAGGACTTACATGTCCAACCAATTTCAAGGACTAGCAGTGCATTTTTATGAATTTTCTTTTTTCTGATACTAATCGCCGAACAACCCATCGTAGTCGCATTTTAGCTTTCTTTATTACATGAACTATTTTTATAGAACAACATAACTGGAATTATCCAAAAGAAATCCACATGCTAGCCACCTTTTGAGGTTGGCACGAGCCTCTTTGGTACACATCGTGTCGATCGGGTGCGAACCGTGCGATCAATTCAGATATGATTTTATAATGCCATATATATAAAACCTGATGACTTCACTGACGTGCGGGACCGACATAAGCTGGGTCCCGCCTGTCAAACAGCAGAGAGAGAAATGCTGCGGAACGCATTCGTTCGTACACACCGATTATTCCTGGTAACCTGTATATAAGCACCACCATTCCCTTCCTTCTCGCGGCCTCAGATCACGCGAAGCAAGGGAGGAAGGAAAGGAAAAAATGGCGCAGCTGGTGGAGACGTTCGCGTGCTCGCCGGCGACGGAGCGCGGCCGTGGGATCCTCCCTCGGCGGGGACCCAAAGACGGACACGATCGCCTACTGCACGGGCCGCAGCGTCATCATCCGCCGCCTCGACGCGCCCCTCGACGCCTGGGCCTACCGGACCACGCCTACCCCACCGTCGTCCCCGCTTCTCCCCAACGGCGAGTGGGTCGCCTCCGCCGACGCCTCCGGCTGCGTCCGCGTCTGGGGCCGCTACGGCGACCGCGCGCTCAAGGCCGAGTTCCGCCCCTCTCGGGACGCGTCGACGACCTCCGCTGGTCCCCGACGGCCTGCGCATCGTCGTCGTCTCAGGGGACGGCAAGGGGCAAGTCCTTCGTCCGCGCATTCGTGTGAGTACAGAGCTTACATGCTCTTCCCTCTTCCTTCCATCTCGATCTCATTTTGACGGATTCGGAGGTTAGGGGAAAGCCAAATGGTGCCGCCTTTTTGATGGGATGGCCGTGATCGGGATTCGGGAGAGAGCGCAGAAAAATGCTATGATTCGATGGTTTGAACTGGGATTAGCCAAGACTGGTGATCTGTCCAAACGAGGCCGTTTAAGGACCGTATTATCTATGAAGTGCTCTGCGATGGGGATGACCCGGATAGCCCTTGTCCCCTTCACACATGGATCGTTTAGGCTTCTGTGAATTGATGAAGTATCTGTTGAAATCGGGATGATTTTTGGTTGGTGCCCTCAAGACAACCTGCACCAGGGCCCAGGCGTGCATCTCAGCCCAGGCGCTGAAAATCCAACGCATGGGGAGAGCTGCCTGGTCCAGGCAGGTTTGCCTGAAAGCAAACCAAACAGGCCAGCCCTAAAACTTGAATATGCTCTTTATCTTATTTTGATGAAGCATCACCGTAAATTGGCATTAGGTTAGACTATACATGTGTACTGTTGTTTGTCTGAATGACGATTATTTGGTTGCCATTTAGTTCATTTATATATAACATAATTGAAGAAAAATCCTTCCTCATAGGAACGGCTGATCTAAAATGATTTTGTTGTTTGTTTTTATTTTTATTTGTTTATTATATACTTTTAAAGTTCTTTGCATTATGTAGGTGGGACTCTGGCAGCACAGTCGGTGAGTTTGATGGGCACTCAAAGAGAGTTCTGAGCTACCGACGCTTCAAGCCAACACGTCCGTTTAGCATTGTGACTGTGGTGAAGATTTTCTGGCCTTTTTATGAAGGACCACCATTCAAATTCAAGCATTCCATAAGGTTAGTAGTCGTCTCTGGTTTCTAGATCAACCTAACGGTGTATAGCTATAGCTCTACTGCCATAACTGTTGGAGTTGCGATCTTCACTTACCTTTTACCAATGGGCCATATATACTCATCTGATGTAGCTTACTATACTGCATTTATAACAAGTGTATGAATTTAAAAACCTTACCCTTGTGTCAATGATGTAGTCATGTCAACAAGGGGTGTCATCTATCAGAATTTATCCTGTCCTGCATTTTGCTTATGCAGTTACACTCTAACCTATCCTAATATAGTTTACCTTTTTCTTTTTCATTGCTTTTTCTCTAGTTTTTCCATAAAAATATGTGATGTTTATTGAGCTTTGCTTATATATAGCTGAACACTTGACAGAAAAGATAATTGGAGTCTGACACTATTTTTGGTTACTGCAGGATCTGTTTTTCAACACCTATAGCGATGTTGTTTCATTTTTTAGTTTACTTATTGACCTATGCAGAAATTGCAGTTGTTTTCTTGCATAATTAAGGTTTTTTAATAGCTGTAGGCTTGTTCCTGTGTACTGATTCTATGCTTCAGTATGGAAAACTGAAGCCGACACACATTGGAGTGACTGAGTACATAGATGCTCTGTCCTGCACCTGCTCCATGTATTCAAAGTAGAATGTTTCTATTGATTTACATGCTTTTGCACATTTTCTCAAGCACTTCTTATCATTTGTTATGTATTACATGCTTTTGCACATTTCACAAGGACTTCTTATCATTTTGTTATGTATTTTATGCATCATCCTGTAACGTTATTTACTTATGCACCTGGGATAAATATTTCCACATTTTTTTCAATTCACTTCAGGGATCACTCAAATTTTGTTAACTGTATCCGGTATGCTCCTGATGGTAGTAAGTTTATCACCGTGAGTTCTGATAAGAAGGGTTTGATATATGATGGCAAAACTGGAGAAAAGATAGGAGAGACTTTCCACGGAAGACGGTCATACAGGGAAGCATATATGCTCTTAGCTGGAGTCCTGATAGTAAACAGGTAATTAGATATTAAACTGTTTTTAGTTCTCATGTATATAGTTCTAAATGTCCTGTTTATACTTTATAGTGTACCTAGATTGTCTTAGATTAGATGTAGAATTATTTGTTTGTTATGATTCACGAACAACACACAGATTCATAAAAATATGCTACATAAAAGCGTAGCGTTTTTGAACATATAACATGGTCCACCTATAAGGCAATAAGGATAATTGACCTTCAACAAAGTATTTGATTTCAACCTAGAACCCATGATGATCTAACCTGTATCTAGGACATGCATGATCTCATTTTTTTATGAACCTCTTATCTTTTTTTCCTTCAAATGTTCAACTGTAGCATTGCACTTAAGCATTTTAGTTCCTTTCAATGGATGTTTGGTGCTCATGACCTATGTGTGCCTATCTAAGCAACATCATATGATTTCAAGTGTTTATCCACTTCTAATGGTTTTCTCTTATTTTTATCGGTGCCTTTAGGTTCTAACAGTTTCAGCTGATAAATCTGCGAAAAGTATGGGATATCATGGAAGATGCAAGAGTGGGAAATTGAGTCGAACTTTGGCTTGCCCTGGTATAGGAGGTGTGGATGATATGCTTGTTGGTTGTCTCTGGCAGAATGACCAATCCTCGTGACAGTCTCTCTCTTGGTGGGACATTTGACTGTAGTTCTCTGCAAGCAACAGACCTCAAGAACTACAGTTACATTTGCAGGACATTTGAGAGACTGTTAGTTCCTTTGGTCTTCTTTCCTAAAAGCAGCCCAAGTAAAACACATGTACTTCATCTACTGGGCTAAGTGATGGGTGTCATCAAGAGGTGGATACAGGGAGTTGGATTTGCGGTGGTAGACTGGTGCGCAAAAGCAACACTCAAATAAAATGACTTTGCTGCAGTACAGAAGAAGAGCTTGTTACCCTCAGTTATGATACACAAGGTAAGATCAACATGTTTCCACATATGCAGGCTAGAATTCTCCTATCCATATCTATTAAGGATAAACATAAAATCTTTATCTGGGGCTTTGTTTTGATTTTTGAGCTTAGACTAGTTCCTTTTGCGAGTGTGGTTATTTTTAAATTTCCCTACTAATTTGAAGGGTCAAGGGCTTTAGACTATCTTGGCGCTTTCACTGCGTATTATAGGTTTCCCAAGCTGGGCAATAATTGTGTATATGCTAAGTATTAAAATAATGATGCTTTAACATTTTGAGTTTTAGCTCGCATGATATGGTCGGGTTGATCGGGCACTTTGGATACAAGAACAATGTGATAGTTAGTTAGCTCACCGCGCCCCTTTGGGAGGGTCCGAGCCGTGGTTTTTATACGCGGTTTCCTTCGCCACAACCCTCATGCAAGCACCGGTTTCCCGGTCCGGCCGCAGATCGCAGCGCCGCAGATATAAAGATTTGAGTCAAAATCAAGAATTGAGATCGCGGATCTTGCAGAAATAGTTTGCATTTATAGAAGCCAACGGTGCAATATTCTTTTCAAATTTGAGTTCGTTGGTATAAAAAATTTCAAATCTAAGTTTGAGAAAGAAAGAAAATACGTACACGCCCATAGCCCATTAAATCATGAAGGTCGAAAACATACTAAACACACTCAAATTTGAGTAATTTTCTGACATCATTGGATTCTACAAATCATAGAAGTATTTTTAGAATAGCATTTTATATTAAATTTTGCATTTTGAAAAACCGTTCAAACCTCAAAAACCGCCGGGTAAACCGCTTATATCGCCGGTAAACCGCTCAAACCGATCGATAAAAAGATTTTTACCGAGCACGGAAAATGAATTCGATCGAATTAAAAACCCAAAACCCGCCCGTAATCGCCGGTTTACCCGGGTAACCGGACCGGTAAACCGCTCACCGGGACCCCGGCGGTTTTAGGGTTCCGGGCCGGTAAAAACACTGGTCTGAGCTGGTTTCTTGGATCTATTCCTCCTTGTCGAACCTATGTCTCATCTCGCCTCGTATAGACCGAAGGCGTCGCTTTTTGGAGTGATTTTTGTAAGAGGATGTATATACGCAGTCTCAACATTGAACACGGACTGTAAGCTTATCTATTTGTACATTGCCGGATGAAGTTTCTCTATGGCTAAACAGGATAACTTGAAAGGGCCACAGGCTCCACCTTCTTTCTAGGACAATATCTATAAAAGTTCATTTCTTTACAAAGACACCATTATAAGATCGACTGATGTCTGGCACTGATTTGTAAATACTGAAATGTGAATAGTTATGAAATGAATTGTTTCTTTTATATTCTCATTTCATCAATAATGATGTAAATCAAAGATGACTTCACCTTTTTAAATGATCTATTTTCTTTCTCATGTGCTGAAGTTTGGTTAGGCTCAATTATTATTATAACTTATAGTTTCTGTTGAAATCAGGTCTTCTGTAATTCCTCTTAATGGAGACCAGTGTGAGATGCTGAGTCAGTTCGATGTAGGCGGTCAAATAAATGCTGAACCTTGCAATTGAAAAACCTGAATTTGCACTGATCACTACTGATTCTGCGCATTGTATTATTGCACAACTCAAAAGTCATTTCTACAACCAAAGTTAACTATACCATCACTTCATCTTCGCGGTATCTCCTGATGGCACGGAAGCTGTTGTGGGTGCTCAAGATGGGAAACTGCGAATCTATTCCATCAGTGGCGATACGCTTACAGAAGAAGTTCTGCTTGAGAAGCACCGCGTCTATCACTTCCATACATTATTCGCCAGAGTGTTTCTATGTTTGCTTCTGCTGATGCCAACAGGAAGCTGTTGTGTGGGATCGGGCAAGTAGAGAGGTACTTTCAGTTTTCAACTACCAGTTCTTTTTCAGTTGTAAAATGATGACTGCCAAGTTTTTGTTATTTGAGTTTTCCCCTTAAACATGTCAGGTAACACATACTCGCCACTTTTTATGCTGTTTTGTCTCCACCAGTTTATAGTTTGCTGGAGTTTTTGATGATATTCCCTGTGATTAATGCAACTCATCGAATCAATACACTCCTTGCCTTTCTCTGCCATGTCGCATCAAAAAGATTTTAAAACTGTCTCTTTGATTACAAAAGAATTTTTATTCATAATCATTTCATACTCCTTGTAATCTTCAATAGTTATGACGAGATAAATAAAACCATTTAATGTACAGGTCTCTTGCAAATTACTACATCGCTGAAAATATATTTCCCCTTAATCTACGAGAGTTCCGGAGGTTAGGTGCTGCTGTGCATGATTTTCTTTCTGTAAACTTCAGTCAGTCTGTTTCAGTTGAGCAAATGTTCTTTACCTTTTACCTTTTACATGAAATACACGCGCTCGACTGACTTATTTTTCCACTTAATATTTTGGGTTGCAATAAGTATAATATGTTTCTCTCTCTTCCAACAGATCAAGCTGAAGAAACATGTTGTACCACACACAGCTAGGATAAACCCCCTATGGCTTGGTCACCTGGACAGCCGATTGGCTTGCCACTGGCTCACTGGACACCTGTGCAATTGCATACGAGATAGACAAGCCAGCAACCAGTCGCACATGCTATCAAGGGAGCCCATCTTGGTGGAGTTCATGGTTTAACCTTCCTGGAGAATGATACCTCTGCGACTGACAGGCGAGGACGCTTTGCACTCCGTGTTTGGAAGGTGGTGCAGCAATAGGGTTACTCATTATTCTGGTGTGCATTGAGAATGTCTTTGCAATCATTGGAATAAAACATCTCTTTCTAGTGCTTGTTGCTATGGCGGCTGTTACCTCACAGGCCATAGCATCATTGTCGCCTTCTCTGCGATTTGTTGTCTGCTAAATTTCCTTGAGACAATTCTTTTGAGTTGCCAGGCTTATTTTTGTCAGTGAGAAAGACTCTTTGTAAGTGCGTGATCCCTGCATCTGATTTTGTTAGGAGCTGCGAGAACATAGGATACTGTTGCTTTCCCTCTCCTTCCCTGGTCTCTGAAATAGATCGTGACAAAACTGACTTTCTGCTGTGGGACTGTGTTAAGTTTTGCGAATGTTGACTCAGTGCTTCATCATATACTTACTCGCGGCACCTTGCTAACTCCACATCATTATACTCCATAAGTAATTCTTATGCATTCTACTGATGCCAAGGCTGCCTGTAAATTTGCAAACTATAGCGTTTCTTAGAATGATACCAAGGCAAGAAGTAATACATGACGTGCAGCTTGGGATTGGAATAGAATAACTTTTCTTTTGGATGTTTATTTTCTCTTTTGCATGGGATTCTGAAGCTTGTGTATAGGGAAAGCATCGGTATTTTGGTTTCACAAGGCAACCCCCAATCGGTATTTTGGTTCAGGCGTCGCAGCTGATCATAGAGTTCTCCCGTCACACAGGGCAATGAAAAGAACAATTGCTGGATTGGGGACCTATGGCAATCTTAACCCATAACTTTCATCAGATGCCACTGATGAAGTGACGAGTGTCCGGTATTTTCGAACGTGAACCAGCGGAGACTGCCTGTCTCATTCTTCAGTTCCAAACTAGATATTTTGGCTTTTCGCAGATATATTATTTTTATTATAGTATAGTATATTTAAGTGAATAACAAAACTTATATATTTATAAAAACCTTATATAAAATTGAAATGGAGGCACTGATGAAAAATGGTTGTGGAAAGATTTAAGTTGAGAAACACCATGAATAGGAATAGCATTAGAGATTTGAACTGCGTGCGTGGACATTTATCCTTTCTCTTCATTTTACTGGTCTTCTGCCTTTTGTAGTAAGTGAAGTAAAATAAAGTTAGAATCATTTTTGTGCATCATGTAAGGACGTCTTCAATTTTGCTGTTAAAGATATGTAGTATTATTATCGGGATTATTCATACCACCTGCGTTTGTTGTATAGATAATCTATAGATTTTGTTATGAAAGGATATTCATAAGAATGGGTGTGTTTAGAGCCCAAACGCTTGGGCAAAGTTTGGGGGAATTCTCAGCCAAAATTTGGCAATCGTAGGAAACTAAAAAGAGACTGTACTAATGCTTTGTTTGTTTGTGGTAAATATTATCCTACCATGGGGTAACTAGACTCAAAAGCACTGTCTCTCGAATATACATTAAACTCGTATAATTAGTTTATACCTACATTTCATAATCCGGGTCTGCGTATATTTATCGCTTTCTCGATTTGACTGAGTCCAGAGTAAAATTTTGGGAGAAACTTCGACTCCACACACACCCAATGTCTCACGCGTTCATATAGCACGAGGAAACAAAACGGCCATGCAAGTTAGCATAACCCTATTTCTCATCTCCAGACAGCTAATCATCTACCCCCATGAGTCCACGATCACGGGCGAACCGAGCCACAACAGGATATAACTCGGAGACCCTTCGTTCCCCCGCTGGCTCTTCTTCTCTCTAGATTTGTGTTTGTGTTTTTCGCTACTATTTGCTTTTCCTCATCTCTTCCGAACAACTTATCGGCTCGGGTCACGGCCTGGTAGAGTGTCGCCGTAGCCACTGATCCTAGAGCCGGCCGATCCCACGACACCTCGATAGGCCATGGCCCCCATCACTAGATGACTTTCCCCACTCATATCCCATCACTGGCCGACCTATATGGTTTCTTAGCGCTCCCACGGCCACGCCACACTTTGGATCTTGGCCTAATAGTTCATGGATTGGCAATCGTAGGGTTCCACCGGGCCGATGAGGCTTTTAACACTCATGTAATAATTGTGTAATTGTTATATGTTGGCCTAATTGTTATATTGCGAACTAAATATAACCTAAACTAACTAAAATATAAACTAATATACTCCCTCCGTCCCAAAAATAAATGACGTTTCGCCTCCCGAAAACATAATGCGGGCAATTATATATTAAAATATATAAATATTTACGCTCAAGTAATTAGTATTATCGGAGGAGATCTTAAGTCTAGTTTTTAAATAAATTTATTTAGAAATATAAATATTGCCCTAGTATTTTATACAAAGCAAGTTAAAGCCATGGTGATCGAAACCTAAAACGTCATTTATGACCGGGAGGAGTATAACTGAAAAACCAAAACCTTAACCTATGTGACACACGCTTCTGAGTTCAGAAGCCACTGATGCATCTAACACTGGTGTAATTTAATTGTTATATGTTCACGTGAATATGGCTTCTAGCTTCTACATGAAAATATTCAACCTTAATAAAGAAAGTTCCATTTACTTTTTATAATTTACTATATACTCATCATAAATTTTCAATATTATTTCTTTTTATTTTAAACATCTTCTATACCCTTTGGTAGTGTCCCATGACGAGAACGTCGAGAAGACATGTGAAGTCAATCAACAAAATATTAAAAAGGGAGAAGATAAAAGAAAACAAATTTTTGAAAGGAACTCTCGAGCCCAGCCCAGAAGAAGGCCCATGCGGGTGTTGTTTTTCTCACGCCCTCATATTTAACGTATGGAGCATTCCCCTTCCGTCGGCGGTGTCCGCTGCATTCCTAGTCGTGCGCTGCGTCTCTGTCTGCCTCTCTCCCTCTCTCGATCTCCGGCGACTGGGCCGCCGCCGCCGCCGCCGCCGCCGCCGTCCTAAGCCAGGTGCTGAGGCTTTACTCGGTCCCTTCGCCGACGAGGCACCGATCAGGTATTCCCACCCCTTCTCTTGCTTTCCCTTCAAGCTGAGCACCGAAACCCTAACCTAAACCTATTTGATTGAGAAGCCTCCTAACTGAAGTTTTTGCAAAATTATTTGGGTGTACACATCTACACCCTTTGCCCCCTTTTACTGGATCGGCCCCTGAGAACAAGGTCGATGGGCACGTCTCCTTCGGGGATCAGTTTGTTTCACTGGAGAGAGAAATAGCCATGTTAGATTAGCAAAAAGATCTGAACTTTGAGTTCAAAGAGTATGGACACCATGCTCACTTCAGCCTCGTTACTGTTGCTTGTAGCGCGGTTTGTTGCTTTTTAGTGCCTTATAATTGCCTATTCTTCAGTTATAAGCATCACGTGTGGTTCTTTTTCCCCTCACAACTTTTATAGGAAGTCTTCAACTCATATCCGTTTCTTGTGATTATTTTCTTCTGATTGTTTTTCTTTGTTTGTTTTTCCATGAGTGGTTGCGAATAATGCTCACGTAACATGACAGCTCTTGTTTATGATCAGACAATGCTGTTTACATGATTAATACATTGAAATTCAATCACTGAATCAAGAGTAGCCTATCCCATTCTAATTTAACTGCTATTGCTATTTTGTCTTCATGAATTAAAGCTATTCCCATGTTTACATTTTCATCATTATTTCCTGATGAAACTTTCACCAGGTACAATCGATGTTCAGATAGTTCTTGAGCTCCTTGTGGTAGGAATATAAAAAGATTAGGCAAAATACGTTTTCAGAAAAATAAAATCGCGATATATACACAGATAACTGCATTATAGTTTTTCTGTGGCTTCTTCATGATTATGGATTTAGGATTATTTAATATAAGCAACTATATCATTCTGCTTTTCACTCAAGTATTACTGCACTCACACGATACTTTTATGGAACTAGTGCTGTTGAGCTAGTACCATGCATTGCATTTATATTCCGCTTGTTCCTTGTGTTAAGGAAAAAGTATATTGTTTGTCAGGAAGCTACTAGGTACTGACGTCATTGGCTTACTTTTAAAAATTCTGAAGCAGTAAAAACAAGTGGTGGTCTGCATGCTTTAGTGGAATTCAATAGCAGTAATCATGGGGAAATGTTTGCATATGTCAAGACTTTTAAAATTTGTTTTTCTCCCAAGTTTCACACGCTTAGCCTCATGTTTCTATCTTAAACATGCTGTATGTGTTTCAGTTAAATAGAGGGCTACTTGATTGTTTGGAATTTACTTTTTATAGTTGATTCCAAGCATGGAAAAGTCGACTTTCAAATGGTTCAGTAAATAATGCTGAGCATAATCAGGAGAATGAGAAGTCCATGGATGCTAGTGAGCCTGAAGAAGCACAAGATGTTTTTTGTTTACAGAGAAGATGTTGTGAGTTTGAAGTCCAAGGAGGATATCCGTGGATTAGTTTTGGAGGTAGCTGGGGAGTATGATTCTGAAGGTAGCATCACTGATGATGAAATTGATACTGAGGAACAGAAAGATAAAACTGCTAGTGGAGTTGAAAATGGGTGGTGTTGATGGTGATAATACTAAAGTAATGGAGCTGAAGATGAACACCAGAGTTCTTTTACCTGATGACAAAGTTCGAGTGTTATGGATAGATGGTAGTGAAAAAGACAGAAGACATTGATGAGGTAGTTGTTGTTGATAGAAGTTTCCTTCATGGAGATTTAGTTGCCTCTGCCTCAGATCCAACTGGTCAGGATGGGGCTTCTTGTGGATATCAATCTCGTGGTTGATTTGCTAAGGTGCCAACGCGCGATACGATAAAAGGGTGTATCTTCCAAGGATTTGAGACGAATCAGGGAATTCAATGTGGGTGATTATGTTGTCTCTGACTATGGCTTGGTCGAGTTGATGAAGTGCTAGATAATGTTAATGTGAGTTGTTTGATGATGGCTCTGTCTGTAAAGTTAATAGGGCAGATCCTATGCGCTTAAAAGCCAGCATTTGGCCCAATTCATCCAGATACAGCCTGTCCTTTTTATCCAGGACAGCGTGTAAAAGGCAGTGTCATCATCTGTTTTCAAAGAAACATCCAGGTGGCAATGGATTGTGGAGAGCAAGTCGTCTTTGAAGGTACTGTCACAAAAAGTGGAAACTGCTGCTGTTTTATAGTCTATTGGATGGCAGCTGCACACTCTACAGATCAGCAACCTTTTTCCTCCAGAGGAGCAGAACCCAAAGGGACCTTACTCTTCTGTCTTGTTTCTCATATGCAAACTGGCAATTAACTGAGGTGGTGTCTTCCTCACTCAATACACTTCATGTACTAGTGATACCGTGATTAATTCTGATAAGCATACAAGACGATATGTACATGCTCAAAAAGCTCAGCCCGCTTTCATGTCTGATATTCCAGAATCTCAAGCTGATGTTCAGACTGAACAAGGCCTAAATGACTGATACAGATTCAGGTCACAGGCAGGCAGATGTTGATTCTACTGCAGATGGATTGAGTATGTCAGATGGAGATAATTCCAGCATAGCCAAAGAACTCGTAGAAAGCAGGAACTAGCGTATCAGGCATCCCAAAGGAGGGTCCACAGGACAATGCAACAGCTACGAGTTCAGGAAAGTGTTTCTAAAAGACAAAAAGAACAGAGATGACAGCTTTTGAGCGAAAGCTCTGCTCATTGCAAAATACTTGCACCAAAGTTGACGAATCTGGCAGGACGGACAAAGGAATGTGGAGTTGCTGCAACATCATTGATCCCTATCCACAGTCCAAATGACCATGATTTCTTCCCGAGCAGTATGTTGTGGACAAGGCCACAAATGATGATGATTCTTCTGAACCAAAGGCGCATGGGCCTTTGTTAGAAGCTTAATGCTAAGGACCGAACAGTAACTGTATCATGGTTTTAAGCCTTCGTTTACATCAAGAGGAGCCAATGGAGATCGGGTGTAATGAAATTGTGAGAGTGCATATGAACTGGATGGCCATCAGATTATGATTATTGCTATGGAGATATTGTCGTCCGCTTTGCCGCCTCGTCTCACCTGTAATTGAATCAACCAATAACAATGACCAAAATGGAACTGGATAAGGCGGTAGATTCCTCCTCAAGGATTTGCTGCTTCAAATGATGCACCATCTGATACTAGTGTGGATGAACAGCTTTCACATGAAGGAATCCTAGCTACGCAGTTTACCAGGCCTCTCATGGGCTGGAAATCTAGTTGGCTGAAAGATGGTGAGATTGAAGTCATTTGGGGCGATGGATCGATTTCAAAAGGTATTTCACAGCTAATGCGCTAAATACTATTCCCTCCATTCCAATTATAAGACTTTCTGGCTTTTTCTAGATGCATTTCCTTTACTATGCATCTAGTTATACACTATGTCTAGATACAAAGTAAAGGAAATGTATCTAGAAAAGCCCGGAAAGTCTTATAATTTGGAACGAGGTAGTATTATATGTCAACTAGCATTAGGAGTTTATTCATGTCAAAATGTTCAGCTGAATCTTTGTGCTTTGTCAAATAATATTCAGGCTTGTCTAGCTTAATCATTTCTTTTTACCACCTGACCTGACCCTCACTTGACTAATATTCTGCAGCGTCATGTGTAACCTATATTTGTTTTAAATAATGATCTGCTGTTTCAGGTTGGGCCTCATGAAATATATGTTGTTGGTCGTGAAGATGATGATGGTGCCTCACTAGATGATGGAACAGCCTCTGATGGTGCTAAACTGGGAGACTGCTGGATGACAATGAAATGGATGTCCTTAATGATTCTGCAAAAGGTATTCTTTGTGACGCTGTCTGACATTATCATGAATTATTTTAATCGGTTATATCTTGAATATATCTCCAAAACACATTTTAGTTTCCTTTTACGTTTTTATATTACTCGCATTCCTATCCTCTTTTCAGGATGATTCACAAACTGTACCTGAGAACAGAATTGGAAAAGGGAAAAATGGTTCATTCAGCTCTCCCAGGATGGAAGTTCTGTTGGAACCGTCCCCTTTCGGTTGCTATTGGGTTTGTGGACCGACTTGGCAAGTGATCTATTTGCTCGAGGTAGAAGGCATTTTGATGGATCATCAAACTCAGATGCTATGGATGAAGTTGAGTCTCACCGCTCTAATGAGGGTTTCAGAAAACTGGTGATGACATTGATAAAATTAACGGTGATCATGTAGAATCACCAGAGCATGCTGCAGTCACTGAAAATGATTCTTCTGTCGAGATGTCTGTAGACGTGGTCATGGCTGATAATCTTGTAGATCCAGAATGTTTCAAACACTTTGATGTTCTGCAATGCCCTCCAGACCACTCACTACCTTGAAAAAACACAGCCCAGGTGAATTCTCACATCACTGTAAGTTACTCTTGTTTCAAATTGTAGAGTCGCTCTCATGTATCTGACACAATATATATCTAGGTAGGTAGCAAAAAGCTATGTATCTAGAAAAGCCGTAACAACTTAGAGATTTGGAACAGAGGGGAGTATTATTTATTTGTAGTAAAACTTGCACGCTTCCTTTTTAGCTGATTATGAAAGCAATTCCTATACTCTGGTCCCATTGTAAAAATACCATTCTGTCCAAAATATAGTTAGTTCTTGGTTTGTCGTGATTCTCCACATGTAGGAGTTCTAGGACATATTACACTTTTAAACCTCCCTTAATCATGGAGAGGGATTAGGATTAGCTATTGGGCTGCAACATTAATGGTAAGTATGCATATGAATGCAAGTACCATTATTATTTATTTTTGAAAGAACATGGCAGCAGCTCTAAAGCCCTCTCAATTAAGGAAGGAAAGAGTTTATGTGCAGAAAGTGCCATCGGCACAAGGAACCCCCAAGAATGCAGTACACCTTGCATGGGTACCTTATGATTCAGGACTGAGGGAGTGTTGTCAAATTATTTTGAATAGAGTTTATTTACAGAAAGTGCCATCGCACAAGAAACCCCCAAGAACGCAGTACACCTTGCATGGGTACCTATGATTCAGGACTGAGGGAGTAAGTCAAATTATTTTGAATTTTGACCAAGTTTATATTTATAGGAAAAAATTAATAAACATCTGTGACTTAAAATTATATTTTCATAGCTGATCTAATTACTATTTTTTTGGTGTCCCAAATGTTATTTTCCCTATAAAATTGGGGAAAACATAACATGGTTTCACTTTTAGGACAAACTTACAAGTATATATGTTATGGGATGGGAGGGGATTCCCTTGGGTCATTGTAGTTGACTTCTTTTGCATGTAGTTGAGGTATATAAAATTCAGCTTATCCATATCTATATAGATTTGAAAAATGCGAAAGTAAACTTGTCCTGAAACATAGTAATTTACTAATTTTACTGTATCTTCTAAAACATATCAGAACAAAAGTTAGTAGGAACCTTGCATTTTTGGCTACTATTTTGATCTCCAGAATGGCAATTGTTTGTGTCGGAGGAATTTTTTGTTGGTATTTCACTGGTATAGTCAAATACGTTTCTGCATGAGGTTTCTTGCTTACATATTGTTAAAACAAATGTTCTGGCAGGGTACGCAGTAAAGAAAAGTGGGTCAAAAAGGTACAGCAGGAATGGAGCATACTTGAGAAGAACCTACCAGGTCTGCTAATACTCAATACAAAACACTAAGAATAACCGAGGACAACCACATTATGATTTGCTGATGTTCCTTTCACTGCATTTGTAGACTATATTTATGTTAGGGTATTTGAGGATCGTGATGGATCTTTTGAGAGCTGTAATTGTTGGAGCAAGTGGAACACCCTACCAAGATGGCCTGTTCTTTTTGATTTCCACCTTCCACCCGAGTATCCAGAAGTCCCTCCGCAATTGCAAACAACTACATCTTTCATCTTTTCTTTTGTCTTTGTTTTCATTTTCGTAACTGCTGTATAATAAACTGTAAATAAATATATTTAGCTTAAACTCTGCTGACAGTGCTGCATTTTTTCATCCTGGCAACCATTGCTGAATCTGCAGTCAGCATACTATCATTCTGGTGGTTTGCGTGTAAATCCAAAAACCTGTATGGACGGGGAAGGTTTGCTTAAGTCTCTAAATACTTGACTGGCAGAGGAACGAAGTGTGGTACCATCATCATCAAGTATTCCTCCAAGTACTAGTTTCAATTCAGGGATTGGTTCTCAATGAAAACCCCTATTTAATGAGAGGCTGGGTACGAGAAGCAAGTTGGTACTGTTGAAGGGAGAAGAATGCAGTACCGTATAATGAGAATACATACCTGCTGAGCGTGAAATCCATGCTGTATATATTGAGACGGCCTCCTTTGGTAATTAAACTTGCGATTGCACTTTGTCATTATCCAGTTAATCCAGTTTGCACGTTCATTCCTATAATCTGTTACTTGAATCTGTCACCAAATTGATAAGCATGTAACAAAAATAAAAATCTAGAAACTCCTAATTTTTATGCATCTAGTGGTCATTTTTTCTTCATATGGTCCAGTAAAGAATTTTATTAGTTTAAGATCTATTCAATACCTCTTTATTTTCTAATTGTTTAATGCATGACACCACAGCATTTTGAGGGATTTTCGTGAGGAGCCAATTTCAAGCAAAGCGTGGTCACTACATCCTTAAAGCTTTTCTGAGAGGCCTATTTGCAAGGAAAAATGTTGTTGGCACTCACACTGACCCATGCATGCCCCCAATCGACAGAAGTAAGGAGCACCCGAGCCTGTTGGCTTCAAGCTTGCACTAGCAAAGATTTTACCACGGCTGATTGCAGCCCTGAAGGACATCGGAGTTTCCATCAAGCAATCAGTACGAGCACCTTGGGAAAACAGAAACAGTTAAAGAAAGCTGATTCATTGAGGGACTTGTACTTGGATTTTTTTGTTTTTCTGTTTTTTTGTTCAGAAAAAGATGGTGACACCAGCAGGCTGTTTTCCTATAAATGTACATTCAAAAGTTTGTTGTTTTCAGTCAAAACATTTGGAAAATATGGCTCCAAATGATTTATTTGATATACATGAAAACTGAGCTCTACCATGTACAGTTGATGTTTTGTTAAACTTGCATGGTGTCTGAAATTCAAAAAAGATCAGGAAGGTATTGGCAATATTGGAACCAGGTCTAGAAAATCCTGAACAGAGGTGTGAGGTCCATGTCGTGTTGATTTCAGGATATATACACTCGTGGGGAAAATACTTTGGCAATTCTTTTCCATGTTGAGTTTGGAATTTCGGAATGTATTTTCCTTTTTGTTTATTTAATCGTATCCATTTTCCTTTGTTTATTTAATCTTTCGGAAGGACTGCTGATTCTTGATCAGATAATCTGACTTGTGAAAAAAAAAAAAGGTCATCAGCAATGGCCTGCAGCCCCTCTCTTAACAACTCCGTCCGTGCCGTGTTTGGGTTGTTGAAGTTTTAAATACCCAACTATCCAGCTTCTTGTTTATCTGGTTGACTAGAGAGTCCTGTGATCTTGGCATGGTTCCCAATCTGATCTTGGCAATGTTATCTTAGTCCAACAAGTACACCCTGTGCTGTGCTGCCAGTGGGGGGCTTTACCTTCGTAGCAATGGATCAGGCTTCAGCTATTCTGCTGATTACAGCAGCAGTAAAGATCGATCAATCGCAGACTCTCGAAAACGTACGAGTTCAGTGACGACCGGATAGACGGCGTTGCCATAACTACGCTGGCGTCGTGCACCACCACGCAGCACTTGCAGCATTTTTTAGTGGCAAATGGCGCGTTATTCTTCCCGCCGCTACACCCTGGTTTGGCTTTTGATGGCTGACTTCAAGGAGAAGAAGATCACGCACCGCGGGATCCGTAGCTTGACTTCAGGCATGCGTGCCTGCAACGACCCAAGATTTGATCGCGCTTTGGTTTCACACTAAGAACATCGCCGCTTCCAGTAGAAAACATCTGTCGTAGCTGCTCGCTTTCCCCACTTACCGAAATGCACCAAATCTTGAGTAAATCCATTTACAAATATGTCCCGTAAGGTGTTTTTTTTTTTTCAAAGTTTATAGAAAATATTTTCAACATCCATGACCTAGGTATACTATGAAAATATATTGCATGACAAATCTAATGATACTTATTATTAATCGCCAGCATATGCATGCACGTGACATGTACTTAGACCAGTTTCACTGAAAAATTTCATATCCCTATTTCCAAAACAAACACTTTCACATGTTAAAACGTGTAAATAGGTTTCATTCCTATGCAAACTCTTTTATCCCATGAAACTTCATCTATATCTAATAAAATACTGACTAGGCCTAGATCATATTGCCCTCGTAATTGGGAATTTGGGGATCATGTATCACTTGTTTCGGTGTGTGTGGCCTCATGGTTGCCTATTTATATGGGGGCGCCCGTAGCTTAGCTTGGTTCAATCCGCAAATTGGGCACCTCACAATTGTTCGTATTGGCACCTGCAGCCTTAGCTAGGTTCTGCCGCGAAAGCAAGCATTATTGTCCCAGCTGCTGCATGCGCCACTATCTATCTCATCGTAGCAATTCAGCACTGGTTTGTAATCCATCTGCTCATCTGATTACCAATAATTTATACTGCAGTTTTCTATTTCATTTCGTCCTTCCTAGCTATCAGCATGGCCATTATATATGTATATATAAAGTCAGCGTAGAGATCCAGCTCCACACTAGGCATACACGCACATGGAGTTCTTGATGATTATGAACTAGGAAGCTAAAGCTTGGTAGCTGTAATGACCAGAAAAATCTATCCATATATCTGCAGAAATTTGATAGAGCATGTTCTCGCTGATTTCAGGCTGTGCGCTGATTTCGTCTGATTTAATAGTATTACGTGAGAGAGAATAAGCGGAAGCGAGCCGCAGCCCATGCCGAAATCAGTAGAACAGGCTCATATCTCGCGTGAATCATCGCTACATCTGGTTTAGAAGGAATAAACTGTTTATGAATCACCAGCTTATTTCTGTTTTTCTCAGATTGCCCATGCTTTCAAGCCTAGCTATAGTAAGTAATAGTGTGAGTCGTCTATGTAAATAGATACCATGAACTGTTAGCTCTTTCTGAATATATCGTGCTTTTCAATTTCTCAATCAACCACCGCTCCACTTGCATGCATAACAATGGAAAAGGAATTCGTAGAGATACCTTCACAAGGATGCATGTCTCTTATACCATCATCATCCGTTCAAAAAGGTCGCCAATTTTTGTGACATACAGTACATATATAAAAGCATGTGGCACAGCCAAGTGCTGCCACCAGTCTCTACCACTTCGACGACAGCTAGCGTAGTGGGGAGCTCCATATGCATATAAACATTTAGATGGATTGGAGTAGTAGCGCACCATGCATCTGCAAATGAATATTGGCGCACCGCGCATGCATGCTCGCCAATATGCATGTAGATTGCTCTTCTCATAAAAAGTTGTCCGGACGCGAGGGTTTTCAATTTCGGCTGAAATTTTCGAAATTGCGAAACTTTGGGTTTCTGGTGGGCAGCTGAAAGAAATCCTCTACGGTCAAAAATTTAGCGTGTGAATTCGTCTCTCACCCTCAAATAGCGCTAAAATGACCCAAAATTGACTTTCTTGTCGGCCCACCATATATATAGCCCTATCAAACCCTAAAAATCACACCCAAAATCCACATTCTATCCCTGCCTCCGACTTTCCTCTATTGCCGGCGGCGGCTCCCATGGCGACATGCAGCATGCTGACCATGTGACACGCTTGTAGCCCCCATAGAAATCGCGGAATCATGTCAAATTTTTCAAGTGTATTTATGGTGTATGATCAACTATAGATAGTTTCAAGCGAAATCATGTCAATTTTTAAAAAAACTTGAATTTAATTTAAATTTGATCCAAAATTTCGGGAATTTCAAAAATTTCCCTTTTTCTCCAGTGGGTTTCAGAATTTTTATTTCCAAAATTGAAAAACACGGGACGCGAGACCACCGATCGACGCCCATAGAGATACTCCGTATGAGCATGCATGAGATACAGGTATAGCACTAGCTGGGCGATAGAGGTATAGCACTACCTGGGCGGCGGGCTCAAATAATGATGGCGTGCACCTGCATCTGCACGCACTACTGGCTAGTCCAGCAGCCTGATGGCTGATTGCTATATTTATCTCTGATTCTGTCTTGGCTCTTGCATTCAGAGAATCAGAGGTGTCCTGTAACCAATAACAGCCCGCCGGCCGGCAAAATGGTCGCCGCCGCCAGAGCAGAGCTCGCCGCTCTTCTCCCTCGTCGCCGCCGCCGTCTGCGCTGCCACGGGGTTCAGGCCGCCGGGACCGCCGCCGGTGTCGGGAGGACACCCTTGAGCAGGTGGCCGCCTCGCTGGAAATGTACGTCGACGAGGCTCCCTCAGATGCCCTAAGGTCCTCGGCTGCTCCATCAAACACGGCCGCCCCACGCCGACTCACCTCACCATCGGCATGTACCAAAAAGAAATGGGTATTTATCTTCTCACAATTTATATATCTATATAACTATCTAAGTTGTGCGTGACACTGTTGATTGAAAGTTGACTTTTGTATTTCTCGTTGTGCGCGCGTAATCAATCAATGCAATGCAAGCAGAAATTCCACCGGGACCTGCCGGCGACGACCGTGTTCGTGTTCGGCACGTCGGCGGAGACCGCCACCTTCCCGGGGCCAACCATCGAGGCGCTACAGGGGGTCCCGCTGTCCGTGACGTGGGAGAACCACCTCCCCGACCGCCACATCCTGCCATGGGATCCCACCGTCCCCACCGCCATCCCCAGGAGCGGCCGCGGCGTGCCCACCGTCGTCCACCTCCACGGCGGCGTCGACCCGCCGCAGTCCGACGGGCACGCCAACGCCTGGTTCACCGCGGGGGTTCCGTGACCGGGGACCCGCGTGGACGACGCCCACGTCACGCGTACCCGAACGCGCGAGTCCCCCGGCGGCGCGCTGTGGTACCACGACCACGCGCTGGGGCTCACCCGCGCCAACCTCCTCGCGGGCCTCCTCGGCGCCTACGTCCTCCGCAACCCCGCCGTGGAGGCGCCCTCAGGGCTCCCCGGCGGCGACGCGTTCGACCGGGTGCTGGTCCTCGCCGACCGCAGCTTCTACGCCGACGGCGCGCTCTACATGAACTGCACCGGCGACAACCCACTGCGGTCCACCCGCAGTGGCAGCCCGAGTACTTCGGGGACGCCGTCACCGTCAGCGGCAGAGGCCTGGCCGTTCCTCCGCGTGAAAGCGCCGACGCTACCGGTTCCGCGTCATCAACGCCAGCAACGCCCGGTTCTTCAACCTCTCGCTCTCCAACGGCCTCCCGTTCCACGTCGTCGGCTCCGACGCCAGCTACCTGCCCCGCCCGTCGTCGCCACGCACCTCCTCGTCGCCGTGGCCGAGGCGTTCGACGTCGTCGTCGACTTCTCCGAGTCGTCCGCGACGTCGACGACCCACGAGGAGGAGGTGGAGCTCGTCAACACGGCGCCGTACCCATTCCCCGACGGCGACGCGCCGAACGACACTCAACGGCAAGGTGATGAAGTTCGTCGTGGACACGCCGGCGCCGGCGAAGAAGGCGTGCCACGACGACTCGAGGCTGCCGGCGCGGCTGCTGGACTACGTCAAGGGTCGCCGAGGAAGAGGCGGCGCGGACGCGGTACATCGTGTTGTACGAGTACGAGGGACGAGGCGTCCGGCGACCCGACGCACCTGTACATCAACGGGAAGCGGTTGGAGGACCCCGGCGACGGAGACGCCGCGGGCTGGCACGACGGAGGTGTGGGGAGGTGATCAACCTCACGCAGGACAACCACCCGCTGCACCTGCACCTGGCCACGTTCCAGGCCGTGCGCGTTCGGGGGCTCGTCGGCCTGGAGGAGTTCAAGCGATGCATGGAGAGGCTCAACGACGCGGTCCGCTGCGAGGTGGGCCGGCACGCCGTGGGGAGGAGGTGGCCGTGCCGGAGCACGGAGGACGTGGAAGAACGTGGTCAAGATCGCGCCGGGGTTCATGACGACGGTGGTCGTCAAGTTCCTCATGGTCGACACCGGCAGGAGCTACCCGTTCGACGCCACGGCCGAGCCAGGATACGTTTACCATTGCCATGTAAGTAACCAATAGCAAGTTGAAGCATCTGCTTATTGATTGCTTAATTATTTACCAACTGATTGTGAATGCTTGGTTTGTTTTGATTAATACTGGCAGATTTTTGGATCATGAGGACAACGCAATGATTCGGCCCTTGAAACTGATCAAATGATGATTCATGCGTCCACTACTTGGGCTACAGAATTTAACAGGAAGAAATACATCATTTGTTTCAAGAAAAAAAAACTTTTGTCAGCAATGGCTTCAGCTTTCATCAGATTATTATACAGAAGTCAACAATTTCCTCCAGAGCTGTAACCCATATATACATGTACAGATAAAGGGGCAGCATAACTTGTTGTTATTATTATGTATATTCTTGGATTCTAAATACTCTAGGAGTACCAAAACAAATGAAGGAGGTTAAATGAACCATCCTATTTTTCCATGCTCGTGCTCTATCAAGGTCACAGACTGAATTTTTGGCAAACCATCTACCATGTGCGCTTTACACACTAGACTTACTTAGCTTGTCTATTACAAGAGCTAGTTGCTAGATAGATAAAAATTACTGAAATTAGCTCTAGTGTAGGATCTAAACATAACAACTATTAGGTGGGTTAGTCTTTTGCCAAGTTCTTTAATCTACGTTGTTACCATCTAGCTAGCCAAACCATGCCTAATTGGAAGCCCACTTTTACCCAACTAAGAATCACTACGTAGAGTCTAAAACACGCCTCTACTGAGTGGAGGGCTTCCATGTGGTAACTTCAAAACAACTAGCTATGATATCATTTTTTGATTCACATGACATGTGTAAAATTTTATCCCTTTATTATCTAAATTGTTACACAACAACATATTGGTATGAGGATATGGTAAGATAGGACATGACAATCCTATATTGGATGATGTTTGAGAGGATAGGTGGAATGAGGTCGTTTCTCCTAGGGAATATTCCTATGAGATGCAGGACGAGCACATCCTCCAGAATAGTGCAAGCCAAACTTCAGCACCGTAAGGTGTCATCTTTATCTTCTGTGATTGCGCCATCTCTATCAATTCAAGACTGCTCCCGTGCCATCTTCCCTCTTTGTCACCATTCTTCCTTTTCCTTCTTCGAGGGCTTTGCGCACCTAGGGAGTGAGCAGGATGAGGGGTGGGGGGTCATGGCTAGGCAGTCCTAATCCAAGCCGTTACAACAAGGTCCTAGCAACAACTACTATTGCAGGTGATGGAGCTACATAGACCGGCAAAATTGGTGGGGCAGGTGTAGCTAGGCGAAACTAGTGGGAGCTAGGCCATGGCGTCCACGATGGTTGTGATGGGCAAGAGCGTCCACACAATAGGGCATGTGAGCAAGACGGCAGAGCCAAGCGGTGGAAGAGGAGAGGAAGAAAGAGATTTGGGATAGTTGCCCTGCGGGCTCTTGCACTAACAATTGCTAACATAAGACTTAACAATCTTTTTTATTCAACTAACTGAAAAGGTAAGATCGCTTCCTTTGGATGGTCCAAACTAATGTTCAGTCCATGTTTTTTGGGTGTCAATTAGAAAGCATAAACATTAACTAATCACTGGTCTAGCTAACAAAACTAATAGAGGCTACTAATTGATCAGTAGAACCTATTAGTTAAAAGAAAAATTTTAATTAGTGGCGTCCATGTTTAACCACTTATCCAGCGACGAACTAAACTTTATTCCGGTGTAGGATGCCATCATCCCCGTCCCATCTTTTTTCCCTAAACCAATGCATCCCAAGAGAAAGCTGGCTTAAAAGCTGTTCCTAGTTCCTACTACTGTTCTTGATGCGACAGCAACTGGGAGAAGAAAGCTTTCCAAAGAAAAAAAAAAATCGAGGGGAGAAGAGAATGCCACATCTTTCCCACAGCAAAAAGAGAAAATCGTCGTCCACTAGAAAATCGTCGACACTCCCAAAGGCCAAAGAGAGATTCCTGCCCGGGGCCCGTCTCTTTCCCCTGCCCCTGCCAATCTCTAGATTTTTCTCTGTCGTCTACCGGTCAGCGCCCTCAAAACCAAGAACCAAATTTGCTTGCAACCAGCTACCTGCTAGCACCTAGCTAGCTAGCAGCGAAGTCCGAGGTCTCCACTGAGAAACCTCCATCCCCTCCCTCTCTTCAAGTCCCTATATCTTCACATCATCAGTGAGGTACGGTGTGTGCTCGAGTTGGTCGCGGCAATGGCGGAGAGGAGTTTTTCCTGCTGGCGCTGCTTTGCTTGCTCGCCGTGGCGATGGTGTTGTTGCAGGCGGCAGCGCCTCGTTGTGGGCGAGGAGAGTGACGGCGGCGGCGGGCTTCTGGACCCGCGGCAGCTGGAGAAGTTCGTGGACGAGCTGCCGGACACGCCGAGGCTGCGCGGGTACGGCGTCACGGAGGGCGGCGCGCTCGTCGCCGGCAACTCACCATCGGCATGTACGACACCACCTGGGTAAGTGCTCTTCGTAACACTACACCTTTACCTACGTTCGTGGCTGGGTGCACAAAAATTACACATGTCTTAGATTAGATTAATTCCTGCCTAGGTTCGCCATGTGTCGCCGTGCGTAGAAAATCAAGAGCAGTATCTCCTTTTACTTTCATCATAAACTAGATAGTTTTTTGGCGTCATAGAATAGTTTAGATTTGCTGTTATATGCATGATGTATATAGTTCTATTGACATGGTCGATGTCCTCTGAACGAAGTGTTCAATTTAGTACGTCAAACGAGTGATACGAAACGAAAGGGAAACTCGAGGGCTTAGAACAATTCGCAACAATGACCGGGCGTCCAATATCAAGGACTTTGTGTTAGCGAGTCGTTGAAACAGCACGGCAGTTTCCAAACAGCACGAATCGATCAAATCCTATTGGAGCCTCATGAAAAAAATGTCATACTGTCACAAAAAGTGTTAAACTCATTTGCTGTTATTAGCACCTTTGACACTTTGAATGAAAAGCGAGTACGCGGTCGGTTTATTACGGTTCATTAATTTTCTGAATAGAGGGAAGAACTCCTGCCTACGTACACGATACATAAGCGGACATACATACGGAATATATACTTTTACAAATAAAAAAAAAAAAAAATCCCGGATGGAAATCAGGGGAAGGGGTGAAAAGCATGTGAAAAAAAGGAGAACGAAAAGAGACTTGAAATAGGGACAGATGTAGACTATGCATGGGTGAAAAAAAGGAGAACGAAAGAGACTTGAAATAGGGACATGTAGATCAATATGCATGGTTCTTATTAAAAAATTAACATTGTTAATTAGTCCCAGATTAAGTTGTAGACCATTTCATGAGAAATTTTGTTCTTCGTGAGTACAGAAAATGCTTGATGTTTCATTTTTATAATGTAGACTATTTAACATCTATATTATAATAATTTGATATGAATATAGACATCATACTGACGCTAAAAAAAAACTAGACACATCCAAATCCATCCCTAACAGCTAGCGGGCAGTTCCAATGGACAACAGCACACAAAAAAATCTACTCTGACTTATGAATTTGAGGAGTTTTGTAATTTTGTTTTTACTTTCATTTGGACACAAAACTAAATTCGTCAAGGGTAATGAAGTGGACGCACCCGTCTGCATCGTCGATCACATTCACGGGCCACATGACTGAACTGAGTCAGCTTCGTTGGCCACGAACCCGACCCCACCTTATCATCGATGGTAACAATAATTCACAGCTTTGTTGCCCATTCGAGTGGATTTTCTTTTTGAGACTTTCGTAGCAGCATCATGTGTGTTTTCCCTTTGTCACTTTGCCAGCGTCGCGATACAGCAAGTTTGAAAAAAAAAAAGACCATTTCTGCGTGTGAAAATTATGTGAAAAATTAAATTGAATTATTTGGTCTTTTTTCTTTACGTGATGATTTGTGTCAGAAATTCCACCGCGACCTTCGGCGACGCGCGTCTTCGCCTACGGCACCTGCAAAGAGACCGCCACGGTTCCGGGCCCCACCATCGAGGCCATGCGCGGCGTCCCTCACGCACGTGACGTGGACCAACCACCCCCGGCGAGGTAATCTCCTCCCGTGGGACCCCACGCTGACGACCGCGGCGGCGCCCGGCGGCCGCGGCGTCCCCACGTCGTCCACCTCCACGGCGGCGTGCAGCAGCTCCTCCTCGACGGGCACTCGCTGCCTGGTTCACCAGCGGGCTCGCCGCCACGGCCCGCGCTTCGCCACCGCCGTACGCGTACCCGAACCAGCAGCCGCCCGGGAACCTGTGGTACCACGACCACGCTAGCGGGCCTGACGCGCGTAACATCCTGGCGGGGGCCTCAGGCGCGTACCGCGTGGCCAGCCCCGGCGAGAGGCTCCGCTGAAGCTGCCGTCGGGGGAGTAAAGTTCGACCGAACCCGCGCTGTTCGACCATGACTTCCGCGCCGCCGACGGGGCGCTGTTCATGAACCGCATCGGCAACAACCCCGGCGTGCACCCGCAGTGGCAGCCGGAGTACTTCGGTCTGTCTGTCGTCGTCAACGGCAAGGCGTGGCCGTACCTCCGCGTGCGCCGCCGCCGCTACCGCTTCCGCATCCCCAACGCCAGCAACGCGCGCTTCTTCCGCCTCTCGCCTCGGCGGGCTCCGCTTCGTGCACGTCGCGTCCGACTCGGTGTACTCGCCAGGCCGGTGGCGACCGACAGTTCTCCTGGCGCGTCCGAGATCGCCGACGTCGTCGTCGACTTCGTGGGAGTCGGCCGCCTCCACGGCGATCCTCAGCGCCGACGCCCCGGCGCCGTACCCGGGCGACCCCGGCGAGAAGGCGGAGACGATCGCCGTGATGAAGTTCCTGATCGAGGGCGGCAGCGGCACCACCACGGGCGACGAGCCGACACCTGACCGTGCCGGCGACGCTGATGCCGCACTACCCCGGCCGGACGCGCGCGAGGCGGCCACGACGCGGCGCATCACCATGTACGAGTACACCAAGGCCGGCACGGACGAGCGACGCACCTGTACCTGAAACGCGCGCTCGTACATGGACCCGGTGACGGAGACGCCGAGGGAAGGCACGTCGGAGGTGGGAGGTGATCAACCTCACGGACGACAACCACCACTGCACGTGCACCTGGCGGTGTTCGCCGTGCTGGAGCAGCGGTCTCCTACGGCGCGTCGACGAGTTCAGGGACCGCATGAAGCGCCGGAACGACGCGCGCGCGTGCGGATCGACCGCCACCTCCGGCCGGCGGCCGGAGGCACGCCGTGCCGCGGCAGGAGCGCGGGTGGGAAGAACGTCTTCAAGGTGCGGCTGAGCGCGGTGACCAGGATCCTCGTGCGGTTCGCCGCTCACAGACGCCGCGTCCGCGTCGCCGGAGGAGAGCCGCTTCCCTTCGACGTCACCACTGGTCCGCTACATGTACCATTGCTTGCTGTAAGTATTCTCGGCCTTCTGCTCTACCTCTGCCCCGCCTCGTATCTGCACTCTGTCCTAAACACTTCCGTGCCGTTTCACAAACATGCAGATTTTGACCACGAAGACAACGAGATGATGAGACTGATGAAGATTGTGTGCTGAACGGTTTCCAGCCAAAAAAAAAAAAACAGTACGTATATATATTAAGCCATTAAGGATTCGTTTCGCAAAAGAAACAGAATGTTTTTGACAAAAAGAAACAGGTGTTTATTAAATGCCTTTTCTCATGAATTTTGCAGGAAGAATCCACATATAATGATTGAAGTGTCGTCGAGTTAATTAAAGCCTTAAAGGAGAAGATTACCATGATATATAGGATGCTCATCAAGCTTTGACAGAGAAGAGTTGATTGAGATGAACTGATGGAGTTCTGTTGATACGATTGCCCAAGACGAATGTCCTAAATGTTTCCTAAAGATAAAGACGGTCGGAGCATGTCTATTCTAGGTTGTTTATAGATGGTTGGGCCCGAACGGTTGACGGTTAATTTTTGACACGTTTGTCCCCTATACGAATCTTACTTTCTACCGCATTTCCAATGACAGAGGAAATGACGATGCTATGGCATATGAATTTATCTTATAGTGAACGATTAAACTATCAAATGATGACCCATCTTTTTAACCTTGCACACGCGACGCGTACGAAAGTGGTTGAGATAACCATTTTCACCCATTAGGCCCAGAAAGGCTTCTTTATCCTACCAAAATTTGATGTATCTCCAATTCATATTCTCTGCAACCATTTTCAACCTATTAGATGACAAGTATATACAAGTCCAACACTACAGTTGCAGAAGCTTCGATAGGTCCACACTGGGCCTAATGGGTCGAATACCCAGTAAAAATCCCGGCTATCCATCAAGGTCTGAAATTGGGCTTCAGCCCTGGCGCCAGCTGCTCAGTTGCCGTTTGAACCAAAAGGCCCATTCCAAGTTTCTGTTCACCTAATAATAAAACAAAAAGGGACAGCTTAAAAAAGTAACCGGAGGAGTTCACGAGACTTCCTCCGTCCCCTACTGCCGTACGCGCTCTACCAGTCCAGTCCACCCACACAAACCCCGCACTCCGCTGCCACCGACCGGCGACCGCCGCCGCCGCCCACCGCCCACCACCACTGCCGCTCGCCGGGGTAAAGCCTCGTCGACCCTCCCCTTCCTCCACGTTCTCCTCCTCTTCCCTCTCTCACCTGCGTCCGTGAAGTGGCTGCACTACTGCGTGGCTTGGACGAAAACCCCGTACGTGCCCAACTCCAGGTCGCCCGCCCCGTGGGGAGCGGATCGCGAATGCGGGTTGCTCTACGCGGCGATCGGCGACGTGCGGGAGGGTTCTGGCTTCGAATTTCGGCTTCGACCGAATCTATTCAGGATTGGGGTTTGATTGGGTTGGCGACGCGTACGTCCGAAATGGCCGTTTTTTTTCTGGGGATTGCTTTCTGAAGTCTTAGAATAGATCCCTTAATTTTTCATCAGGGTCCTGTTTACCGATGATTGATACTGTGTGCTTAGTTGCGGTTGGCAGGCGTGGGTATCATGCCATGTCGGCCATTCTTTTTTTGAGTGAAAAGGGCAGAGCCCCGTCTATATCAGTTTTAGCAGCCCTGGCGATGGCAAAACCATTCGCAACCTGAACTTAGCACTTGTCACCAAACTGGCTAGAAGAGCATCTCAAAGTCTATTACACTCGATACAGAAACGACTCCACACATTTTCAGACTTGCAATTTGCGACAAAAGTTACTTAATAAGATCCTCCAAAACTCTTCGAGTTCCTGTTGTGACCGTCTGCATTATGCTTGATGTATCTCATCCTGCTAGCACCTGACGAGGTTTAGCCATCGCACACTTTCTTCCCAGGTGAGCCTTTCTGTCAGTGCCAACGAAGCCAGAGCACTTTGCAAAGCCTCCTGCTTGAGCATCTTGATTATCTGGATCAACTTTGGTCTTCTTTGTCCTCCGGGCAAAAATCGCCCATCTTTTTGAACTGTCATAGCTACTCTGTGAAGCAGCATCGCCAAGCCAAGCCATGTCGGCCATGACGGGTGGCTACATCTGTAAACTTTGGAAAGCAGGTAGTTTTTTGGATTATTATATTTACATACTTTACCATGTCATTCCTGTTTTTACATCCTGTAATTTACAGCAACCTCTGCCTGCCCTCATATTTTCTTTTTCCCCATGACAGTCCTTTCGGCCATGAGACAATGCAAAGGATTATGGCAGAAGGGATAAGTTCGCAAGAGAAGGAAAAGGTGAAACGTTTATTGCTAGCCTGTAGCTTCCTTGTATTAAGAATTTGAATTTTGTAGGAGTGCATAACAATTAACAACATTCCTTTTTGTGTGACTAGCATTTGATGCTTATGAGCCCCAGAATCTTGTAAACACAGATGATCAGTTTGTCTGGCCCTGGATGGGCGTTCTAGTTAATGTGCCCACTGGAGGTGGAAGAATGGGACAGAAGTTGAGAGAGTGGAAATAGGGCTTAAAGAACAACTTGCCCGCTTCTGCCCTACAGAAGGTTATTCCCTTTATGGAATTACAGAGGTCACACCGGCAATGCTTTATTGCTGAGTTTGGTAAAGATTGACCGCCTTCAAAAATGCCTCTGCCTTTGAAAAATCACTTTGAAGCAGAGGGCTATGGCAAAAAGGATTGAAGCTGGAAGTACAGGGGTCAGGGATGTTTGGATGGGGCTGCAGCTGATGACCAACAGAAGCCAAGGGCCTATAGGAGACCATTTGCGAAAAATGGTGATCTTAAAACTGTCGATGACCTTGAAAAGTGAAGGACCAGAAACCATACACTCGTGGCAACTTTTTAGCTAGCCAGATTGAAGTAAAAGAAAATGCATGTGCAAGAATTGGAGCACAAGTGCAATGAGACAACCGGAATCATTTTGACAGGATGATGGCGCAAAGGGAGGTGATCCTCCAGACGCGGCAATGAAGGTTTCGTGCATCTTTTTGTTATTCATATGTTCTTTTATGGTTTCGTACTGTGCATGGCCTCATTTCTGTCCTCTTAGTGTACATGGAACTTCTAGTTGTTTGATGTTCTTTTCACTTTTTTTTTCTTAACCAGAAATTCGCAAGATGCAGCAAGTTGCTCATAGGTACCGCAGAAGATCATCGATGACAATAAAAAAACCTGCAAAAGATTTGAGTCCAAGATGCAGGAACTTGACTCAAGATCCAGGGAGCTTGATGACATTGCTTTGCAAAGGTTATGACAGAAGGAATCTCAGCAAGAGAAGGAAAAAGGTGATGGTCTATTGCTGTCAATTGCCAAATATATTCTGCACTACTTTGACTGCATTCTATGGTGGTGCTAGTGATGACATGCTGGGTGCAATTGTAATTTCCCTCAGTAGTTGTTCAATTCATACAACTTATGCTAGACTATTTTTGTGGTTGGGCGAGAACAAAATTAAAAACTCAGCATCTTATGATGGCAACAATGGAGCAACAGAAGGCCGATGAGAACGTGCTTAAGCTTGTGGAAGAACACAAGGTTTGGTCCAAGGTCAAATATGCATTGTTTTTGTTGTTCTCTTAGAATCTAATATCTATGAGTGTTGCTGTGTGGAAACGCAGAGGGAGAAAACAAGCTGCTCTAGGAAAGATTCTCAGGTTACAACAACAATTGATACTAGACAGAAGCTTGAACTGAGATACAAACCTGAAAGTAAAATGAAAAGTTATGAAGCATATGCCAGGCGAACTGGATTCTGAATCAAAGAAGAAGATGGATGAACTCGCTGAGGAGCTGAGAGAAAAAGATGGATGAATCTGAAGCAATGGAGTCTCTGAACCAAATTCTGGTTACCAAGGAAAGGAAGAGCAACGATGAGTTGCAACACGCTCGGAAGGAGCTTAATACATGTAAGCTACCACATTGATTGACCAGATCTCAAGTCAGTGATGCTACCTAGGTATCTTTTGCTCGTATCTCATGCACATTCTCTTTCTGGTTTGTTGCATGCTTTAATTTGCAGGGTTTTGAGGAGCGTGCTGTTGCTGGACGAGCAATATAGGTATAAAGAGAATGGGGAGCTTGATCTCAAAGCATTTGGAATCGCTTGCAAGAAAAGGTTATCAAAAGAGGATGCAGCAGTCACTTGCCTCCTTTGTTCAAAGTGGGAAGAAGAAATTAGAAACCCAAACTGGCACCCTTTAAGGTTAAAGTGGTGGATGGGAAAGAAATGGTATGGCCCTTGATCACTTACAATTGCTGTGTGCTGTTTATAACGTTAAGTCATCACTCATCAGTTTCTTAATAGTGGGCTTGTGGTTTTGCTAGCGGTTGCATGATATATGTTAACATCTTGTGGGTATTCTCTGATCAGGAAATTCTTAAAGAGGACGATGCTATACTCCAGGAGCTGAAAGAAAAACACGGTGAAGAAATTTATGGGTTGGTCACCAAGGCACTGCTTGAGATCAATGAGTACAATCCTAGTGGCCGCTATCCAGTACCAGAGCTGTGGAACTACAAGGAAGGCCGGAAAGCAACGCTGAAGGAAGCTGTCCAGCATGTCGTGAAGCAGTGGAAGACTCACAAGAGAGAAAGCGCTGAGCCAATTGGTTGGTGAGTTCTTCCTGCCTGCACTCTCCCTCAGCTTGACATTTGAACTTGATACTAGTAGTATTAGATGTCAGTTTTTTTTAATTAACTTCTGACGATGAGCTTCCAGTAGTGGGTAGACAGTGGTCTTGTCTGGATTCTTCTGTTGTGTTATGGGATATACGAAAAGCTGTTAGTCGTCTAGATTCTCCTGATAGTCCAGGATGTTAACCACTTCATGGATCGCCGCAAACTTTGCTGAAGGAGAGGCATGGAAAACCTTGTTCTTGCATGATATGCAGATGTGATTGACAAATCTTTGATTGATATAACTTATGCCTAATGACTGTATGGATTTTATTACTAAAACTTCCATGTGCCTAAAATGTGTTGCAGTTATTATAAATTATGATTATTTCATGTAGTATCTATGCTTTTCAATACTGGAACTGTGGAACATTATGATCTTGCTGTCTGATTCAGGCACTATGGTTAAAAACAAAAGTGGATCTAACTAACTTTTTAAAAAATCTCTTCAATGTAGTGGAACATAGTAGAATCTATTTCAGTTTTAAGTCAGGTTCTGTTTTTTTAGTTTGTTGGTGTGCAGATGTAGGGGTTTGTTAGGCCTACCATGTTTTAGTAACTCTCTGTTTTTGTATGAATAGATGTGTGTGTATTCTGCACGATTATTATACTGGAGATGAGGAGTGATACCGGTGGCATTGGTCCTTTCCTGTTTTTCTTTTTTGTTTTGTTTGTTAATGCTGATCTGATCATGCTGCTGCTTAATTTTGCCATCTCAGTGGGGTGCTAGTGCGCTCGGGGTGGCTGCAATTTTGTTGCTCTAGGGGACAGTTCAAGGATGGATTTAACGGGTCTTTGGGGGTGGGTGGGGGAGGGGTCTGATTTGGGGTGGACCAGACTGTCAAGTAACTGGCTTTGATTGCCTTTTTCATTCGTGATTTATTTGTTTTCGACTAAGGAGGGGTCAGGGTTGGGGATTGGCATGGTTGGGTGTTACTGTTTTTTTGTTGATTCATGCTAGCCTTTCCTTACTAAATGCAGTTCAAAGTATGGTTATTAAGCGTTTATAATATGAATTTCCTACCGTTCTGTGTATTCCTTTATTTCAGTTCTAGCTAACATTTAATTTGGAAATGCAAGATATTGAATTTGTGTAATTAGAATATTTGGAGTTTGTGTTTCCTCTCAAAATGGTATTTCATATTACAATGTGACTGTTTATTGTTTGCATGTAAATCTAAGATATTGGCGCTTAAAATTCTGTATGTTGCAGTCCATGCTCTAGACTTTATGTAAATCTAAGATATTTGTAGTAAAAAATATAATTATCAATTTTTCTTTTTAACTTTTGGCTGTTAGCACATAACGTTGTCAGATCTCTTGTCTCAGTATTCATCGTTAAGTAGGTCTTGGATTTCACAGCGGTGGGTGTATTACTTTTGATAGTGTTTTCAGTTAAAGACAGCTGACCTTCAGTATCTCCAGATAAGATGATACCTCTAGCTGAGTGAGAGTGTGGGTTTGTTGGTTATCTTGCTGCTCTCCTGTGACAAACTATGTGACATTTCCATCAGCACATAGGAGTTGCCTTTTTTGAAGGTCAGGAGTTGCCTTTTTGTTTTCCTAGCATAAGTGCAATCCAATCTCTGGTCGGGGGTAAATTTGTTCTTCAGGAATCTGAATTTTATTGTGCATCATTGTACCTTCCAGAGTCGTAACATATTTGAACTCTGATTTTGTCAACTTTAGTTGTAGTATTGACTGGACTGAAAAATTCTGTTTATGATATAGAGCTACTCTATTGTCCCTGGTTATTGCACAATGAATTCCAGGAGGCTTCCTGCTCAAAGTTTACCAAGGCTGAATGCTCAATAATTTTTTTTGGGCACTGGAATCTGAATTTGTTTGATGAAAAACTAAAATTATTAGCTATTGTGCTAGCCTAAATAACTGTACTTTCTACTATTGCTTCTTTGTTTCTCAAGTGCCCATGTTTATGTCATCTTTCAGAGTACAAAACAAGAGGGCACCTCTTTGTGTTGATGCTTGATAAGAGGACATAACTGTTTTTGCCTTTTTTGGTAGGTTTCCCTTTTGATCTGCTACTAGCTAGTTCCCCACATTGCCTTTTTTTATGCAAACTTTGTAGATAAATACATTGAGATGTATATTTTCATATATTTAGTTTTTTTTGCAAAATTTGGAGACTGCGTTCCAGGTTTCAGTCAACTTGCTTTGTTTTTGATTTGCCAATATTCTAATAAAAGGTGTATTGATGGGTCATATCTTTAAAACTGTGGTACTGCTACCCTGTTCTTTTTATGGACCATCCTGTCAAAACTACTTAGTAATTTATTTGTTTGTTAGAAATGTTAGAGAGGAATGTTGGGGTCTTGAGATGTGATCTAAATTTAGTCTGATTGAGGGAACCAATCCATCTGTAGAGGAATGAAAAGGTCACTACCTTGATGTGCTTGTATGCTCGATATATATATCATCATTGTTCTTATTTTAACCCTGTGAAATTTCTTACTGTGACCTTTCCCTGTCACGCGATAAGATAAAATTATAGATAACTGGCGTTCCTCTTGAGTTTGGATTCACCCATTTAATTAGTGAGTTTGTACAAGTGTGATAATTAACTGGTGGACCTGATGATAACAAGGCAGTGCTCTTTGTTAGCCATTAGGAGCAACTTACTGGTCCTTGTGGTTGTGGCTAGTAAGCGAAATTTTCAATGAGAGCAAAAAAAGGGGTTCCCAAATTCTTTCTGATGTTTATTTTAACAAAAAATTGTGTTTTTGCAGCAGCAGCCTCTATGGGTGAGGGACCATGAGAAGGTTCTTCGAAGGTGGTGTTAGTGGGCACTGGCGTATCCTCCTCCATAACTCTTTAGGATATGTGATTTCGCTACTTGTTCTGTTGGCCTTCTTGCTTTGGCTAGCAGCTAGGAAGACTTCATATGGTAGAGAGGCAGATGTGATTGACAAATTCTTGGTTGATATAACTTATGCCTGATGACTGTGTATGTATTACTAGTAAAACTTCCATGCGCCTAATATGTGTTGCAGTTATAAATTATGATTATGTCATGTAGAATCTATGATTTTCAATACTGAACATGATCTTGCTGTCTGATTCAGGCACTATGATTAAACAAAAAGTGGATCTAAATAACTTTTTTTATTCTCTTCAATGTGCTGGAACATAGTAGTAGCTAACAACTAAGGCTCGTCTCAAATGGTGACCAAATAGCTAGCTAGAAGCCTTCTATTGGCTTTCAACTCTCTTTTTACAAATAGCTGTGTAGATTCTGGATATAAATAATAATATAAGTAACATGTTGATTGGTCCTCGGGAGAGAGACCAAATAGCTACAACTCTCAAATAGCTAGCGACTAATAAATATCTAATCTAGCCCGCTCTCCTAAAAACATCTCTCTCACATAACTCTCAACTATAGTGTTTTATTTTTTCTTATTTAGATGTCTCATCTAACTAGCGATTTGTAAAGTGACATTGATACCAATAGATTGTTTCTAGCTAATGATTTGGTAACCATTGAGACGCCCTAATTCCACCTCTGCCCCTCGGCCTTCAGCTAAAAAGCAAAAGCTTTACAGCCTTACATGGATTTTGAGACTAAATCGCCGTAGCAAACAAGTTACACCGATACTCTCCTATGTTCCTACCAGTAGAGCAAGTATAATTACGTGAAGCTACGTGGGCGATCGTCCATGCGTCGGTAAGTCGGAAAATGATGATATTTGCGAAAGAGAAATGAAGAGAGAAGCTAGCGGCGACTTGGGAGACGCCAGCGAGAAGCGGCGCATGCATTAAATGAAAGACGATTAGTTGGACTTTGATTTTTCGCAATTACTTGCGGTGGGTACAGCCCTTTTGCGGAATTTTAAACTGATGCCAGCCCGCCTTGCGATCTCGAGAAGTTGATTGAGCTGATAGCTCTATACGCCCGCTCGGCCGGCGAGATTATTAATCTTGCTCTAATGCTTTAGATGGAGCGTCCCAACGATCCAACAACCATCGGACACGTGCTCCAGGCTCCCATGGGCCAGGCCCACATCCCACGCGCATGTATCCCTTTGCTTTTACTGGAGCATGACGCCCCCACTCAAAACAGATACGCATGTCGGCATGCTCCTCCCCATCCACATATTTTTCTCCCATTCTTATCTCTTTCTCAGCAGCCGCCGTCGAGATGGAGAAGGGACGGGCAACCTCCGCGCGCCTGGCGAGGCCGCCACTGTTGGGCGAGGCCACCTCCACGTGCCTTGGGGAGATCTCGGCCCGCCGCAGTGGAGGGGCGCGGCCAGGGGCGGCGCGGCCCGCCGCCAGTGGAGGGCGCTGGTGGAGCGCTCGCCATGGCCGGGAGCTTCAAGCTCCGGCCGCGCTGCAATTCATCGAATTGGAGGCGAGTTCGGCCAATTCGTCGCGCCCGGAGTAGCACGTCGGCACCGCGAATCTCCCCATGCCTCGAGGAGCCTCGCCATCACTTGCATCGATCCAACGCCAGCGACCTCCTTTCTTCTCCATGGTTGAGGCAGGGAAGGGGACCGCCGCCGCCACCCCTGGAGGAGCGCGTCCCACCTTGCCCCATGTGCTTCCCTCCACCTTGTGCTATTGCTCCCCACCTGGCGAGCACCTCCAGCACTGTGACCGGCGGAGCGGCGGCGGCAGCGCGAGCGCCTCCACCACCCCGACGGGCGGAGTAGCAGCAACGGTGGCAAGCACCTCCAGGCAGAGCGACGATAGGCAACCCCTGATCCAAGCCCGGGCTCTCCTCCTTTTTTTGTTTGTTGCAACATACGTTTTTGAGGTGTTTTGCAATAGCAGTTTTAAGTTGTTGTTGCATCATTTTTTTCGATGTTTGCAGTTTGTATTTTGACTATTTTCATTTGTTTCATTAGATGTTCTTTTCGTTGTTGCAATATGTTTTATTCATTGTTGCATGTTTTTTTCTTGTTGCAATGGATGTCTTTTTTCCAGTGGTGCAGTGGATATTTTTCAATGTTGCTATTTATATTTTCGTTGTTGCATTAAATGTTTTTGTAATGTTGCATTAGATGTTTTTTTCATTTGTTGCATCAGCAGGTGGATCTGCTGCGAAAAAAACAAATTTTTAGAATTGCAAGAAAAACAAATTTTACAATTCGAAGAACCACAGGATGATTTTTGTGTGGATTCAGCAAGACGCAGGACTGTGCTACGCTGTATTTGTCCGTGAGCCCTCCCAAATTTCTCTCGCTACAGCACTAGTACACTGCTTGTCCCTTTCTCTCTCTTAAATCTCATCATCACATCTAATGTTGCATTAGATTTTTTAGTTTTTTTTCATTTGTTGCAGCAGCGGGTGGATCTGCTGGCGAGGTTGGAGCCTTGGAGGTGGGGCGGTGCGCATGGGCGTAGGGGAGCAGAAGGAATTTGACTTTTTTCGTCTTTTTAGGGTCGTACCGATGGGAGTGAGTGGGATGTAACTTTTCTTTTCGTGGGCCGTACCGATGGGAGGGCGTCCGATGGGCCTTTTCGGATCGCATGGGACGTCCTAGCGCTAGGATCACCCATGTTCCTACTATCTCGTCATGCAGCTGCTGTGTTTCCCAAGCTGAACCTTGCGCCTCAGGAGTGTTCGCCGGATGGGAAGGGTCCTCTTCCCTGAAGATGACTCCATTTCGTCATCTCCACAGCTGCCAACAAACCAAACCAGCGTCCCAAAGTGTTGTCTTGGAATTTTCCTGGAGACATTCTAGCTAGACAGGGTTGGAGCCAGGTAGGTAGCGGGTGCTGTGTTTTTTTTTTTAGCCGAATTCCAGTCCATTCCTAGAACGGCGAACAGGTGAAGGCATGGAGATCCATTCCTTTCCATGAGTATCCTTTATAAACTCCCTGAGTCAAGTTTCCCATTAGCCGCGCAGAAAGGGCCATGTCGGGTATCTGGACACTCTGATAAAGCACTGTGCTGAACAGTTTGTACCTCGTTGAATTTTAGCTGAGCCGGAGCAGACAATTGCCAAACGAATGGATCAGTGAATTCAAATCCGTTTGCATACACTTGAGCTACCGTGCTGTTTTCCTTCTTGTTGCGACTGAATAAAGGTGGATACTGGTCGACCAGGGCGTCTTCTTGGAGAGCATCGAACCAGGAAGAGGTACCCTTGCCGTTGTTGATGGTGACTGTGGTCAGTGCTTGGTATAGTGGGTAGTGGCAGTAGAGAGCCAAGCACCTCCTTCTAGAGAAGCTATGCATGCATGTTGGCGTCGTACCCAGTCCGAGCTGTTTTTTTTTTAATCAGTCCGAGCTGTTATTATATACTGCTGTTTATACTTGCAAACAATGTATACTTTAAATATATCATTCATATTATAACTGAGTGACCTAACTGTGTAAACTCAGATTGTGCGTGCTCCTTAATTATGCTATACTTCTAACAACAAATCAGCAGTACAAACATATCTTATTGATTTTCAGTACTTGCAATCCACGTGTAAGGTTTTGCGCTTACATGCTTTTCACTGGCAACTAATCACGATATGTTTACCTTTTCCTGTAAAAAAAACTACACTATGTTTGCCTTGCAGTTTTGCAAATGGCATCTTCAGCACAATTTGAGGTCGCACCCCTAATAATCTTAACGTGTATCACCTTTTATTCATTTTCATTCAGTACTTCCAATCCTAGGTTCTGCGCTTACATGCTTTTCACTTGCTAATCACAACATGTTTGCCTTGCTGTTTTGCAAATGGCATCTTCAGGACAATTTGAGGTCACACCCCTTCAATGATCTGATCAACACCACCGGCATGAGTAAGTTCATAAACTAATACTCTACACAACTGCACACATACTTTTTTTGTTTTAGGTGGCTTCATGAATAGCAGCTGCAGCATAGCACCGGCGGGGTGCAGTTTCCATCGTGGGGCATTGGTGGCTAACTATGGACCCACTCAATTCTTGAATATTACTCCCTCAATTCCAAATTATAAGACATTTGACTTTTTGACACCAACTTTGACCATTCGTCTTATTCAAAAAATTGTGCAAAAATATCATTTATTTTATTGTGGCTTGCTTTTATTAATGAAAATTCTTTAAGAATTACTTAAATTTGACTATATTTGCACAAAATTTTTTTGAATAAGACAAGTGATCAAAGTTGGTGTCAAAAAGTCAAACGCCTTATGATTTAAGGACGGGGAGTAGCATATTACTTAGGGAACAAAACGTTTAAGTAGATGAATGCCGTAAAAAATCATGAATGCTAGTGTTGATGTGTGGTAGGGAAGATGAGGGGTCACCAAAGGACTCTAGTTCAATCATTTAGAGCTTTCCGATGGCACCCTCAGGTCCCTGAGTTTGAACACAAGTGAGAGCGAATTTCATCTTGGGTTCTTGTCGTGCTCGCCGCCCATGAAACAAATGATTGAAGAGCGCCCGAATGGGCTTGCAACTACTACAAGGGGCCTAGCGTGTGGCGTGCGGCGAATGTTTTAACGTCGGGCACTATTGACTTGTGTCTATGTCGAGGAAATATAGGTATAAAGAGAATGGGTGAGCTTGATCTCAACGCATTTGGAATCGGTTGCAAGAAAAGGTTATCAAAAAGAGGCCTTGGTCAGGTCTCCTATTTATTTGTAGAGGGACTTAAGCCAGCCGTCATGTCTTAAAAGCGATTCTAGAGCGGGTTACTTGAGCTAATCACCTCTCAATATTATCACACATTTGAGATGGTCCATTTTACCAACTGGTTTTATAATTAATTGCCGCACAAATAAAGTCATAACGTTTATATATATATTTTTTTATTTGGATGAAGACAAAATTATATGAAATTAAACTTTATAAGATCCCGTACATAAGCAGCTAGCAGCTACTACTCCTGCACTCATAAAAAAGCCAAAATAACTTATAATAATTTATAAGGGAGGGAGTATATATATGTCGCTAGCACGGCGCATATTAGAGCCTGATAGATAGATATAACAGCTACAGATCGGATCAGACCTAGCCAAGCAGCGGTGTTAAGGCGACCAGCAGGTTGGCGTCGACGAAGACCACGACGCGTTTAGAGTCATATCCCGGCGGCTGGGTCTCTCCGACGAAAAAAGAAGTATACGGTGACCTCCGGCCTGATAACATATCCTGAACGCTGCGGTGAACTCCGGCCAGCCCAGCACCTCCGGCCATGACGTCTTGTTGTTGTCCGGCGGCGGCGGCAAGTCGTCGTCGTCCACAACCACTTCTTGAGCCGGCAGCTCATCGATTCTTAGTGTCCTCATCTTCGTCTGATCTTTTTTGAAAGTAAAGGCAGGAGCTCTGCCGGCAATTAAGAAGGAAAAAAGAGGTTTATGTACAAAAGACCCCCACTAGGGCACATAAAAGTGGTCCTAGGACCTAAAGATTACACTCAAGTCACTACTAGTTCATTGCCCTTGCCAATCCATTGCTCTATGCCTTTGCATTATGTCTTCTTTTGTCATGGAGGCTACCCCGTGTGCCGCCTTGTGAGCGTTTTTCAAAGATCCTCCTATTCCTCTCCTTCCATAAATTCCAAACAATGTAGATGAAAACTCCATTGAAGCGCCCGCCTCATCTTCGTCTGATCTACTAGAGCTAGCAAAAGACCTTTTTGCTTGTGCTTTTCTCGTTTTGCTAGTGCCAGTATGTATATATACATATACGTTGTTGTGGACTTTTTGTGGTTCGCATCGTGTTGGGTTTATCGTTGGCCGCTCGCCCGCTCGTCAATCGTCACCAATGACGACGTATTTGCTCCAGTTATTATTTTGTCACCGCCAGCTCGGAAACCTCCATCGTCCATCGACACCATTGAGGCATTGACAATAGTACGTGGTGACGTTAATCGGCACCACCGCCGGTTTGGAAGCAGCGTTGAAAATAAAATAGAAAAACAACACGCCAACACTACAATGCTAGTTTGGATTTGTATGTAGGCATGTAGCCAACAAATCTGTTGCCAACCCAACAAATCGATCTGTCGCGACTGGTCTTACACTATTGGGACATAATGATCGTGACCTCCGCCGATTAAGCAAGGAACTTGCGTGCGTGGAACGAGGACCTTCGAGGAACAATTGAGGAAGGTTGCAGGCAGCGACGTCGAAGGTACGACGGAGGGCAGCTAGCCAAACAACCATGGCGGGTTAAAGCTCAGGATAAGGACCGACATACCTTCCTCTCGCTTTCCACCACTGCTGATTCTCCTCCCTTCTCCTCCGGCATCACGTTGGGGTTGAAAGGAGTGAGGATCCATCGTTTTTAATAAGTTTTTCCCCCTAGATCGAGTCTTTAAGGTTCAAAGTTTCTCCGAGATCCAATCGAAGAGATTGGCCGCGGCGTAAGGGCGCCGTCAAGATCATCGATGGAGCAATGGAGCATGTTGTTTCTCGGTGATGGCAAGACGAAAGCGTCATCATTGATGGATAATAAGGTACTCCGGCCCTTCTTTTTGTCTCATTTGTGGTTCTATGCAGCCATGGCGGTGGGCTAGTGAGAGTTAGTTTTCCAACGATATCTTTATGGATGTCGGTTGGACTTGTTCCCCCATGATGAATCTGGTGAAGACGACGGCGGCGATGAGTTCGTTGGACGGACTCGGGCGGCGCCAATTTTATCATGTTTGCATGTGGAGTTTTAGCGGTTTATTCCTCTTTTATAAAAGTGATGGGTATGAGGATGACGGGGTGGATGGTGAGATGGCCCTGTTCATTCAGATCGGAGTTTGTGTTCGTGGCATATCTGTTTGAGATGATGATCCTAGATGGTGGATTTTATGGCTTTTTTTAAGGTTTCTTGTCTCCGTCAATGGAGTTGGAGTAGTTTGATTTATTTTTGTAATGAGAGGATGTAAATTTGTTTATTTTTTTATGGGAGTCCGAGCTGTTATACTTGCCAAAGGATACTTCAAATATATCATGTAGTATATTATAACCGAGTGATTGGTGTGGCGGCTAGAGCAAGTTAGAGGGATACCTTACTCATAAAAGGTGTGAAAAAAAAAATAATTTGCAATAATGGTGAAATTTTTGTTTCCAACAAGGGGTTTTTCAAATTTTTGTGACTACAATGTAGCTTCGCCCATGTGACGATTGTGTAAACTCTCTTGTGCGTGTTCTTCCTTAACTATCCTATAATTCCAACATCAAATCAGCAGTAGAAACATCAATACTCAAACGAGGTCCTCAGCAAGGGGAGGCGTGAGTCCCTTGTGTGGCAGGTGCTATAGCCATTTTATATTGTATACTTGAAACACTAGAAATGAAATTAATAACACAATTATATAAGGATACTTATATACAATAATTTTAACGTGTATCACCTTTTATTCATTTTCATTCAGTACTTCCAATCCTAGGTTATGCGCTTACATGCTTTTCACTTGCTAATCACTATATTTTTGCCTTGCTGTTTTGCAAATGGCATCTTCAGAACAATTTGAGGTCACACCCCCTTCAAATGATCTGATCAACACCACCGGCATGAGTAAGTTCATAAACTAATACTCTATACACAACTGCACACATACTTTTTTTTTTAGGTGGCTTCATGAATAGCAGCTGCAGCATAGCACCGGCGGGGTGCAGTTTCCATCGTGGGGCATTGGTGGCTAACTATGAACCCAGGGCTCGTCGGACGGTCGGAGGAGGTTGCCGTCAGGAAGAGAGCGCAACGGGAAAGAGCTCGTCAGGCGCCGCAGGCGAGAGGGAGGGAGGGAGGAAGTGGGAAGTGGAAAATGACATTGTGGGTGCCCGTCGCAACCGCTGCCGATGCCGGCGGCAAAACAACGAAGGGGTGGGGACGGGAGAAACAGCGGAGGCGCTGAACAAGGCCGCACTGGGCCACGACATGAAATTGGGCCGAAAAACATAACTTACTCGCGCTGGGGTGGTCGACGAGGTCTTCCTTCTCGCCCATTTCCACGGCTTGACGAGGTCGTCCGGCGGGATTTTGCGGTGTTTTTTTTTTTTTAAATTACACAGTACAACGCAACGCAGACGCTCACAACACACACGCGATACTCACCCCTCTTAACGAATACACGTGACGCAAACCCTACCCCTATGAGGCGACCTCCGAATGATCGAGCATCCCAGATCAAGATTCTCGAAGTCACCATTAAAAATGCCATTTTTGGGAGGGAGCGGACGGGAGAGTTTTTCCCCGCATGTGAGTACAGGTTTAGCAGGCGATAGACTGGAAGTACTAAATCATTTGTCGCACCAAAAAATGTCAATCTTTTAGTTTTATTAATAAATTTAAATATTAATAATGGGAGATTAATAAATTGATTGTTGATTTTCTTTTTAAAAAATGTACTCGAGCGTCCCTAAATAACGGTAGCTTGCTCTTCCAAAAAACAACTTGAATTGAATATAGATTAAAAAAATACTAATATTTATAGCACATAATTTAATTATTGAAAAAAATAACTTTAGTTTTTTAAAAATTATTTAAAGATATAAATATTGCACCGTATAAGGATACGTATGACAGATACCCCGCCTATAATCTACAAGGACCCTAGCAAATAAGAAAATTATAAAGCGTCCTTAGACCCTTCTAGAACGGACACCGGCCGCAACCGCCCGTCGTCGAAGCCCGCCACCGGTCGTCGTAACTAAACCGAAGCACCAAAAAGCCGGAGGAAACCCCGTCGTTGAGGTGGGACTGCGGCCAGGCGCTCGATCTCGCAAAGTAGAAGAAGTCGTTGAACGCCCATCCGTCGGGATCACTATCCCGGTTGAAACGACGATGGTGGAACCGACGATAGCATCCTCCGTCGCGGTGAAGCGAATCCGGTCGAACCACCAATCTTCTTGAAGACCACGCGGCCACTACCGCATCCGCAGTAGGGGCGGGGAGCCTCCACGCACCAAAGGCGCGAAGACCTCGCCAACCAAACACTCCTAAACAAGATCCAAGAACGGACCTTACCTCCACACCCTCGTTGTCGCTTGGAGCCCGAGACCCACGCCGAGATGGGGAAGAGAGTGAGAGGACATTATTCCTAGATGATGACGCCGCCACCGCCTCAAACGCCATCGTCGGGAAACCTAACATAGACCTAACCCTAACCCTAGCTCCCGGGACACACACCTCTTCGAAACACCGCCCTGACCATCGCCCCGGGCTTGGAGGCCAGCTCCCTCACCCACCGGGCGGCGACGGGACGGCGGGGGGAGGAGCACGTGCAGCGGCGTTCGGCGAGTTCTCCTTCTCGCGTACCTTTTTTTTGAACGTAATCCGGTTTGTTTGGCGGTACCTATTGCACGAATTTTCTACAAGTCAAGTCAAACTCATGGCACACCGTATCAACAGTGACAAATAAATAGGGACAGTGAGTAAATGTTATTATAATTAAAAAATCTATTTTAGTTTTATGTCTTAAAAAAAAAGAGAAGTGCTCCCTCTACTGTCACTTCTTTTTCCGTCATAAATCTGCCAACCCGAGTTCGCCAACCCCGTGCCCCCTGCCCCCAGCCCATGGCCGCCGCATCCCAGGCCTAGCACGAGTAGTCCTGTACATCACCGAAGTTCCCGTCCGCGTCGGAGCGGTGGAGGTTGTCTGGGCCCGCTCCCCGCGCCTCCCTCGCCGGAGATCCCGCTCGCGCCGAGGTGGTCGCCTCTTCCGATGCGTCCCGGGCACCCGGCGTCCCCGTCCCGAAGAAATCGCCAAATCCTAGCCCCCTTCTCGCTGCCCAGCAACCCCATGCCTCCCAATCGATGCTGCCGCCGCGGTCACGAGCCTGGTGAAGATTCTGAAGAACGCTCCCGCTCGTCGTATGTATTGAAATCGAATAGTTAGTTCCTCTTGTTTAACTTGGATTGATGAATCCTTGGGGAGGGAGTGTGTTTCCTCATCGTTTTGATACACTACTATCTTTCAGTCAGACTTTTGGCCTATATTAGCCTTTTTCTTCTGTACTATCAATTATAACTTGGCAAGAACACAATGATAATGTGTTCAGGTGCCAGGAGGACAAAGAGCATGAGACTAAGCCTCCAGTGTCGAGGATATTCGAGCGGTTGCGGCGTGATTGGGGACGCCGGTTTTATATCAGGCTCGATCTTCAGGGATATTTCCATACGTATCCTGATGTGGGTGGGCCATTTCAGAACTTAGAGGAAACCGACAAGGCCATTGATCGCTATCTTGAGGACCGCAGGGATCCAAAGATGTAAGTTGTCTCACCTGCGTTATGGATTTGGATTTTCTCCTATTTGTGTGCATGCTTGCAGTTGATTGTGTTCAAAAAGCTATGTAGCCACATTCTTCAATGGCAGGTCACAGAAGATAATCATTATGGCTAGACTAAGTTCATCTAAGATTGAAAGTTGGCTAGACTAAGTTCATCTAAGATTGAAAGTTATCAGCATATATTTCTTAGTCTTAGAATTCCTCTTTTGGAACCACCTAAAAAGTTAACGAGAGCATTTTGTAACTTTATTTAACACATTGTTGAAATAGTGCAGAAGATCATACTACCACTTTGTATAAAATTGACAGAGCAAAAGATAGATGTTATAGTACCAGTGTACCACATACAACTTCATTGAAATGTAGATTTCTAGTATCTGAATTGTAACTTGTACAATTAGTACTAAACCTTCAGCCAGAACGGTGGTACCATACAACAATGTTTACCCATGTACAAAAATTGTGTGAACAGAGCAAATAATATGTTAACTGGTCAAAATATTGCGATCAGAGCACACTTAGTTGGTCATCTAAAATTGCAGTGGGATACATTTTTCATTAAAAAGAAGGTATAATGCACTTTGAGCATTTGTAGGCATGTCTGCATATATGAACAATCTTGTATCATTTTGCTGTTGCCGTTGTTAATTGCTAACATGAACTATGTGCAGTACATCCTAGTCAACAACCTTCTTTGCAAACTAGTGAACCTAGTACTCCCTTTGTCCCCAAAAGAATGCCATTCTAGCTTTGTCCTAAGTCAAACCATTTTTAGTCGGACCATTTTATATGGAGAAGTACTGATATTTGTGATATCAAGTAAGCACTATTGGATTATCATGAAATATGTTTCCATGGTATACCTATTTGGTTTCATAAATGTTGATACCCTTCTCTATAAATTTGGTCAAACTTAAGAGTTTGACTTAGGACAAAGCTACAAGCCTAGAATTGCTTATTTTTTTTTTTTGGATCCGGGAGGGGAGTACTTGGTATTGCTTTGTGTTCTCCACTTTTGAGAAAGTGCAATCTACTGATGAGACAGAATGTTCTCATCTAAATTAGGTGTGTGGGAGCAAGATAAGGCTATAAGAAAATGTCTTTACTGGCCTGATGGCACAATCAAGAGGCATACAACATCAGCTATGACTTTGAAATCTGAAATGCATCAATTTGTTCAAGCTTTAGTGGACAAGCATAATGAGGATCATGATCTTTTGGAGGTTTGCACACGTTTCTGCCCTAATTGTGTGTCTTGTTACCATTGTTGCACTGTGTCTTATTGTTTGTTAATGCAGCAATTGCTGATTTGAACCATGGTTCTTATTTCAGGATCGTGCACACGAACTCAAAGATGTTTTACACTACCAGTCAATTTGTGAGAACCTGATTGTGTACTATCATCTCAATTTCACTACAAAAGATTAAAGGGGGGGTCCAAATGAATGTAGTATGGACAATCTTGTCTTTGTGGAAGTGGAATGTATGAAACAAGGAAAGTTTAACGAACTGGTGGTTAACTGTTTCTGCACAGTTAATCTGAGTGACAATGGTATTATATACTCTTTATCTTAAATTAAGTACTGTTCGAATTCAGTTATTTGGTCGCACTACCTTCAACATATCTGCCTGTAATTGTAATGTATCTCTGGCTGTAGCATATGATCTTTACTGTGTTGACCTGTTTGTTTGAACCTGTTCCATGTGTGCCACCTTCGCCATCCTAGAGCTTTTCATTATTTGTAATATGTCAAACTGGTTAATGCACAACAATGATTGCATAATGACATTTTATTACCGTTAACATTATTGTGTGTTTGTTCTTGGTTGGTTCGTTTGAAGTTAACTCTTTTTCTTTGTTAATAAAGGTCGCTGCTATGGTTGCACGAAAGATGGAGATGTTGGAATGAAGCACCCTAGCAGTTCTGATCGATACAGTGCTGGTCACTTGAATGTGGTGCCATTTGGATACTTTGCAAAGCCGAAGATGGACTATGAGGATTTGGATGATGATGAATATGTATGATGATTTATTTCCTGGGAAGCCTTTCAGTCTTTTAACATTTTTGTTGCTTTAGTTTCAGTTACACATGTTCACCCCATTTTACAGGTGAAAGCTAGGGAAGCTGAGCTAAGGGAGATGTTCAAGGTAATGTCATATCTTGTGCCGTATGGTACCATTTGTACCAGATATTTTCATTTTTCGTTTCTGGATTGATTCTAGTTCCTTCTTGTGTATTTATTGCCCTTAGGGCTTTGATACAACCCCACCAACTACAAGTATACTGCCACCCATTCCAGCACCCGAAGATAGGCCACCAATTCACAAATTTTATGCAAGAAGGGAACGCCGAAGATAAAGAACCTTGAAGATAAAGATCTAGTTGGCCTGTTGGGTCACATCTTGGGCTCCTAGGCTTTCAGTTTCCTCCCTGTTTTCTATTTGTTAGCAACACAAATGTATGCATGTATACACACATTAACAAGCAATTATTACTTAGGGTTTTGTATAATTACTAGTGTGTAGCAAACAAAGATCCGATGAAGCTGCTACTCGATCAGGTATAATTACTGAGTGTGTAGCAACACAAATGCTTGCATTGGGGTTTTACCTAAAATCATTATGCAACTAGGCTACTAATCTACATGAGCAAGCATCATTCGAGGTTTTGTAGAAAGAAATTAAAAGGCTCGTATTTTATTTTTGTTGCCAAAAGACCCATGTCGTTTACACCCCGTGTGCTCCTACAGAGATTGAGAAGAATTTGGAATGAAATTAAGTAAATATGACGTGGACAACTTTAAGAGGTTGGAAGTTATTGACATGACATAATAAGTGGTATGGATAGTTAGCGAAAAGTTGATGTGGATATATTGCATGTCATGATAGAATTTGTAGTGGGATTTGTTTTATAAGAAATATAGATATGAATTCTAAAACATCTATTAATATCACTCGATAGACATACTTTGGAATTATTAATTTATAATACAAATATTTTCTAATAACAGCTTATCAGAAACCCTACATAAAAATTAGATGAATTATTTAGCATGACATTTATTTACAAAAATAATTTATGAAATGTTTTCCTCACATGTTTGGATTTGAGTTTGAACTCGAACCAGTGGCGAGCTCGTCGACTTTGACGTCTAGGGCCATTACCAAACTGCGTATACACGTTCCACACCAGGTTAAAATACTAACCACACCCGTCCTAAAGACGATAACTAACTAGCTTATAAATGCAAAAATTTTGATGGTATCTCAATTCCTTGCTTAAAACACCACACAACTTTTTTAGAAAAATTTCTTCACCTTTGATGCTTGCAATGTTATCTAGTTAGATATTAAAATCGTATTTTGATTAGACATTCGAGAATGGGAAAGAGACTAATCACTACCGGAGGGCTGCTGAGCGATAGCCGCCCTGGAAGTCGCTGGGCGGCGCGGCCATGGCCGCGCTCCCCGGGGGCGCCCTCCGCTCCCCTCTCCCCCTTGTGTCGTTGCCTTCCCCTCAACCTCTGTAAGTGCTTCCCTCCCTCCTCCCATGGCTCTCCCGGGTCTCTCCCGGGTGCATGGTCTCTTGGCGTGTGAGGATGAAATCCGTGCATCCCTAAGCGTCCCTGTTTCCTCCTCCTCCTCCGATAGCTTCTTCCCAGGTTGCCTCCTTTGGCGGATGCAAATTTCGGCTCTACCAGTTCGGTTGGTTTGATCCTCCAGGCCACCATTGGGGGCTCGGCTCCTTTTCAAAGGTCTCTGCGCTTGGGGATCACGTGTTTTAAGTTTTTACATTTGCCACCAAAAAACCGGGTTCTTCATAAGTCGCCTCCGTTCCTTTGATTGCGAACTCTACAAAGTTTTCTTCCACCTCACGGGGGCGGAGGTGGACCAAACCTGGCGCAGAGCTTTCTTTGTTCCTGCTTGAGGATCATGCCTCCCGGCAGGCGGCTTCTTCTAAACATTCAAAAAAAACAATCCTACGCCGATGCCGTTCGCGTCTCGCCCACAATTCCACCGCTATCACGGTGCCAATCGATCCCCATCGGATCTAATCCCGCCCGGCTCCCGGTGCTAGAAAAGGCTTTGGCACCACGCGGAACCCCTCTACTAGGAGGGTCTCTGTTTTTGAAAGAATTAAATTTCCTACCTCCTCCATGGCTGCCGGCAATGGCGCCGCCCTCACCGGGCGGCGCCAGCGAAAAAAACCGAACAGGCTCCCCCCCTTTCGGGTTGTGCTAGATGCCTAGCTAATGATCATTCCTGTCCCTAATTGCCCCAATCCCATTAGATGCCGTGCATGCTTTGCTTGGGGGCATGTTGTCACCTCGGTGCTTGAAGCCGCCATTAACGCAGTGTCGCCAAGTGACCCGGAAATCGAAAAAGAGGTTCCCACCGTTTCAAACCCCATGGGCTGGTTTCATTGCCCCAATGCCGCCCCCTCAAAACCGCTTTGCCTTCAAGTCTTTTTTGGGGAAATGGTTCGGGCCCTTTCGCCTTCTTGGGCCAAACCGAAACTTGTGCCGAAATAAATCGTCCCTTGGGTCCTCCCTGTGCTAATCCAACGGGCCATGCCGGGTTGGATCTTAACGCGCCGCCTCCCCATGACTCCTTGAGCCGCCGCCGCCGTCGCCTCGTCTTCCCCTTCTCCCCCATTTATAACGCGGCAACTCTGCCTCACTCCCAAGAAAAAAACCCCAGTCTTGAGCTACAGTGCACCACCACCTCCTCCCCTCACTCATCACCGGAGCAAATGGCGTACCAGCGTGCCGACCCCAGGCCGTTCGTCCCCACCACCATGATTTGGCAAGATGTGGTGAATCGCCCGACGATGGTTCGGGCGGTTGCCTCAAGAAGGGCGAAGAAGAAGAACGAAGACCTCGCCATCGCCCTCATCGACAATCTTCCTGGTAATCCACTGGTTTTTGCTGCGGTTGATGAGGTGTTGCGAGAGTTTTTCATGCTTAGAAGGATTCCGATTGAGGAGATTCAGCCATGCTGTTTGGGTCGCCTACGTCGCGTTTTCGGCGTCATTTGGATAGAGAAATCCTTATCAATGAGGGGCCGATTCCTTATGATAATATCAATTTGAGTTTAAGTTAGACACAATGAAGGAAGAAACGGCGTCGTGTCCACTTTAACACGTAATCTTTGGTTTATGCTAATGAACTTCCCTACCGACTACCGAAGAGGGGTTTTTCAAGATGCTATTGGCTCATTTGGGAAATGCATGTTATGGCGAAAAGAAAGAGGCAAAAAGTTGGTTAGAGTCATCATCAAAGCGAGGGTACTAGATCTGCAGGTCACCCCCACTTCATAGTTTTCTCTGAGTCGAAGGGTTTGAAAGTGATTCTGGGCGGTGCAATGTGAAATATTGCGGCATAGGCTTCTTGGAGGTGGGCCACGGGAGGAAGATCCAAAGCGGATCTTCCCCGTTGGAGATGGTGCTCCATTTGCTTTTATGGCCTTGGTCGTGAAGGCCCTAGGCCGCTCTTATGCCTCTTCTTTGTTGATGAACCGTAAGATGATCATGAGCAGCTTGAGGATCGAGGATGTTCGATGACCGTAATGAGCAAAACATTCGAATCGCTTAGAGGATTAGAATGTGCAAGTTGGAGATCGAATGAGCAAGAGAATATGCAAAGCCGGTGTTGCTATGCGGGGATCTTGTGCTTGGACCGCCAATCCATGGGCCGGACCGGTGGGATCCTTGGCTTTGTTCAAGAACAACAGCAAAGCGACCTCGAGAATGTGAATGTTGTTGGCAACCAGCCCATGGAGATAGATCTGAATGGGCCAGCCTAGCCTTTTGATGATGACAACCCTCAAGAAGTGATCTTGCACGCAACTGGCCCCCAGGAACCTTTCATTGAACTGAATGACATACTTTGCATGGGAATGATGTGGTGGAGGAAGCCATTCAACAAAAGTTCTTGGCCCAATTGCTCGGAAGAAGTAAATCTAATGGCTATTGCCGATGAGCAAAGACCTAGATGGCCTCACCTCCCCTCGTCAACCCTATCAATGTTACGGTTGAGGGATCCCCCCACGTAATTTACTTGATGAGGATGATATGGCACAGACTCAATGAGATCCTTGGTGATGAAGAAGAGGACATTGTAAATGAGGAGCAAGGCGTCGAAAGTCCCGAATGGCAACCAACATGTTCAGGTTGGAATGGTCCTTCTCCCTAACATGCAAAGCCGGCCGCTTAGTGTCGCCTTTTGCCGATTGGGAATACATGAAGCCGATGGAAAGGCTCTTGAGCCCCCGGCAAGCTTAGTCCCAAGAGGTATGGATGCATTCCCTTCGATTTACATCCCAAAAGCTGGATTTCCTTTTTCCTCGACCGTGGTACAATGTTCGATTAATGCCGATTGGGTAAAAGTTTCCTTGCTTTAGAGCCGCCACCTTCCTTGCCGATCATAGTGGTACCGCCCCTCCCTCCCCTCCCCTATTCTTCCTAAAAAGAGTAATGTTGCTAGCATAAGTGAAATTAATGAGTCCCACTGGTAGTGGAATCGATTGCGCATACGTGGAGTCCCTATTGAAAGGAGCCCATCCTGCCCGGCATTCAGAAGCAAGCTTGAGAAGAAAAACCCCATCGCGCAGGAAGGGTGGACACAAAAGGAATGCCCCACTTGTGGAAAATAGAGGTAATGTAGAAGTAGCAGAATTAGAGGTAAACAATAGTTATAAGCATAATAGCTGCTCTAACAGAAGATGTAAATCATGTGACCCTCCTACTTTGTCAAATAAAGTGATCAGAAATTTGGGTGTTCAGTTATGCAGCATAGAGGAGGAACAAATTGCCGATGAAAGACTTATGCGTAAGAGGAATGAGGAGGGAGCCTATTGGCAAGAAGGGGGACAATTAAGTCAAGAAAAGCACCGATGGCGAAAAGGCAAAAGGAGGAAAAAAAAAGAAGGAGGAGGGAGATGCCGCAAAGGGGAAGGACCCAGGGAAGCCCCCAAGTGTAGCCGCTTTCCCCGAGAATTACTTTTATCCGATCTAAATGGTCGAGTCTTTTGCCTACTATGTTAGTAGTTTTGGCTTCTTCCCTATGTGGATGGCCCGACAATTGCCCCTGGATGTATCTCCATTAATGACCCGGATGATGTTACGTTTATGATCGACTAATGCTTTGATATATGTTATGCATATATTATGTCATTTACCCTTACTTTTGTTTCCCAAATGAGTAACAACCATATCAAATCCTGGAAAGTGATGTCTTGGAATGTGAGGGGTGTTAATTCCCCCTGGAAGTGGGATGCAATTAAGAACAAGATTATTGAGGCCCAATGTGACATTGTATGTCTGCGAGGGAAACCAAAAAAGCAAACTTTGATCGAGGATTTCATCGGAAAATTTGCCCTCCTATGTTTAATTCTTTTGAACTGTTACCTTACATTGGTGCTTCCGGGGTATTCTTGTTGTCCGGAAGGACTCTCTTTTTCGTGGCGGTGCATCTTCAAGAATGACTATTCCATTTACGTGGAGTTCGACTCTATGCATGACCACAAAGAAATGGGTACTCACATGTATATATGCTCCTTGCTCGATGGCGTAAATAACTTTCTCAATTGGTTTAAGTAATATTCGGATGCCCTAGGAGATTGATTGGCTCATTGTTGGTGATTTCAACTTAATCGAAAAAGGAAAGTGACGTAAATAGGCCGGGTCTGACTTAAATGATGTGCTCAACTTCAATCTTTGTCATCGCCCACCCGGTGGGGGTTCTTGAACTTGTTTTGCGGGGGCAGGAAATTCACTTGGTCCAATATGCAAAGCAGCCCCTCTTCTTAAAAAATTGACCGGGTTTTCTCTTACGCAAGTTGGGATATCTCTTACCCGACCACTTCGATGAAGGCTCTTGATATGGTTCCTTTTGATCATTGTCCCTCGCATCATAAACATTTCTACCCGCATCCCAAAAATGTGGTGTTCAGTTTTGAAAATTATTGGCTCAAACATCATGACTACCAAAAGTGTCCTCACAAAGTTGGCGGTTTACTCCAAATACTAATGACGATTGCAAAGCTCTTAACCGCTAAAAGCTAAAAACACGAGAAAAGCTTTGAGAGATTGGCATGCTTCTTTGACTAGTTTAAAGAGTTCCATCTCCAATACCGGGGAGGTAATCCTCTTCTTAGAGGTTCTTGCCGAAAAACAGAGATCTCGGTCTTGCTTGAATGGAATTTCCTTGAGATTTTGAAAGAGCACCTTCACGCTTCTTGGAAAACAAAATGCCCTCTTTTTGGCGTCAAAGGGGTAACATTAAATGGGTGTAGCTTGGTGATCTTTGGCACACATTTTTTTTCATGCTAATCAACCCGGAGGCATAAATCAAAGCTCATTTCAGAACTTACTTGTGCTGATGGGTCAGTTATTACCGAACATCTGGCAAAAGAACAGCTCCTCTGGGAAGAATACAAGCAAAGATTGGGGATATGTGAATTTGATGGTTTCACCTTCCCATTTGTCGGATTTCATTCGAGTAAGGACAATCGGCTTTTCTTGAAAACCCCTTTAGTCCCGAGGAGATTGATCGATTGTTAAATTTACGCCAAACTATAAGTCACCGCCCCCACGATGGGTTTAATAATGAATTTGTCAAGGCTTCCCCGTCGATGATTAAAGGTGATGTATATAATTTGTGCAAATACTTCTTTAACCACAAACGTTGTCTTGAGCATAAATTCTTCCTATATTACTCTCATTCCAAAGACAGATGATCCCAGATTTGTTACGCACTCAGGGCCTATTTCTTTCTTGAATTTCTCTGTTAAGCTCATCACTAAAATGTTGGCGAGAAGGTTCTGATGCACGAAATCACCTCCCTAGTGCAATCAATCAATATGAGTTCATCAAATCAAGAACAATTCAGGGATCGCCTTGCATGGGCTTTTGAATACATCCACCGTGTCATCATCGAAAAAAAAAAGCAATTGTAATCATAAAGCTTGATTTTGAAAAAAGCTTTTGACAAGATTGAACATCAAGCTATGCTCTCAATCATGCAAGCTCATGGATTTGGGGAGAAATGGTTAAGTTGGATGGCGATATTTTTCGCTCGGGTACCTCATCCTGCTTTGCTTAATGGTGTGCCAGGAAAGAAATTTCACCTGCTTGAAAGAGGAGTCGGGCAAGGAGATCCTCTCTCTCCTCTTCTTTTTGTGCTTGCTGCTGATCTTCTACAAAGCCTGATAAATAAAGCCAAAGACATGGGCCTGCTAAGACCGCTTTATCCCAATGAACTCGAGACCGATTTTCCAATAGTTTAGTATGCCGATGACACTTTAATAATTATGGAAGGTGATCCCCTGGCAGCTCTTCTTCCTCAAGACCGCCCCTTGGAACTTTTTGATTCAAGCGGACTTAAGGTGAACTACAATAAATCCATGATGCTGCCCATTAATGTCTCTCGATGAAAGATTGGATCCGCTTGCTAGAACTTTTGGTCGCTCTATAGGATCTTTTCCATTCACCTACCTTGGGCTCCCTCTTGGGCTTTCTAGACCCAAAGTTGCAGATTTTATGCCCCTGATGAGCAAGTGTGAAAGAAGACTAGGGGGCTCTCTTCTATGCTAAATCAAGCGAAGACTTGAGATGGTCAACGCTGTTTTCTCTTCCCTGCCGACTTACTACATGTGTACACTGGAACTCCCAAAAACTGTCATCAAGCAGGTTGATAAATACAGAAAATACCGTCTTTGGAGAGGTCAGAACATCAATGGAAATTCTATGCCCAAAGTCGCTCGGGTGATGGTTTGCACTTCCAAAAGAAAATGGTGGTGCAGGTATCATCAACCTTGAACTCAGAACCAAGCACTTTTAATGAAGAATCGGATAAATTCTATAACCGTAAAGATATTCCCCTGGGTAAACATTGTGTGGGAAAAACACTTTGGTAATGGTAGACTACCGGGATCTGTTAAAAAGGGCTCTTTCTGGTGGAGAGATGTGGTTAAGCTTATTGATTGCTTCAAAGATTTTGCCTCTCTTCAGATGAAAAATGGCACTACCGGGCTCTTTTGGCAAGACAAATGGACTGATATCAATCTAGAGGATGCCTTCCCTCACCTTTTCTCTTTTGCAAAAAGGAAATTCATCACAGTTGATCATGCTTTTAATGAGGAAGATTTCTCCAGTCTTTTCTCCCTGCCCCTTTCTCAGGAAGCCTTTGAAGAATTCCAGGCGGTTCAAGAACTAATGCAGCAAACCCACATCTCTGTGCATGAAAAAGATATCTGGTCTTATCAAAATGGCTCCTCCAGGTACAAGGCTTCATTGGTTTACAGAAAATTACTCCCTCACTAGGACATTGATATTGTCTTCAAATGGCTCTGGAAATGCCCCATTCAGCCCAAACACAAGATCTTTGGCTGGCTTCTCCTTAAAGATAGATTGAGCACTAGGAATATCTTAAGAAGAAAGAACATGAATCTAGATTCGTATAGTTGTGCAACATGTGTTCCTTGGTGGAGGAAACTGTGGATCATCTTTTTGGGGCTGCCCATTTGCCCAAAGAATGTTAGGCAATTTTGGGCCTAGAGACCATTCCTGATGGCTCTTCTCTTGATAACTTCCATGCCCTAAAAGCTCGGATTCAAGTCAATTCTTCATGACTGCCATAATTCTAGTATGTTGGACCATTTGGAAAGCAAGAAATAATATGATCTTCAACAATGTGCGGATGAGCATCCAGGAATGCAAGTCCCTCCTTTTCAAGGAATTGGGATTAGTCTCTTTCGAGTTAAAGTCAGTGCCTCATTGCGGTTTGATCAATGGCTTCAGAGTTTGTAATTAGATTTATCTTTTTAGCACCTTCTTTGTTCCCTAAAGGACTGCTGCGACAGCCCTTCTTCTTTTTTTCTTGCTCATCTTTTAACTTGTAAAACTGTACTCTTTGGTTTGTTCTTTTCCTTTTAATAATAATTTTCTCGCAGCGCCACGGCTCCTTCGTTTCTTAAAAAAAAAATATGTTACGAGGGAACGAAACGTTTAAGTAAGTAGATGAATGCCGTAAAAATCATGAATGCTAGTGTTGATGCGTGGTAGGAAGATGAGGGGTCACCAAAGGACTCTAGTCACCAAAGTACTCTAGCTTTTGGGATGGCACCCTCGGTCCTGAGTTCGAACACCCGGAGAGCGAATTTCATGTTGGGTTCTTGTCGCTCGCGCTCACCGCGCGGCGAAAAAGGATTGAAGAGCGCCGAATGGGCTTGCAACTACTCGCCGGGGGCCTCAGTGGCGTAGCTAGAATCTTACACTATATTTTGTTGAATTCTTGGGTGATCCAAGTGGCCCACGGTGCCACCCATCTAGCTACGCCGGTCTGGGGGGGCCTAGCGGGTGGCGCGCTTAATGTTTTAACATCGGGCACTATTGACTTGTGTGTATGCCGAGGAAAAATAGGTATAAAGAGAATGGGTGAGCTTGATCTCAACGCATTTGGAATCGGTTGCAAGAAAAGGTTATCAAAAGAGGCCTTGGTCAGGTCTCCTATTTATTTGTAGAGGGACTTAAGCCAGCCGTCGTGTCTTAAAAAGCGATTCTAGAGCGGGTTACTTGAGCTAATCACCTCTCAATATTATCACACATCTGAGATGGTCCATTTTACCAACTGGTTTTAGAATTATTTGCCGCACAAATAAATTCATAACGTTTATATATTTTTTTTATTTGGATGAAGACAAAATTATATGAAATTAAACTTTATATGATCCCGTACATAAGCAGCTAGCAGCTACTACTCCTGAACTCCAAACTGTAAATAGTCACTTTGGTGTTAATTTTTTTATTATCTAGATATAAAAGCCAAAATAACTTATAATTTATAAGGGAGGGATTTTTTTTTAGATAATGGATAATAAAATCCGGCCTCTACATCCGTGGATGTACACAGCCAATTATTACAGAGTTTCGGAAAATTAAAAGAACAAGAGCAAAGCCTAGTGTCGTAGCATAGACATTGGAATTACAGCAAACGGAAAATATGCTTCCACCCTCTATTGAAAATTTCTAAAGCAACCATCTCCAAATTATAAGGGAGGGATATATATATGTCGCTGGCACGGCACATATTAGAGCCTGATAGATAGATATAATAGCTACAGATCGGATCAGACCTAGCCAAGCAGCGGTGTTAAGGCGACCTGCAGGTTGGCGTCGACGAAGACCACGACGCGTGTAGGGTCATATCCCGGCGGCCGGAAGTCTCCGACGAAAAAGAAGTATACGGTGACCTCCGGCCTGTCATAACATATCCTGAACGCTGCGTTGAACTCCGGCCAGCCCACCACCTCCGGCCATGACGTCTTGTTGTTGTCCGGCGGCGGCAAGTCGTCGTCCACAATCACTTCTTGAGCTGGGAGCTCATCGATTCTTAGTGTCCTCATCTTCGTCTGATCTACTAGAGCTAGCAAAAGACCTTTTTTGCTTGTGCTTTTCTCGTTTTGCTAGTGCCAGTATGTATATATACATATATTGTTGTGGACTTTTGTGGTTCGCATCGTGTTGGGTTTATCGCTGGCCGCTCGTCAATCGTCACCAATGACGACGTATTGTGTTCTATTTAATCTATGCATTCGGCCTTGTGTTGAAAATATTCTTATTGTTATTGTATTCTTATTTATAGTGAAACTAGTTGGGAAAAAGTTGTTAATAAGAGATTCTATAGCAGGAATAAATGTATAGAACCGGGTAAGATGCAGCCATTCTGCTGCACTGCCGCTTCTTATATAAGCCTTCTAATTTGGGTCCTATCGGCTTAAATACTCCATCTATTATAAACTGTAGATCAATTTAGCTTTTTTTCTAAGTAAAACTTCTCTAAATTCGATCAAGACTTTTCTAAGAAGAACTTCTCATTAGTTGAACCTCTCATCGCTCTTGGTGGTATTTATAGGGTCACCTTAGTGTTAGAACGTGCATAGACGGATGATTGGGGACAAACAAGAACCTCGGTATTTTCACCACGGTCTGCTGGTGATTGCTTGCATTGTTATGATAAATCATTGTCCTTCGCAACAACCAATGTTCGAGAACTAGCATCAAGAGCAAGTAGCACTGACTAAAGCCAAGGCGCAAACCCCTCGCTCTCTGAATTATAATATATTTTCCCGTTTCAATTGTTTAGATATATATGACATGCACACAATGCAAACTGCTGTTGTACAGAGTACTGCTGCAACTGGACAATGATTTTGTTTGGTAGTGTCCAGCTCCAAGATTTTCTGGAGCTTTTGCCAACTCAAAAAGTCTTTGAGATGGAGCTAAGTAAAGAAATTTAGTTGGGCAATTTAGTTTTGTTATTTTTTAATCATGTGTAACTTTAGACATGTTTTTTTATCATACAAATTTAAAATCATATGGTGGTCTCAGAGTTAGAGCATTCGCACTAATAGGTTCAACCCCGGTCCAATATAACAATTTGACATCAATTTTTGCACGCCATTTTTTATTGATAGGAGCCAGTTTCTTGCATTGGACATGCTCCTTCACGGATCCAAGTGCGCCATGTATAGGACTCGATTCTATAGCAGGAATAAATGTATAGAACCGGGTAAGATGCAACCATTGTGCTGCACTGCCACTTATATAAACCTTTTAATTTGGGTCCTATCGGCTTAAATACTCCATCTATTATAAACTGTAGATCAATTTAGCTTTTTTTCTAAGTAAAACTTCTCTAAATTTGATCAAGACTTTTCTAAGAAGAACTTCTCAAACTTCTCTAAATAAAACTAGAGATATGTAATAAATACATTATCAATTCATATTTTATAATAATTTAATTAAAATTTGATATTGCTGATATATCGGTATATCTTTCTATATATAAACTTAGTCAAAATCTTGGCTGAGAATAAAACTAATGTGACCTATATGCACTACTACATAAAACATTTTTGCCAACACTATTTTTTACTGTACGTTCTAAAATTAAAACCTTAGGTGTGATGCGCTTTCACCATCGGAAAAAGTCATTTTCACTGCTATATTGACCCAAAGGGCGAAGGTAGAGCGAATTCGAGGGGGTGCGTGTAAGCGTAGTCGTGGGGAAGAAGAAGATCTAGGACGGAACCATATAAGATTGATAGTTCAAGGTAGCAGGTACAAGAATTCGGGAAGGAATCGTAATACAAATTGGTTCAAATCATTCATAACCCTCTCTCTCACGGGACTCCTCTGTTATATACTCTTGCCATCCTTCTCGTGCTGTCTTCACTTCCACTCCGGTCCATGGGTCCTCGGGTTGGGCTTGCGCGCACGGCGGCTGGTCCTTGGCCCATGGGCCGGTGCTTGGTCACTTGATGCGGCATCATCAGCAGTTGAAGTACCGGGCTTGTCCATGTTGCTGACATCCCCCCCTTGATAGGGACCTGCTTGCCCCCAAGCAGGTGCCAGCGGGAAACGCTGACGAAGGGCTTCCAAGTCCTCCCAGGTTGCCATGGCTGGTGATAACCCAGACCATTGGATGAGTCCCTGCAAACGAACATCAGTACCTCCTTTGGCGACGCGTCGCTGCAGTACCTTGATTGGAATCTGCAAACCATCAAGTGAATCTGGAAGAGGCTGAACCACATGAGTCACCGGAACAGCGAGCTTTAGCTGGGAGACATGAAAAACTGGGTGAATGGCCGATGTCGGTGGAAGTTGGAGCTGGTATGCAACTGAACCAATCTTGTCCACAATCTGGAAGGGCCCGAAGAAACGATAGGCAAGTTTCTGATTCGCCCGAGGGGCCACCGAGCTCTGAACATAAGGCTGAAGTTTCAGATAAACCCAAGTGCCAACCTCAAAGGATCTTTCAGTACGCTTCTTGTCAGCTTGATGTTTCATCCTGGTCTTAGCACGTGCCAGCTGCTGCTGAATCAAGTTCTGCATAACAGCTTTGTGTTTGAGCCAATCAGCTAAGGAATCAACAGAACATGTAGTATTGGGATCAATGCCCAACTGTCTCGGTGTCTGACCATAGACAGCTTCAAATGGAGAGCAGTTGATGGATGAATGCCAACTCGTATTGTACCAGAATTCAGCGAGGTGGAGATGCTCATACCATTTGGATGGTGCTGCATTAGCAAAACAACGAAGGAACTGCTCCATACACTGATTGACACGTTCTGTTTGGCCGTCTGATTCTGGGTGATAAGATGAACTGCGACGAAGATCAACTCCTGACAGTTTGAACAATTCATCCCAGAAGTTGGATGTGAAAATCCGGTCTCTGTCAGACACCATGGCAGCTGGAAGACCATGGAGACGATAGATCTGTCTCATGAATACTTTGGCCACAGTGAGAGCAGTGAAAGGGTGCCTGAGTGCTATGAAGTGGCTGTATTTGGAAAACATGTCAACCACCACTAGAATGGAATTGTAACCACTGGATGGTGGAAGACCTTCAACAAAATCAAGAGAAACCAACTGCCTGGCTGATGTGGGTACTTCTAGAGGTTGCAGTAACCCGGGGTACTTAACTCTTTCAGGTTTAGCTTGTTGACAGGTAGGACAACTGTGGACAAATTCAGTCACCTGTTTCCTGAGCCCTGGCCAAGCAAACAGAGCCTGAATACGCTTGAGAGTTGCAGGTATACCTGAATGACCACCCACTGGAGAACTGTGCAAGTTCTGGATAATTCTCAACTGCAGTGTAGTGTTGTGGCCAATCCAAATCTTGCCTTTGTACCGAATTAGACCATTATCCAAAGAGAAAGCACCCTGACCTGGGGCACCAACAGCTAATTGTGTTAATAGCTGAAGAGCTTGAGGATCTTGCTGATACCCTGAGGCAATATCTGCAACCCATTCAGGAACTGCCACTGACAGGGCCTGACATTCCAGTTCAACATGAGACCTCCTGGAAAGAGAATCAGCTGCATTATTGTCACAACCTTTCTTGTACACAATTCTGTACTGGAGACCAAGCAATTTGGTGAAAACTTTTTGTTGCCACACTGTGTGGAGTCTTTGGTCATTCAAATGAATCAAGGCCTGTTGATCAGTGTAGATGATGAATTCAGCTAATTGCAGATAAGATCTCCACTGCTCTACAGCAACCAATATAGCCAGATATTCCTTCTCATAAGTGGACAGTCCCTGGTTCTTAACCCCTAATGGCTTGCTGACATATGCCAAAGGGTGCCCCCCCTTGAAGCAACACAGCCCCAACCCCAGTTTGACAAGCATCTGTCTCTATGGCAAAAACTTTAGTGAAGTTAGGGATAGCAAGCACAGGAGCAGAACACAGTGCTTTCTTCAATGTATCAAAAGCTAACTGGTGAGAATCTGTCCAGATAAACAATGTGTGTTTCTTAAGCAGGGCTGTCAGTGGCTTAGCAACGACTACAAAGTTCCTCACAAATTTTCTGTAATAGCCAGCTAACCCAAGAAATCCTCTCAACTCTTTGGTGTTAGAAGGAACAGGCCAATTAGTGACAGCTGAAATTTTGTCTGGATCAGTGTGCACTCCTTGGCCACTCAGGATGTGCCCCAAATAGTGAATTTGCAGCTTGGCAAACTTGCATTTCTTGAGCTTAACCACCCACTGATCCTTGGCTAAGAGAGATAGTACTTGCTGGATGTGTGACAAGTGTTCAGCATAAGAGTTGCTGTAGATGAGAATATCATCAAAGAACACAATAACAAACTTCCTTAATGCTGGTGTGAGGGTGACATTCATAGCCCCTTGAAATGTTGCTGGAGCACCACATAAGCCAAAAGGAACAACAGTGAACTCATAATGACCAGCATGTGTAGAAAATGCAGTTTTAAATTCTTCTCCTGTTTGTAGCCTGATCTGATGGTATCCAGAATAAAGATCCAGGATAGAAAACCAAGATGCTTGCCCCAATTCATCCACCAACTGATCAAAGACTGGTATGGGATAGACAGATTTGATAGTCAAGGCATTAAGGTGTCTGTAGTCAACACAAAAACGCCAGGAGCCATCCTTTTTTCTGACTAAGAGCACAGGTGAAGAAAAACCGTCTTGTCTTTGGATCAACCCTTGCTTGAGCATTTCTTGCACTTGAGTTTCAATCTCATCCTTTAACTTGGGAGGGTATCTATATGCCCTGATATTGACTGGAGTAGCACCTGGAACAAGTGGTATTGTGTGATCACAAGCTCTGGTGGGTGGGAGAGAATTGGGAACAGCAAACACAGTAAGGAAGGCTTCCACCAACTGCTGGATGTCCACAGGGAGCTGTTCTGATAAGTCTGATAATGATTGCATTTTAACAGCCAGTAACTGAAAAACCATGTCAGGTGAAGACTCAGAAGTGATACCCTGCAACAACAAGTTATCACCATTGACAGGTAAGGAAATCCACTTAGCACCCCAATGCACCACCATAGGATTGTATAGTTCTAGCCAGTCCATGCCCAGGATCAAATCATAAGAATCTAGAGGTAGAATCTTCAAATCATGTGTAAAAGGATGGCCAGTCAAAGAGAAATCACAATTTGGAATAGCAGTGGTGCAATGTATAAGTTGGCCATTGGCCACCTTGACTGCAGCTTGAATAGCAACCCTGGGAAGATGAGTCAACTTATCTACAATAGTCACTGATAAGAAAGAGGAAGAGCTGCCTGAATCCAGTAACACTGCCACTGGAATGTCATGTACCAGACCATGGAATCTTATTGTCTTGTGTCCAGAAGCACCCACTCTGGCATCATGGGACAAAGCCATCATGAACTGTTCAGCAGTGTCTTCAGTCTCTTCAGCTATCTTAGGTATGGGAAAGATTTCCAGAATCTCTTGCATAGCTTGAAGAGGTATGGTTGCTGCACATTTGTGGCCCCGGAACCATTTCTCAGCACACACATCACAGAGCCCACGAGCTCTTACCTGCAGATCGCGCAGACTCTTGAGCTTTTTCTTCAAATCTTGTGCGCTTTTTTCATCACCTTGAGGCTTCTCCAACGGAGGAGCACGAGGTTGCCGAAATCCGGCTTTAACAAAAGGCTTGTAAAGTTGTCTGACGCCATCACCCTTGGATTGTATGGTCGCCATCTCTTCCTGCATAAGAGCCAACGAGTACGCAGTATCGAGTGTTGCAGGGCAATGTAAAGCAACAATCATCCTGATGTCAGGCTTTAACCCATCTAGAAAGCGAGTAACAAAGAAATGCATGTCTGGGTCAGGGTTGTAGGCCTTGAGCTGGTCAAACGAGCGAGAATAGCGCTCCACATAGTCACTCACGGTGGTGGTTTGGGTGATGTGGAAAAATTGCCGAACCGGCTTATCTCTCGATCACGGTGAAACGGTTATGTAGTTTGGTACGAAATCGGGGCGGGGTATCCTATCGGTCGGGTAAGGGGACTCAATCCAAATGGGCCGCAGGGACCACGAAAATTCATGCGAGCAATGCGAACCCAATGCCTAACGGAAGCCGTCTGAGATCAAAATAATCCTCGGCTTGGGACACCCGTAGTCTAGTTGTTTCCCCTCATAGACCGGAAAATTCTGCTTAGGAATCTTGCCCCAGGAATCAGACTCATCAAGAGGATATCGAGCATGAACATCATAAGCATCACCGTGGAACAGGGAAGTATCATAGGGTGGGTTGTTGTGCGTACCATCTGCCGGGGGAATGGACTTGGGCAAAAACATGCCCAAATCCATCCTCCCCCCGTGTAGTCATGGCGGCGTGGTGCCCGCCGGGCGGCAGCCGTTGGATCCCTTGAACATGTAATACGCGGCTTGCTGCTCTGCCGGCTGAAAGTGGTGGGAGATCACGCTGGCGCGACGCCGCGGCGCTTCGGAGCGTCGATCCGGTACTTGGTGAGTTTGTCCACCTTCCGACGAGGTCGCCGACCGCGCCCTCCGATTCCTGGCGCCAATCCTCCAGAGATCCAGTCGCCTTGAGTAGCTTGGACGTGTTGGCCTCATGACGAAGGTCGGTGTCGGAGATCAGCTTCGTTTGGCGTAGTTCGGCGTCGGTGATGCGGCGCTCGAGGTTGAGGTCGACATCGTCGAGCCACGTGGAGAAGAAATCATCGAAGCGTCCGGGCGCTTGGAGAAGCGCCTTGTCGGCGCCCGCGGCGTTATGTCGATGTGACGCTCGGCCAGCGCATCTCCTTCCTCGATGCGCTGCGTGAGGGACGCATCGAGCTCGACAAGGCGCTTGTCGACGACCTTGTCCGCCTCGGCGAACCGCTCCTCCACCAGGCGACCGCTGTTGAGGAAGCGCTCCTCCAGCTTGCGGTCGGACTCGATGAAGCGGCTGTCAATCTGAGCGCGCTGCTCCTTGAAGAGGCGCTGCATCTCTTCCATCAGTTGCTTCGCCTCCCCACTCATGGCGCCCCGCGAGCGGCCAAACGGGTGAAGTGGTGGTGTGGTAGCGGTGGTGGCGACGGCGGCGGATTTGGGGGTGAACTAGCCAAAGACGCAAATCCAGCCGACGAGGATCGGTAGTAGCCGATACCGGATGTAAGCGTAGTCGTGGGGAAGAAGAAGATCTAGGACGGAACCATATAAGATTGATAGTTCAAGGTAGCGTACAAGAATTCGAAGGAATCGTAATACAAATTGGTTCAAATCATTCATAACCCTCTCTCACGGGACTCCTCTGTTATATACTCTTGCCATCCTTCGTGCTGTCTTCACTTCCACTCCGGTCCATGGGTCCTCGGGTTGGGCTTCTTGCGCCGCGGCGGCTGGTCCTTGGCCCATGGGCGGTGCTTGGTGACTTGATGCGGCATCATCAGCAGGTTGAAGTACCGGGCTTGTCAATGTTGCTGACAGTCGCGGCTGCCTTGTAGATGCATAGATTTGAGTCCCTACCATGGTGAAAATTTATCCCATTCCATTGATATTCAAAATTTTCGTGGGTGCATCCGCATCCACAACATTACATGTAGCTTTGCCACTGTATTGACCGTATATATATAGGATGTCTTTTTTGACTGTATATATATAGGATGTCTTTTCAACATTCGTGTTACACAACACGCATATATTGACCGTATAATGTCTGAGTTCAATACGTATATATTGAAACACATGACGTGGTTGCTGAGTAAATCTCTACGCCACAAATCGTGTCAATGTAACAACACAACCAAGCTGTACTTTTCATTTCTGAGTAGAGATCCTATGTTTGATAGAAAATGTAAAGTGAGAGAGATCGAAACAACATGATTATATTATTCAAACTTGCATAATGCGCACTTGTACTTTTGCACATGCATGAAACATGAAGACGTACATAAAAAAAAGCCACTAAAACACAACTAAAAAAACCCGTATGTAATTTGTTTTTAGACGAAGACGAAGAGCTCACGATCGAAAAGACGACACACGCAAACCAACAAGTATATAAGGCGCCGGCGGCGAGAGAACTCTCTAACCAACGACGGGCGTGTAAAGGACGTTTCCATCGGCGCCGAAGTAGACGCGGACGCGGTTGTCTTTGTACCCAGGGGCCACGTTGGTGCCTTCCGGGAGCACCTCGATGGCCACGTCGGGCCTGTCGTCGGCGATCTGCTTCACCGCCTGGTTTGCCGGCCACCCCACCACCTCCGGCCACTCTGTCTTCGTGCTGCTCATTCTCTCCCTGCTTGCTCCTTCAGGCGATATGTCCTCTACTGTACTGCTTGAAGTACTACTGTACTTGTAATGAGGAAGTATGAATCTCTCATTGCTCTTGATGGTATTTATAGGGTAACGTGCTTGCATGGGTGATAGGGCACAAACAAGAGCCTCGGTATTGTCACCCGATTTTCTGGTGTTATTGCTTCATCATTTGGATTTATTTACAGACAAGCGACAACAAAGCCGGATAAAACTTTGAGACAATCAATGTTCAAAAACTAGTATCAGTAAGAACAAGTACTACTGACTAAAGCCAAGAAAAGGCGCCCCTTGCTCTCTGATAATAAGTTATGGCTCATGCACACAATGCAAGCTACTGTTGTACAGTGCTGCCGCATGCATGCAACTGACACAATGGCCTGGTACTGTCCAGCTCCAAGATATGACCGCACCGGATATCCTCGGAATGACTTGATCTTCAAGCTGGTGGATTTGTCTGGCTTACTTGGGCCTCATCCCTGGTATACTGTCCAGCTCCAAGATATGACCGCACCGGATATATACGGGCCGTGAACAAAGGTAGTATCCCGGCCCATATATCGACAAAAAGATCACTGTAGTTGAACGTGAATGCATGGATGCTTACCAACAAAAAAAAGAACCTCGGTATTATCACCCCGATCTGTTGGCATTTGCTGCATTGTTTGGATTTATTTATTGGCAAGTGACAACACAGTTGGCTAAATCACTGTCCTTTTGCGAAAACCAACGTTCGAAAAATAGCATCGGCTAGTACTAACTAATTAAAGCTAAGCCCCATGCTCTTTGAATCATAAGTTATATCCCATCCACATTGCAAACTATTGTTGTACATACAGTACTGTTGTGCTGCTGAAGCTAGCACAATGGGCTTGTTTAGTAGTGCCCAGCTGCAAGATTTTCAAGAGCGTGCCAACTTAGAGATGTAGTTAACTAAAGAAATTTAGTTAAGTTTATTTGTTACAACATTAGACCCTGTTTATTTTATCATACAAACCTCAAATCCTATGTTGGCCTAGACATTTAAGGCTTTTATTTTGGGTGCTATCATCTTAAAATACGCCAACTATTGTAAAGTATATAGATCAACCGTAGAGGTGGAAGATGTAATCTTCCGTTCCATGACCGTTGCATGGCCCTCCTTGCACAGTAGCTAAAAGGTGTTTGGGAACTGTTGCATTCATGTCCAGAGTAACCATTACCTTGCGTGGTCTACCAAAGCGAGCAATGTATAGTTGCTTAATTGTTTCGGGGATAGGCAATGTCATCAAGTCCATCATGTCACCGCAAATAGAAAGGTGCCCATGTTGAATTCGTGTGATGCAAGTCGATGTCATCCTGTTGCCTGAATGATGTCGACGTGGACACGTCTGACACGTAGAAACATATGTCCGTGGCTATCTAGGGATTGCATGATGTGACACGTAGAAACATATGTCCGGTCGCCAGGAGGGCCATGGTTATCCTTGCAGGATGGATGGCATCCCTGTTGCCTGGTGCGCTGTTGTATGTTGATGTGCTCTGAGAGGTACCATTGCTATGCTATCTGGTCCATGCTGCTGATGAGGTTCAGAAGGTCAGGTAGCAGTGGTGATGCTACAGGAATGTAGAGGCGACCATTGAAGAAGATAAGTTCGTCATCGAAGGTCTAGGCGTTGGCCGCCTCACCGTTGGCAACTGTGAGGGCGATTGAGCGTAGTTCACGCTCTTCTGTGATAGCTCGACGGAGAAGGTCGAAGACGATGTTGTCACACCTGGCGAAGTTGTCGAGGATGTCGGGCAAACATGCTCATTGCGCCCGGTGGGTGATGATTCACGGTTGGAGTGTCGGTGGAGGCACCGGTAGTGGATGAAGGTGATGTAGCCGTGGTGGAGCGGTCGGTTGTGCCCGGAGTTGAGGAGGTGCATAGAGGATGTGGCAACGCCCCTTGTGGTCGTATGTCATGGTTCGTGGAGAAACCCCAAATGACATGGTCGATGTCGATGATGTATGCATCAATGGTGAAGGCGTCGGAGGCAATGCGTAGTGGTACTGTGAACGAAGCGAAGGATCATGGCACCTCGTTCTAATTGCTCCCGAAGGCCAATGCTGCGGGCGATGTTGATGTCAATCACATTGTGTGTTGATCCAGAGTCGACGAGGACGTGGATGCTTGATCCATTGATGAGCCCTTCGAAATATAGCTAGGAAAAATCCTTGTGCCTAGGAAATTCTCTTGCCCATGAGCATCATGAGGCTATCGTTGGCGGAGCAGGTAGGTGTTGTCGATGTCAATGGATGACGGTGGCGCCGGGTAGAGGGCACAGCCTTCGGCTGCTGCTGGGGCAGCTGGAGGAGCAAGCGAGGTTTTATGAATTGGAGTTACCTGGAAATGCTGCTGAGTGAAGATACATTGGAAAAAAAGGCGGCAGTAACACCTAAAATTTGGAATTTCTAAGCAAATGAATTCAGGGCAGATGAATGTAAACAAAAGTTTACTTTCCAAGCTATTTAACCTAAAACTTGTGCTGTAACTTCGTATTGAGTGTTTATGTTTGTTGATATCTTCTTCATTCTTCAATTGAGTATTGATAATATTTGTGGACTCAAAATCTTCAGTGGGCTTATCTTGTTTTTTATGCAGGGTTCAGAGTACATTTCAGGTTCGCTATGTACAAGTCACTTGTATCTGAGGTGCCCAACGCCAAACTTCTCGCAGGCACCAAATGCCTATTGCTGACTTCCTAATAGTGGTAACAACCTATCACCCCTAGCCTCTTGAAGAATTGTTTCCTTCGTCATTTTTTTACTTTTTGGTTGTACAGATGTTGTCTTCAACCTGAAGTAAAAACGAGATGCAAGTACAAAGTTTTAGATATTTGTTTGATAAACGTAGTTTAGGCATTAATGAAACTGTTGCTTTTTAATACTAAATAATGTCATCTCATCTTAATATAATCAGATAACACGCTGCAACTCTTCCTTAATTCAGTTACAAATATTTTATTACTCAGTATTGTTGGTAAGTTTCCTGATCTGATGCAACACAATAGGTAAGTTTGCTGACTACTTCTGTTGGTCTGCCTAAGGGTGTTCCCCTAACAAATCCCCACTTGAGCATGCAACTTTAGATTTTCCCTAAAATTTCTCCTTTTTTTATGGATCTCGAATTTTTTGAAAGTACTGGGATTTTTCTATTCTTTTGATGGATCTTGTTGTAGATGACTATCAGGCTGAGATGTTGCTTTGGTTATAATTTTGCAATATCTGTTTTTGTTTCACTTGGTTCTGATGAATTTTGGAAAGTTGGTTATACAGCCTGTGTCCTATGTAGTTTGTGAATTGCCTTAGTTGACAACTAACAGCCTGTGTACCATATTCAAATTCTGTTCAAAATTTGGTTGATATATTATTCTTGACATCTGGAAATATGTTTCTTTCAAATACATGCAAGCTTGCTTCAGCATCTTTTGTGACAAATCAATGACTTAATTCTTTAACCGCCTGCAAGATCATCCCAAATGATAAGTCGTTTGACTTTTTGACACCAAGTTTGACCACTCGTCTTATTCAAAAATTTGTGTAAAATATCACTTCTTTTGATGTGGCTTTTTTTATTAATAAATGTTCTTAAAGAATTACTTAAATTTGACTATATTTACGTAAATTTTTTGAATAAGACGAATGGTCAAACTTGGAGTCAAAAAGTCAAACGACTTATAATTTGGAATGGGGGAGTACCAAGCAGTTCTTTCAGAAGTCTGAACCTGCACCTGTATTTGTTACTATTGGCTCACTTTTCTTTGTCACAATTCTCAGTTTCATCTTCAGACACCTTCTCAGCTCTCTGTTTTCTCTTTTCTAAGGCTTAGGACTGAATTCTATTTACTATTTACTTTATGTTTTGCAGCTCGCGGTAAGGAGACGTAATATGTACTCAGTGAGTGCTGGTGGTGCTATAATGTCTCGGAAGATTGATTCTGGCAAAGGAGAGTTTATTATTTTTCACTTTTTTATTTTTTTATTAAAAAACTGTATACTATGTTATGTAACTTGGATAAGCAACGTTGATTACACTATGCAGAAAATTTTCCTTCTTAACTAAAATTGAATACCTATTTACAGTTCTTTTTGGTGACAAACTTGTATACAATTCATGAATGCTAATTTGAAACAAACCATGGATACATCGACACTATTTTTTTGTTACAGTGCAAGGGTATTATTTACCTATGTAATATTGAGAACATCATTTTCATATGTTCATATATGTTACTGTGACTTTATTTGTTTCCCGATGCAACGCACGGTATTTAACTAATATATAGTAAAAATAACAGTCGAGGCTGTTGGACATGTATCGCTATATACACATATGTGCACACGCAATATATGTAGTTTCTATCTCCTCATCGTTGTAGCCCATACGGTAGACATGTATCTCTAAAATTAATATATAGTTCTCTTATTATTAATGAGTTCAGTTAAGACGTGCAATTTTTGTGTATATAGCTAGAAACAAATTAAAACTAATAGCCGGGGTTGTTGGCATATAGCTCTATACACGGATGTGCACGCGTAATATATATAGTTTCTGAATTAATAGTTCTCTTATTACTAATGAGTTCAGTGATGACGTGTGATTTTTGTGTGTATAGCTAGAAACTAAAACTAACAGCTGAGGTTGTTGGACTTATATATAGCTCTATACACGGATGTGCATACGTAATACATAATATATATAGTTTGTCTCGTCATTTGTTTTAAGCCATGCATAGGGTAGATATATATGGTGCCACTTATTAGCTGCAAGCTTTTATACGTGACTAAGGACAACTGAATACACGATGTGTATATTCTGTACACGATGAACGTGCCCGTGCGTACTATATATATATATATATATATATATATATATATATAGACACACACACACTACACCCTAGGTGTAGAATCAGATTCTACACCCAACGGACCAGCCAACCAACTGATCCAGCCGATCTGATCCAACCGAACCAACTCCGACGCACGCCTGGCTTTTCCCGCGCCGCGCGCACGATCCCGCCTTGCGCGCGATCCTGCCTTCAGGAGATCCATGCAGATGCGTTGACTATGCGCGCGAGGCTTTTTCCCGCGCCGCACGCGCCTGCTTAAATCTGGCATTGCAGCTCTCGACTTGGTCCATGCAGATCCATTGACTGATTTTTCTTTTTTTTTTGCTGTTCCACACGGCCACACACATGTGACGCATGCACGGAAGTTGTTTTGATGCTCTAGGGTCTCTCACGTGATTATGGCTGCATGCAGACAACTATGGCAGCAGCTAGCTCTATCCAAGAGCTGATGATTAATTTTTTTGATGATCGCATGCCTCTGTTCCCAGTAATTTATTCTTTTATGCAACATAGTCACAATAGTTATTTCTTTTGATTCAGTTAACTTATTATTCAGTAATTACTAATTTAGCTTCAGTAAACTGATGAAATCTATTACTACTTCAGTGAAGTGATTCAGCATTTTGCTCCTGTAAAATGATTTAGGTTCAATATTAAGTTTTAGTAAACCATTTTAGTTTCGGTAACTAATCTTGTTAAGTAATCTATTGCTCAGTAATTCATAATTTTTAAGTGGTTCAAAAAATTTTCAGTGCTTTCCCATTTGTTCAGTAATAACCACAAGTTGTGGTCCACAACTGCACCCGTAAACATGCAAAGTGTCCAATGATTCAGAAGTTTCATGTCACTACACATAGCTTTCATCCCACCAGCTTCAGCTTCAGTAGTCGGTCAAGTTCAGTAATGCATCTCGATAGCATCATCATTAATGAACAAGGACACATAACCGAACAAGGCAAAGCCATACAACATCACTTCATTTTGATTTTTTTGGACAACATCACTACATTTTTATTGTTCTTTCTTGGAGCATCACACTAATCCCATACATACCGAGATAGAGAGTGTGTCTTAGTAATTCCATGTAGAGCACATATTTTATTATATAAATTATTGATTACTGACGAACGAAGAATCATCGCTCCATTAGTAGGCGGCCGGCCCCGCGCTTAAGGCTGCTTATCTCGGTTTTAGCGTCCGTCGCGCACCCATGCGAAGGCCGCACTATGTCTCTGCCGCGCCTTGCTCGATCTGCGCGCCGCCTCTCGAAGTCGCCCCATCTCGCCGTTGGGCGCCGCGCCACGACCAGCGTGTCATGTCGCCGCCCTCACCACGCCCGGGGACCAGCGTCGGCGCCAAGGAAGGCCGCACTCCAAGCACATAAATTAATACCGAGTTTATAGTTCATGGTGTTTACCGAGTTTAGGGTTCATGACGGTTTGCCGAGTTTAGGGTTTGTGGTTTACTGCCAGTAATCAAAGACTTTGCTATCAGTAATCCTAATTTATGTTGTCAGTAACCATATAAATTAATGTCGAGTTTAGGGTTCATGGTGTTTGTCGAGATTAGGGTTCACGGCGGTTTGCCGAGTTTAGGGTTTGTTGTTATTAATCAATGACTTTGTTGTCGGTAATCCTAATTTTTGTTGTCGTAACCACATTGAATAATGTCGAGTTTATGATTCATGATGTTTGCCGAGTTTAGAGTTCTTGGTGTTTACGGAGTAGAGTTCATGGTAGTTTCCGAGTTTTGGATTCGTGGCATTTGCTGAGCTTAGGGTTTGTGGCGTTTGCCTAGTTTAGGGTTCATGGTATTTGCCGAGTTTAGGGTTCATTGTGTTTGCCGAGTTTAGGGTTTATGGCGTTTGCTGAGTTTAGGGTTTGCTGTCAATAATCAATGACTTTGCTTTCAGTAATCATAATTTATGTTTTCAGTAACCACATAAATTAATATTGAGTTTAGGGTTCATGGTGTTTACCGAGTTTAGGGTTCATGGTGGTTGTCGAGTTTAGTGTTCGTGGCGTTTGTTGAGTTTAGAGTACCTGGCGTTTGTAGATTTTAGCGTTCATGGTGTTTGCCGAGTTTAGGGTTCGTTTCGTTTGCCGATTTTAGGGTTCATGACGTTTGCCGAGTTTAGGGTTTACTGTCAGCAATCAAAGACTTTGTTGTCGGTAATCCTATTTTACGTTGTTAGTAACTACATAAATTAATGCCGAGTTTAGGGTTCATGGCGGTTTGCCGAGTTTAGGGTGTAGGGCGTCTGCTCAGATTTGGGTTCATGGTGTTTGTTGAGATTAGGGTATATATAGAGCGTCTGCTGAGATTAGGGTTCAGAGCATTTGCTGATATTAGGGTTCATGGCGCCTACAGAGATTAGTGTATATAGCGTTTACTGAGATTAGGGTTAAGAGCGTCTGCTGAGATTATATTTCATGACGTTTTATGATTAATATATGCTCAGTAATTTTTGAGATTAGGGTATAAAGAGTTTGCTGAGATTAGGGTTCAGGGCGTCTACTGAGATTAGGGTTCGTGGCGTCTGCTGAGATTAGTGTATAAAGCGTCTACTGAGTAGGATTCATGGCATTTGTTGATATTAGTGTGTAGAGCGTCTGCTGAGATTAGGGTTTAGGGCGTCTACTGAGATTAGGGTTCATGGCTTCTGCTGAGTTTAGTGTATGTAGCGTCTATTAAGGTTAGGGTTTATGGCTTTTTCCCAGTTTAGGGTTTTTTATTTTCATTTGTTACCAGTAATTATTAAATTAGGGTTTTGGAGTAAGTGTCCTTTTAAATGCATGCCCCTATCAGACAATGGGTTTTGGAGCAAGTGTCTTTTCAAAAAACATGCCCCCTACTAGGCAATGTGTTTCGGGGCAAGTGTCTTTTAAAAAGAATTCCCCCTACTCGCAATTATATATGTGTAATTTGATACTTAAGTAATCAACCAATATCAGTAATTCAATAATCTTCCATCAATATCAGTGCACCCTTAGTAATTTAATGTTTTGTTTAGTAATCCTTGATGTGCTCAGTAATACATGTATGTGCTCTGTAATATACGCTCAACAATTATATGTACATGTGCTCAGTAATACATCGGCATATGCTCAGTAATATATACTCAACAATATATGCAAGTATCTGATCAGGTTCAGTAATGCATCCAACTGATACAGTAATCAGTATCTTTTTGGATTTAGTAGTGCATCTCATTTGCTTCAGTAATTGATACTTTAGATCACTGTCTGGCAATAGCTTCAGTAATCAATACTTTTACCAAGCAGCTAGATCCAAACTAATCAATACTTTCGGATCTAGTAATGGATGCAAATAGTTTAGTAATCAATAGCTTCAGACTAGTACTCACACGAACTAGCAATGAAAATACGTCATTGGGACCTAGGAGAAGCAGACTTTGAAGAAATAAAAAAATGCACACGGGAGGCAAACCTGACTGGACAGCCTGGACTACAGGGAGACGGGCAGTGGGCTCACGCGTCCGCAAATCACGGGAGCGGGCAGCCTACCATTTGGTCCACTGCACCACGTCTCGTGGGGAGAGCTAGCGCACGCGGGCGCATGTCCGCCCAACACGGGCGCGCCGTGGATTTGTTAGGGCGCGCGGGGAAGTGGGTCTGGTTAGGAGCGTGCATATTTGGGTCTGATGGGTGTAGAATGATGGGTGTAGAATCCATTCTACACCTGGGGTGTAGAATAAGCACTTTTATATATATATATATATAGGGTAAATTTTTCCTACACCCTAGGAGTATCTACACCCACCTGCATGTACGTGTATATTCTCTCCTGCGGGTGATTTGCGGGTGACGGAAACAGACCTGTTAATTGAATAGACCACCGGTCCTATTTTTTAGGATCTAAACTTGTTTATTTAGCGCGGAGATGGCCGCCACCGTCCACCAACATAAACGCAATGGAGGTTCTGCCACCGCTCTTGCCATCCCGGCGGCTGCGGCGGCTCCGTGTCGTGGAGAGCCCTCTGCTGATTCGGTGCACTTCTGATTCCACGGCGGCGTAGCCTGCAGCCATGGCACGAGAAGCCCCGTGTGCCGAGCCCCAGGCGGCGGCGTGGCTTGCGGCTCCCCAGCCCCCACGCATGGCGTCCCCGCCGGCTGCGTCCCTCGGCGACGGTGCAACTTCTTCCGCGTGTGAAGGACCCGGCGGCGGCGTGGCTTGCGGCAGCCCATCCCCGCCTGTGCGGTCTAGGATCTGAGGCTCATCCTTTCGAATCCAGATGAACGCCTGCAGCAGGCGGATGGATGGCAAGAGCCGTGGTAAGAGAGTTTTCCATGAATACGTAATCTGGATTACTCATTATTTAGTAGGTCGATCGTCCAGGAGAAGATCTGCAGCAGCGTCATCACGCTACTACTTTTTTCTTTCTTTTTTTAGAGATGAGTGTCATTTTAGAGTATCACTAAATACTCTCTTTTTTTTTCATTAGAGTATCACCTGATAACTACATATATACTAATAAAATGTTACATGTAAAATTAGTTCAGAAGGATGTATCTTTCAATTGTGTTACTGCTTGAAGCAGCTCAGATCCTGCAAGATGAAAGTCATGCATGATTCACTTGATACTTTTATCAGATGATTTTTATTATATAGCATCTGTTAATACATCAAAGGACTACTGCGGACACATACTATCTGTTCAAAAGTATATATACTTCTCTGAAAAAAATAGTACATAGACATACTCCTTTATAATAATAAAGTATATACACGTACTCATTCAAAAATAGTATGTAAACCTACTATCTATCAAAAATATGAAAAAGTATGTAAACATACTCGTTTTAAAAATAAGTATGTACACCTACTCTAATTAATTTATAAAAAGTATACAGACATACTCTAATAATGTATGAACCGATACGCCTGTCCAAGGAAAGGTATCTACATATACATAAATTCATTTGTCATTGAAGTATGTACATATACTAAGCATATACTTCCGTGTATCTACATATACGTATACTCATTTGTCCAAAAAAAAACGGCATATGTATATACTAAGCATAGTTCCGAGTATCCACATATACACATACTTCCTAATAAAATATTATGTACGAATACTCTCTTGTGAAGAAAAGTATATGCATATAAATATTATACTTAGAACATGCTAGTATACGACATGCATCCATGTCCTCAAATTAGCCATAATTTTCAAATGAGAGATATACATATATACACTTGGTCTATCAGTATATGGACATGCATACTCTAATTAAAAGTATGAACGCATACAACCGGCATGCTTGTTTTCAAAAGGACCGATGCATGCTGCCATGCAGTTCCGCCATCCGCCATCCGAGTAAACGGGCCGGTCACTTTTCCCACGCCAATAACTACCGCCTACGACGCTGGACACCAGGCTAACCTGCATACTCGCAGGTGGGTGTAGTTACTCTTGGGTGTATAGAAAGTGCACCCTATATATATATATATATATATATATATATATATATATATATATATATATATATATATATATTCCATCTCAGCACCACCACAAGCAGCTAACGATAGGCCTCATGCAGTGCAGCTCTCTTCTTCTTCCTTCCACCACACCCCCGCACCACATAGAGTTTGGATCGTGAAATATGTCGGAGGAGCAAATAACGGAGTGGCCGGACGTTGTGGGGCAGAATTTCTTTGATGCAGTTGACAGAATCAGGAGGGACCGCCCGGATGTGAGCATACGTCCGCTCCACACCCCTATGTTTGGAGGCCAGAGAACTCCCCTCCCTGATGATTGGGGGCAGTTCCCGGAGCGGGTCTTTGTCGCGGTCGACACCAGCTACAACTTGACAATGATCGTGATGGCTAGGAGTGATTACCCGTATCCGGAATGTGGCTAGCTCAGCTTCTTCAATTCACAGTCTGCTGCTTGCTTGCAGTTGGCTAGATGTCGACCTATATATATACTACGTGTGTTCAACGAAATAATATGCGATGTCTGATCGATCGCAATACATTTCGATGCATGGGTGTGATGAATGATCCGTCATGTATTTCGATGGGTGTTATGAATGGTCAATGAAATTTTTTCTTTCTCACCATATACTATTGCTAGCTTTCCCAAATTGTACGTCTCTTCATTTGGATTTTAATTTATATATAGTTTATATGAAACACATGCCACAACCAGAGCCTTTGTTTGCTTTACTATGACCTTTCTTAATTCCTTATTCTCTGGATACTCCGCCTCTCACACAGGCGCCTACATGTTGTGCCTGATTTGCTCAGTTATGGCGCAACATCCTGATGGAAGGGATGTCATGGTAGCTGGATGACCAACGCTCGAGGCAATTAAGTTCCTCCAGACCTGTCACTGAGGTAACGAGAGCACTGGGATGACAGCGAGCATGACACAATGATGCCCGACCGTCCACGCAGCGGCGGTTAAGAACGGCATGCTGCGACAGCGAACACACAGCTCAACGTCCTGGCTCACGATGGGTTGATCCACAGTTTAGAGGACTAGAGGTGCTGCCAGCAGCACATGAGAAGTTGGGAACGGTCGCCGCACTAGTTTTCCTTCATTGAGCTATGAAACTGAACGAACTCACACCGAAGAAAGGAGATCGATACAGCGTACTCAGAGAACTCGTCATAGCTCATTGGTGGTGATGCCTCCTGCCTTACCGGGTGGTAATGGCTTTATGTAATCAGAACCTTAATTGTTGTAAACTCATTTGGTCTTTTGATTTTAATTGAAAGGCTGGGGCATTCTTTCCCTTGGACTCTAAAAAAAAACTCGTCGTAGCTCAACGACGTTGGGTGGTAGTGTGTGTTGACACCTCTTAAAACATAAAAATACAAGTTAAAAAACATGAATTAAGGGGTCTAACTAACATAATTCCATGAGTTTTGGTATTCTGTGACTTTCCAGGGACCTAATAGGTAAATGCAGAGAATAATGGAGAAAGTTCCAGAATATACAAGGCCTATGAAGACCAAACTTGTCCGTGAATCAACTCAACCCGAAAAGTGAACTAAAACATTCTAGAAGACACCAGAGGACAGGAGAAAAGACGGGAAGCTGAGGTGGCAACCCAGCTGGCGCCGCGCCGCCCACCACCGGCGCCCGGTGGGGTCCTCCTCTCGGCAACTCAACGTAAACATAAGTCTAGGGGTCTAACTAACATAATTCCATGAGTTTTTAATCGAATGGCTGGGGCATTCTTGCCCTTGGACTGTAAAAAAAAAAAACGTCATAGCACAACGGCGTTGGTAGTGTGTCTCCATTCCCCAAGAGACCAAACTTGACTGTATCAACGTATTCAAATCGTATGAAATAGCAGGACTAGTGTCACACCGCAAAAAGGATGGGCCCAGGGGCGCCGACCCAAGTGGGTCATGGTCGGCGGGGTTGTGCCCCCGGCCCAGCGCGTCTTGCGCCCGCCACCGCCGCCGCCTCTCGGCAACTTCTTCGGGGAATTAAAGTAAGAGTTCAATTTGGATAAGATTAAGACTTTTTGTGTGAAGGAGATATTTCACTGTATAATTAAGAAAATCTCCTATTAGGAAAAAGAATAAGGACTTACTTGTAAAAGATATTCCAATCTATAAGGAAACCTTTAGAGGTTGTTTGAGATATAAGTTTCGAGATAGGAGGGCTATATAAACAAGTATGATATAATCTCTTAGGGACAAGCAATATAAAATATTTTACATGCCTCCTCTGCTCTAGCCGCCGGTGCTCCCCTCCTTCCTGCGCGCACGCTGCCCCGGCCTGCCCGAGCACTGCCGCCGCCGCCGCCCAACGCCGCCACGCTGCCGCCCTAGGCGCCACCAGCGGCCCTGTCGCTCCGCCCCCTACAAAGCGGCTATGACAACCAGACATTGATTATTTTTGTCGTATCAACTGTATCGACTTGGCTAAGAATAAAACTAAAGTGGCATATACTGTACTAGCTATATAAAATATTTTTTTGTCAACCTGATTTTTGGAGTCGGTTCTATAAAACATTAACCTTGGTGAAACATTTTCACCACAATAGAAATAATTTTCACCATCGGTTTATGGCTTCAAACGGTGGTAAAAACCTATCCCAAATATAAAGTCAACAAAAACAGACAGTTGACCAATCAAGCCTAGTGCCAAATAAGAAAGAGAAAAGATGCGCTGCGACTTCCAAAATAATTTAAAACATGACTTTAGACCTTTTAGTAGAGTTCCTCCAAAATCTGGACGAAGCATTCCTATATCTTATGTTCTTTTTACACAATCCTACCATCAAGAATTTTCACCTTTTATTTTATTACGAGCAAAAATGCCGTGCTTTGCTATGGGTCGTTTAGTTGTTCAAGCTGAAGCTCAGTCATATCCAGCATTTTTATTTCATCTACTATAGTTTTTTAAGAGCCTTTTATTGTATAGTATAATATAAAGATCATGTTTTGTGTGTGAAATCACTTGATTCCTTGGTACGAGAGCTTAGTTAAAATAGTTCCAATCAAAGCTTCTTTGGTGTTGTTAAAGCATTTGACAAAATATCTTCATTTGTGATTGATAGAAAAAGAACAAAACCAATTATATCCTTCTATTTTTTTTTTTTCTTTAGTGGGTGTATGTACGGACGGGCAGGGTGTACCTACAGGCAGACTAGGGGTGGTCGAGACGGGTAACGTTGGCACGGAGAGCCCTCTGCACGTCAGGGTCGTTGAGGTATGCGTTCACGTTATAATCCGAGCACGGATCAAATTAAGTTGTCCATATGCACTAAAATTTGTTTGTTTATTTATATATGTCACATCATTCTTAGCTGCTGCTGCTGCTGATGATGATATTAGCGATCGATGAGATCGACGGCGTGCTGAATACGCACCGAGGGGGTGATGGGCGGCGACACGAGGTCGACAGACTGGCAGTTGGGCACATAGATGTTGTAGATGTTGATGTCCTCCAAGGCCTCGCCGGCCACCGACGTCGCCTCGTCGTACTTCTCGGAGTCCGAGGCGGCGCTGAAGTTGCAGTACCTGCCGATGGCGGCTGCCATCATGCCCCTATTGTGTGTGTAGTCGTTGATCACTGCGTTCTCGATCTTCTCACCCGATCGCCACGACATGAAACCTCAATTAGTTGCATGCCCTCGTATGTACCAGCATTATTGGGTGCACGCACGGCCCGGACGGGTCACGCACGTTACATGTACCACGATGCCCTTGAGGTTGATGGGCCACAATGATGGCTTGCCAGCGGCGGTGTGGCGGAGGATGGTGTGGGCAACCTGCGGCACATAGTGGCCGGCGTAGCTAGCTCTCACGCGCTGGCGAGGTAGAAGTCACGACCCTTGTACTCAGGGAACTTGTCCATCCAGTTGAGGAGGAACTAGAGTGCGTCCTCGACCGTCTTATTATCACTGAACCCGCCGTGGTTCGCCATCATGTTGGAGTAGGAGAAGCCCACTCCGGCGGGGCTCTCCAGGAAGAGCACGTTCGCCGTGTTGTTCCACGCTTGCCGTCGCTCTTCAAACGGAACGGGCCCACATATCTTATTTGGTATTCTATACGTATAGTGGAAGAAAAAAGGATGAAAGGAAAATTTTGGCAAAATTTTTCTCACTTTATTAGTAGGTATAGATTATGTGGAGAAGATGGATGATGCATGATTGCAACAAACGGAACTCTGAAACTATCCCTTGTTGTATCATGTTAGTGCACCCCTTATTATGAAGTCTTTTTGCTTTCTAAACCCAGAAACATGGCATGGCGATTTGCCATATGGTTATGCCTATATCTTGTAAATAGAGAGAATAATTTAAGGTATCTTATTATACTGTAGCAAGATGGCTACACACATTTCATTATTCATCCCATATACTATATCATTATATTAATCATCATCGATGGATAGTAAAAACAACAACAATAAATAAAGATATAATAATCATCAATACACTGCCTTATGTTCATTCCATGATGTATCCAAGGCCCGCAACCAAATAATGCAAGCGAGTGTGACATGTGACCGCCATGCATCCATCCCATACTTTTGTCCATGCATGTATGGTGGTCGAGCTGACAGCGGCTCGCACTGCTCGGTTGGGAGCCTCATATACATTATGGCATAGACATAAACACATATCTTTTTTTTTGAGCAAAAGACAAACACATATCTACTTAAATATTGATGCATGGCAGGCCAGCTATCCAATGACCGGCGTCGACGGGGCAACTGTGGTGATTGTTGTCCCGGTTGACGAAGACGCAGACCCACCTGTTGTTGCTGTCCGGGTCGGTTTCATAGTTAATCCACCGCTTCTCGGTTGGCTAACTCGATATCAGAACCCAGACCGGTGACCCTTCGCCGCCACTTGTAAGCCCCTTTCTATCCTATATTCATACAACTCGGTTTTCTATTAATTCTGTTTACCATTATCTGTGACTAATAGACGTGTTTGTGGTGTGATCCTGGCGCAAACATGTGTGATTAAGGACCCATTAAAGTGGGGGCCTGACACTTGGGGCAGGGGAACCGCGGGTGGCGCCAGCTGAGCTGCTAGGGGCTCCTGCGCGATTGCAGGTGTTGGTGGAGAGGACGAAGTAGCCAGTGTCGTAATGTTGTCGATGACGGCCGGTGCGTCACCCCTGAACATTGCTGCCCTCGTCCAGCTGGAGGATGGCGGCGTCGGATTCGTTGTCGATGGCATCGTCGGTGGTGGGGGTGGCGCCCAAGGTAACGCCGGGGGCGCCCCCTTGCCAGCGGCGGCAGCTGCCGATGGGCTAACCTCGAGCGCGGTTGTCGTCATCGTGGGGCAGAGAGGAGGTAGCTGATTCTTCGGGCCGATGTAGGGTGCTCCAGCGGCGAAGATGCGCTCTAGATCTCGCCGGCGCGGCAACTGATCTTGGCGCAGTTATCGCCGAGGAGCTCCTTCAACGCCTTTGGTGAACTCGCACATCTCGAAGCCATCGGTGGTGGAATCGCCCTGGTCTCCGGATACTAGCCGTCACAGATCGCAAGGATTCCGCGGTCGGTGACACGAACGGTGACGAAGTTTGGCGGCGAGGGAGAGGGAGGAGGCGGCGGTGGTGGTGCTTCGGGTGGTGGAGAAGGAGGTCGGGAGGGAGGAGGTGGTGGCACGACGGCGGAGGGCGGCGCGCGGTCGGCAGCGGGCGGCGCACGCCACAGGGGGGCGGCGGTAGAGAGAGAGGCACGAGATTATTTCTTTATTGCTTGTCTTCCCAAGAGATTAATACAGAGATCCCTTACTTATATAGTCCTCCTAGTGGGACTTGTAATCCAAGCAGCTCTCTAAAGGTTTCCTTATATGGTTAGAATACCTTTTACAAGCAATCCTATTTATTTCCAAATAAGGGTTTTCCTTATAGAATTGGAATATCCCTTGCACACCAAAAGTCCTAAAATAATCCTAACTTGACGACGGGCGGCTTAAAACGACGATGACGTGGCGGTGGTGGCGGCGGCGCTGCCCCGGCCCTCGCCCCCCCTGCCGGTGGGGCTGCCCTAGCCCCGATCCCGACGGGCCCGCCCGACACATGACATATCGGCTTAAATACTCCATCCACTATAAACTGTAGATCAATTTAGCTTTTTTTTCTAAGTAGAACTTCTCTAAATCTGATCAAGAATTTTCTAAGAAGAACTTCTCTAACTTCTCTAAATAAGACTAGAGAAATGTAATAAATACATTATCACGTCATATTTTGTAAGAATTTAATTAAAATTTGATATTGCTGATATGGGTATATCTTTCTATATATAAACTTAGTCAAAAGCTTGGCTGAGAATAAAACTAATGTTCTAAAATTTAAAAACCTTCGGTGATGCTTTCACCATCGGAGAAATTCATTTTCAGTGCTATATTGACCGTATATATATAGGATGTCTTTTCAAGATTCCTGTTACACAACACGCATATATTGACAGTATAATGTCTGAGTTCAATACGTATATATTGAAACATGACGTGGTTGCTGAGTAAATCTCTACGCCACAAATAGTGTCAATGTAACAACACAACAAGCTGTACTTTTCATTTCTGAGTAGAGATCCTATGTTTGATAGAAAATGTAAAGTGAGAGCGATCGACACAACATGATTATATTATTCAAACTTGCATAGATGCACACTTGTCCTTTTGCACATGCGTGAACACCAAGACGTATAAAAAAAAGCCACTAAAACACAACTAAAAAAACCCGTACTGTTTTTAGACGAAGACGAAGAGCTCACGATCGAAAAGACGACACACGCAAACCAACAAGTATATAAGGCGCTGGCGGCGAGAGAACTCTCTAACCAACGACGGGCTTGTAAAGGACGGTTCCGCTGGTGCCGAAGTAGACGCGGACGCGGTTGTCTTTGTACCCAGGCGCCACGTTGGTGCCGTCCGGGAGCACCTCGATGGCCACGTCGGGCCTGTCGCTCGCGATCTGCGTCACCGCCTGGTTGGCCGGCCACCCCACCACCTCCGGCCACTCTGTCTTCGCGCTGCTCATTCTCTCCCCTGCTTGCTCTTTCAGGCGATATGTCCTCTACGGTACCGATTCAGAACAAACTGCTACCTGGTGTACTTTGTTACTAGTGAAGTACTGTACTGCTAATGCATGAGGAAGTTGGATACATGAATCTCTCATCGCTCTTGATGGTATTTATAGGGTAACGTGCTTGCATGGGTGATAGGGCACAAACAAGAGCCTCGGTATTGTCACCCGATTTTCTGGTGTTATTGCTTCATCATTTGGATTTATTTACAGACAAGCGACAACAAAGCCGGATAAAACTTTGCGACAATCAATGTTCAAAAACTAGTATCAGTAAGAACAAGTACTACTGACTGAAGCCAAGAAAAGCCCCTTGCTCTCTGATCATAAGTTATGGCTCATGCACACAATGCAAGCTACTGTTGTACAGTGCTGCCGCATGCAACTGACACAATGGCCTTGCCTGGTATTGTCCAGCTCCAAGATATGATCGACCGCACCGGATATCCTCGGAATGACTTGATCTTCAAGCTGGTGGATTTGTCTAGCTTACTTGGGCCTCATCCCTGGTATACTGTCCAGCTCCAAGATATGACCGCACCGGATATATATATATATACGGGCCGTGAACAAAGGTAGTATCCCGGCCCATATATCGACAAAAAGATCACTGTAGTTGAACGTGAATGCATGGATGCTTACCAACAAAAAAAGAACCTCGGTATTATCACCCTGATCTGTTGGCATTTGCTGCATTGTTTGGATTTATTTATTGGCAAGTGACAACACAGTTGGCTAAATCACTGTCCTTTTGCGAAAACCAACGTTCGAAAAATAGCATCGGCTAGTACTAACTAATTAAAGCTAAGCCCCATGCTCTTTGAATCATAAGTTATATCCCATCCACACATTGCAAACTACTGTTGTACATACAGTACTGCTGTGCTGCTGAAGCTAGCACAATGGGCTTGTTTAGTAGTGCCCAGCTGCAAGATTTTCAAGAGCGTGCCAACTTAGAGATGTAGTTAACTAAAGAAATTTAGTTAAGTTTATTTGTTACAACATTAGACCCTGTTTATTTTATCATACAAACCTCAAATCCTACGTTGGCCTAGACATTTAAGGCTTTTAATTTGGCTGCTATCATCTTAAAATACGCCAACTATTGTAAACTATATAGATCAACCGTAGAGGTGGAAGATGTAATCTTCTGTTCCATGACCGTTGCATGGCCCTCTTTGCACAGTAGCTAAAAGGTGTTTGGGAACTGTTGCATTCATGTCCAGAGTAACCATTACCTTGTGTGGTCTGCCAAAGCGAGCAATGTAGTTGCTTGTTTCGGGGATAGGCAAACATCGCCATATCGTTGTTGGTATGAGTGTTGGTGGTGATGTCGTCAAGTCCATCATGTCACCGCAAATAGAAAGGTGCCCATGTTGAATTCGTGCGATGCAAGTCGATGTCATCCTGTTGCCTGATTAATGATGTCGATGTGGACACGTTTGACACGTAGAAACATATGTCCATGGCTATCTAGGGATATCGATGTTGCTCTATGTACCGGTCGTCAGGAGGGCCATGGTTATCCTTGCAGGATGGATTGCATCCCTGTTGCTTGGTGTGCTGTTGTATGTTGATGTGCTCCGAGAGATACCATTGCTATGATATCTGGTCCATCGCTGCTGATGAGGTTCAGAAGGTCAGGTAGCTGTGGTGATGCTGCAGGAATGTAGAGGCGACCATTGAAGAAGATAAGTTCGTCACTGAAGGTCTAGGAGTTGGCCGCCTCGCCGTTTGCAACTGTGAGGGCGATTGAGCGTAGTTCACGCTCTTCTCTGATAGCTCGACGGAGAAGGTCGAAGACGATGTTGTCACACCTGGCGAAGTTGTCGAGGATGTTGGGTAGACATGCTCGTTGTGCTCGGTGGGTCATGATTCACGGTTGGAGTGTCGGTGGAGGCGCCGGTAGTGGATGAAGGTAGTGTAGCTGTGGTGGAGCGGGCGGTTGTGCCTGGAGTTGAGGAGGTGCGTAGAGGATGTGGCAACGTCCCTTGTGGTCGTATGTCATGGTTCTGGTGGAGAAACCCCAAATGACATGCCCCAGGCTTGCGAGCCTTGGTGTGCCAAGGATGACGTCAATGTCGTGGTCGATGTCGATGATGTATGCATCAATGGTGAAGGCGTCGGAGGCAATGCGTAGTGGTACCGTGAACGAAGCGAAGGAGCATGTCACCTCGTTCTTGCTCCCAACGAGGATGGTGGAGGTGTTGTTGTGGTGCTCCCGAAGGCCAATGCTGCGGGCGATGTTGATGTCAATCACATTGTGTGTTGATCCAGAGTCGATGAGGACGTGGATGCTTGATCCATTGATGAGCCCTTCGAAATATAGCGAGGAAAATCCTTGTGTCTGGGAAATTCTCTTGCCCATGAGCATCATGAGGCTGTCGTTGGCGGAGCAGGTAGGTGTTGTCGATGTCAATGGATGACGGTGGCGCCGGGTAGAGGGCACGGCCTCCGGCTGCTGCTGTGGCTCCTCTTGACTTGTTGGTTGATGGTGATGTTTGGGAGAGTGATGGTTGCATCCACCGGCAGCTCTTCCGCAATCTCCATGGATGGTGTCGCCCATTGCCGTGCTTATACTCCACCTTCTCAAGGCGGATGTTGACAGCGGCGAGCTCCCCATGTAGAGCATCCATCTTGTGGATGGTTTCGGTGGCGAAGCTCTAGAAGCATCTCCTCGACCTTTGAGAGCTTGACCATGGTAGAGGCATGGGGATCGAACTGGTCGCCCGGTACCAGGTATAAGAGACCTAATGCCTGTGGACACAAGGCAAAATGGTGCGGCGATGGCGGAGGGCGGCGGCACACGGGAGGCGGGGGGGCAGCGGCGGCAAGGAGAGGAAGATAGGCTTGACCCATTTCTTTATTGATTTGATCCCAATGATTACATCTCCTATTTATAGTCAGACTAGCCTCAACCCTAAGCTAACTAGGAGATCGTCATAATATGGATTCTCTTTTTATAATTAGACTCTTACTTTATTTATCCAACTATTTCTAATCCTAGGAGACTCAATTAGGAAACTTGATAGACGACGAATAGGCGGCGGCTCGGGGGTTGCACACTACCTCCACCATGCGCACATGCTTAGGGCGCTGGAGGCCCATGTGCTGCGGCATCAGCAACGGTCCTCCCCCTCTCATGGGCCCGAGCTGGCCCAAATTCATCCGCAATTTGCTGGTTTATCATTGCACCTGTTACACAACAAAAATTTTATCAAATTGGATTGTGCATGAGGCTACCTCGAAGCATGGCTACCTAGGAATGGCCATAATCGAGCACAGGCATGCTGAGCGGGCATGGGTGCAGCCATGCACTCCGATCTGTCACCACCATTGGTCCAATCGCCACCATTTGATCTAATGCACAATCCGAACCTAAACCACTCCACCCCCACCCCCACCGCCACGGCTGGTCCCCCTTCACGTGACTACCGACCTCCCCTAACCTCACGGTGAGGTTGCACATGGAAGACGATGATGATGTGCCTCGCCCACCCATCGAAGAAGAGATGAGACATGTTCCAATCACGTATCGATGTGTCAAGTGTGTGCACACGTTGCTTCGTCGTGCCGACGAATATGCGCGCCAAATAAGGATTTGGAGGTAGGCCACACGCTTTGAACACGACCCAACCAACAACGCCACTGCAATGCTACATCGATACTTGAGCATCAAAATAAATTCCCAAACAGTCGTTGTATACTGCATTCAGCATCAGATCTGATAAAAAGCACTCCATTTGTTTAGATATATATCAGATACCGCGTTCGGCTTGGATGATTATTATGCCTGTTGAAGCTACCTAGGTAGCGAGTACATATCTAGCTAGGCAGCAGCTTTTGGCAGGGCTTGGTAGTTCGAGATATATATGGCGCCGGCGGACGGCGGGTGGTGGGAGAGGCGGAGCTAGCCCTGGCTAGCCAAGCACGGGGTCGCGGCGACATACAGGTTGGCGTTGAGGATGGCGATGATGCGCTTGGGGTTGAATTCAGACCGCGGTGTCTGGCAAACGAAGTAGAAGATGACCGTGACCTCCAGCCTGTCGTACATTATTCTTACCCCCGCCGTAAGCCACTGCAAGCCCACCTCCTCCGGCCGCGACGCCTTGTCGTGGTTAGGCGGCAGGACGTCGTCAAGAATGTCTGCCATTTTTAGCATCTCATTCCTTCCTAGTGTCCTCATCTTCCTACATGGCGTGTATGTGTGTGTAATGTGTGTGTACATAAGTGCTTAGACGTAGTGACATTAATTAGCCACTCGTCACGTACTACATACGTGTACGTAAGCTATTTGCTCGAACCCAATCACCAATTTTGACAACTGATTTTCATCCCCAGACAAGGTTTATGGAGGACACTCTTTAGTCAATTGGCCAACATCATGTCGTCCGAAAAACAAACATGGGCTTGGGATTCTAGACCTTGAGCGCTTCGTGCGAGCACTTCAGCTACGCTGGCTTTGGTTCCGATGGCGACACAAAGAAAGACCTTGGAACAAGCTTGAGCTCCCTTGTGATAGTAAAGATAGAGATCTATTCGCAGCTTCTACAGTAGTATCTATTGGCGACGGTAGAACGGCTTATTTTTGGACATCATCATGGGCAAATGGAAAAGCACCGATGACATTCGCTCCTACCCTTTTCAAGAAGGCAAAAAGGAAGAGGCTGACAATAAATAAGGCTCTACAGAACAATAAATGGATAGCTCATATTTTGCCGATATCATCGCCAGAGGAAATCTATGAGTATGTGGCTCTATGGGAAGAGGTTCAAAACATACAAATCGATAGAAACACGGAAGACACAATAATTTGGAGATGGACATCGGACGGGAATACACCTCCAAAAAGTGCGTACAACATTCAGTTTGAAGGCTCCTTTAGCAAACTGAGGATCAATCCTATTTGGAATGCGAAAAGCGAGCCAAAATGTCGATTCTTCGCATGGACCTTGCTGCATAAGAAAATTTTAATGGCCAACAATCTTTTGAAAGGAACGGCAAAAGATCCCATTTGTAAATTGTGTGAAACTGATCCGTAAACGCCCACACACACTGTGCAAAAGATTGCACCTTCACTGTACAGGTTTGGTCCTTCTTGAAAACTTGGTATGGCCTGTCCGCGTTGGACAGGGTGACCATGGGTGGTTCAATTCATAGGTATTGGAGGAGATGTAGTGGAAAGATCGACAAACCAAATAAAAGGAAATATGACGGCTTATTAATCTATTTCTGGTGGAACATATGGAAGGAAAGGAATCGTAGAACCTTTCGAGACAAAAGGCACCAACCAAGAGAAGTCGCGAGTTTATGCAAGGAAGATTTTGACCAATACCAGTGGGCCATAAATCCAAATGGGTAGTTTTCCCTCTTGTTTTTGGGATGTTTTTTCTGCTTGAGTGTTGTAAAAGTAGTGGCAGTACAGTAGTTCTAGTCGAAGTGGCAGTTGTAATATCTCTGTTGTAATCTTTTTTTTTTTTTTTCTTTTCTTCCGTCTAATAAATTTCGGCAAAAGCTTTTTTGCCGTCTTTTAAAAAAAACAACTGTTTTTTATAATTTTTTTTTGACAACTAACCGAAGGGGACTCGTAAGCTAAAGATATAGTTTTCTAATCTTATCTTCCAAGTTCCATTCAAAAGAAAATGTTGCAATCCGATGCGGAACCCGACATAGTTTCCGATTAGCAAGCAAGGCGTTAACTACCGCACAGTGAGTCTCTACCGAGCGCCAGACTTTTTACCGAGAATGTGTTGGCCGAGAATGGATGCCGAAGTAACAATGCAAACACTATATATGATTTTCTCCAATTCGAGTGCCCAGTTTATTTATTTCTCCAGGAAATAAGAGGAACACATTGTAAGGCTTGATCATGTACGGTTTGCTGTTAGGAATCATGATGTGGCTGGCCAACCGTCGGTAGTCAGGAACTGCCGTCAGAAAAAGGTTCCTGTCGGCTTGCTGTTAGGAATATTCTATCATTCCTGTCGAGCCATTGTTGACGGCTCATTCTAGACAGCTGCCCGTCAGGAATTGAATTCCTTACGGTTTTTCGGAACCTCTGGTCTGGTGGTGTCTGACTGCCATGCCACACTTTATCCATGCATGCACGGTGGTCGAGATGATAGCCGCTCGCACTACTCGGTTGGAAATGTCGTATACATCAAAGCATAAGCATACCCACATCTACTACACCGATATAGACAAACCCCCACTAGCTAATTTTCTCAACATGCAAGCTATTCACCTCATCATTTCACTAACAGCCCCACTAGCAAATTCTCTCAACATGCAAGCTATATATCCACCTCATTATTTCACTAACATTCGTATTTATGGTCAAACCTCATCATTCCACTAACAGTCGCACTAGCTAATTCTCTCAACATGCAAGCTATATATCCACCTCATTATTTCGCTAACCTTCATATTTATGGTCAAACCTCATCATTCCACTAACAGCCTCACTAGCTAATTCTCTCAACATGCAAGCTATCCACCTCATCATTCCACTCATTTCACATTTATGGTCAACTAGCATTTATAATTATAATCTACATGCAAGCATGACACATCATCCACTAGCATTATGCCTAGCCATCCACTAACATTAACTTATAATTATTTATATAAATAATCTTATTCCAAGCCATCAACAATTTTTGTGGCAACACATGGGGTATTGCTTTGTTGATCCTTGAGACCTTAAGGTTTTTATGTTGAAAATTCTCACTAAATAACTCACATATTTATATCTTTCTTTCCATCATCAAATGATCAAATCACATGTTTATATCTTTCTTTCCAAAGATCAAATGATCAATAAAAAACTAACCATAAATTCCCACAACAACGTGTCTAGATTTTTTTTTGAAGTTACATATATCACTAGAAGACAAACACCGAAGGTATGTTGGATCATTAGCAGGTTAGTACTTTCTCAAATCTATTCTTCTGCAAACCGATAATTTTTGTGTTATACATTAAGTTCTAAAAATTATCCTACACAAGTTAGTGACCTATATTTTCTTTGAAGTTGAAGGTCCAAGATTAAGATGATGTCTTTTCTTTAGTTCATTATTGAAAATATTTTTAAATTTCTTTTAGCTAGATTAAATTTACTTTTATATACCCGCAACAACGCGTAGAGAATTCACCTAGTATCTACTTGAACATTCATGCATCATGGCACGCCCTCTAGCTAGCGTTGATGGCCTGAAGTTTCTCATCAAAGATAATTTCCTTATTTTTGTTTTTTATGCATTAATGTCCTGAAAATTGCTGCATGTTCCTTCGATTATCTTTATCAGAAGCTGTTTTTATGCTGTGGAATTAAAAGTTTTTTTTTTTTGATAACACAATTAAAAGGTTCAATTTTTCACTTGTCAGTTGTCCCAGAGGTGTCATGTTGGATATGGAAGGAGAAAGGTAGTCAACATGATTTGTTCTTTATACCTTAATGCAGTCTTGAGAAGCCGAGACAAGTCATTGCATTGCATCGGATTGCATTCTTCCATACAGAGTTGACAACCTGTTCAACTGCATGTTTCGGTTCAGTAGGCCTATTATCCTCTGCTGAGAAGGATAAGAGGTAGACTAGCGATTTCTGTTTCTCATACAGAACAAGACAATTCAATGATGGGGCAGCTGGAGGAGCAAGCGAGGTTATGAATTGGAGTTACCTGGAAATGCTGCTGAGTGAAGATACATTGGAAAAAAAGGCGATAGTAACACCTAAAATTTGGAATTTCTAAGCAAATGAATTCAGGGGCAGATGAATGTAAACAAAAGTTTACTTTCCAAGCTATTTAACCTAAAACTTGTGCTGTAACTTCGTATTGAGTGTTTATGTTTGTTAATATCTTCATTCTTCAATTGAGTATTGATAATATTTGTGGACTCAAAATCTTCAGTGGGCTTATCTTGTTTTTTATGCAGGGTTCAGAGTACATTTCAGGTTCGCTATGTACAAGTCACTTGTATCTGAGGTGCCCAACGCCAAACTTCTCGCAGGCACCAAATGCCTAATGCTGACTTCCTAATAGTGGTAACAACCTATCACCCCTAGCCTCTTGAAGAATTGTTTCCTTCGTCATTTTTTTTTTTTTTTGTTGTACAGATGTTGTCTTCAACCTGAAGTAAAAACGAGATGCAAGTACAAAGTTTTAGATATTTGTTTGATAAACGTAGTTTAGGCATTAATGAAACTGTTGCTTTTTAATACTAAATAATGTCATCTCATCTTAATATAATCAGATAACACGTTGCAACTATTCCTTAATTCAGTTACAAATATTTTATTACTCAATATTGTTGGTAAGTTTCCTGATCTGATGCAACACAGTAGGTAAGTTTGCTGACTACTTCTGTTGGTCTGCCTAAGGGTGTTCCCCTAACAAATCCCCACTTGAGCATCGCAACTTTAGATTTTCCCTAAAATTTCTCCTTTTTTATGGATCTCGAATTTTCTGAAAGTACTGGGATTTTTCTATTCTTTTTGATGGATCTTGTTGTAGATGACTATCAGGCTGAGATGTTGCTTTGGTTATAACTTTGCAATATCTGTTTTTTGTTTCACTTGGTTCTGATGAATTTTGGAAAGTTGGTTATACAACCTGTGTCCTATGTAGTTTGTGAATTGTCTTAGTTGACAACTGACAGCCTGTGTACCATATTCAAATTCTGTTCAAAATTTTGTTGATACATTATTCTTGACATCTGGAAATATGTTTCTTTCAAATACATGCAAGCTTGCTTCAGCATCTTTTGTGACAAATCAATGACTTAATTCTTTAACCGCCTGCAAGATCATTCTAAACTGTAAATGATATACCAAGCAGTTCTTTCAGAAGTCTGAACCTGCACCTGTATTTGTTACTATTGGCTCACTCTTCTTTGTCACGATTCTCAGTTTCATCTTCAGACACCTTCTCAGCTCTCTGTTTTCTCTTTTCTAAGGCTTAGGACTGAATTCTATTTACTATTTACTTTATGTTTTGCAGCTCGCGGTAAGGAGACGTAATATGTACTCAGTGAGTGCTGGTGGTGCTATAATGTCTCGGAAGATTGATTCTGGCAAAGGAGAGGAGTTTATTATTTTTCACTTTTTTTTTTTATTAAAAACTGTATACTATGTTATGTAACTTGGATAAGCAACGCTGATTACACTATGCAGAAAATTTTCCTTCTTAACTAAAATTGAATACCTATTTACAGTTCTTTTTTGGTGACAAACTTGTATACAATTCATGAATGCTAATTTGAAACAAACCATGGATACATCGACACTATTTTTTTGTTACAGTGCAAGGCACTATGTAAAAAAAGGCCTCTACAAATAGCGTTGAAGCCTTCTACAGTCGCTGCGCGTCTACCCATTAGGGTCTCTAAATGTCCGACTTCTGCGCACATCCAGAGCGCGGCGTCGCAATGGGCTTTAATACGCACGGATTTCGTGCGTCTCAAACTTCCCGCCTGTAGTGAGCCCTTGTTACACACGCGCCGCGGAACGCCCGTGTCCCGGGGTTTTGCTCGACCGTGGTCTCACGGTATCTACGACATAATTTTCTAAGATGCGACCGTACCTCCGGAACGCCACGGACCAGCGGCATCGATGTCGACTGTACGCGTCCCAAAATTAGTGACGCGCCGGCCGCCGGTATGCGACTGTAATGATTCGAATGTGCGACGCCAGACACAATAAGGCGTCTATGCCACTAACGCATACCGCCATGCTTGCTTGTATGCATCGCGTGCCTCTAATCGTTATCCATTCACGTACACCCGATCACTATAAGGGTCTGTAAACCGTTATTCAAATACGCACCGTGTGGGACGCAAATGCGACTGTGATATCGCCGTGACTTTCGTATTTTTGTGGTACACGTGTTCGTCGCCTACGCCTCTGAAACTCTGAGGGCGTAGTTAGATCGCCGACCGTAACTACACTCCAGTTCACGCACGCTTGTTTTGTACTACCGCCTCAGGAACCTTAATGCACTTTCGCACGCTTCCGTGGTCGTTCGATCGTAAATCGCATTGCAACTACAGTCGCATGTTTAAAAACGATCGTCCGCAATGTGCCCCCGTGTTACGACGGTTGTTCGCAATAGGTGTCGAAGTAACACACGAGCTACATACGCGTTTTAGTAAGCTCATCTGCGTTCCTTTCCGGCTATTACGGGCGTTCTTTCAGAAACCACGCCTCGTGGGGATTTAGTCGTTTTTACGACGAATCGTTTTGATTCTCGCACGACGGTAAAACGTTACGTATTTTCGGGCGCTTGTTCGGTGTTTGGGACGTTTCTTCGGTTCTGCGGCGGACATTTAGTACGAAACCTACAGCGCCAAGCATCAGCGGTAATGTGGTCCGTACATAGATAATGCACCTTTTCAACTATGCAGCGAAAATTGAAAATGGTAGACACCGGCAAACACAAATAATACTGATGGACGGTCCGATCACAAACAAATGGCGAGACGGCAAAGAAAGATTGCAAATTCAGGTGTATCTCGGATTGTTTACACAGATGTACCCGGTTCTTTAGGGCACGCCACGCATTGTTCACAACACAAATAACACGATTCACATGCATGTATCCAGCTTTTGATCGTCATGCGGCAAGGGAAACAAGAACATAGTTCACATGCATGTATCCACCGATCGTTATGCGGCAAGGGAAACAGAATCAACTCACGGTTTACGAAACGAAATGCTCGCCTTCGGGGCTGATGACATGTTCCATAAGAAACTTGGCCATCTTCTAATATCCTCCAAATTGATAGAATCTCCCGTCAAGTCAAAATCCTAATATAAAAAAAGGTAGGCGTAAGTGTTTGTGTACACATGGTCTATATTACCAAACAAAGGTAGGCACAAGATGGAGCTGTACTTCGAAGTTACCTCATGACGATCCAAATGAACTTGTTTCATCGCAGCCCATCAAGTGGTGCAATCGTAGAACCCACATGTCTTGTTATCAGTTTGCAACAGGCACTGCAATCATATGAAAAATTCTGATAAATCTCAAAGGCCCAATATCTGTGTTCCCAATATCTGCAAACATATATTCTCAAAAAAAAAATATCTGCAAACATACAGTAGATCTGAAGTTTACCCAGCAAGTAAATATAGCAAAATCTAGAAGCATCATCAATTAATGACATGAAATATCTCTTTCCACACACCATTCATCTCACATAGATCGAATGTATGAGTTCTAGAGGTGCCAAGAGCCTCTCCTCCACTGCCTTGTGAGGCTTTTGAGGTTGCTTAGATTGCACACAATTATGACACTTAGAACCTTTGGTAATGGTGAAATCTAGAATTAACTGCAAGCTCACCAAAATTCACATCTAGAATTAACTGCAAGCTAGATAGATGTGACACCAAACTTCACATGACACAAACGAGAATGCCAAACACTTTCGAATTATCATTAATTGTGTCACAAATTTGATTCAATCGACTTATTACAAAAAATCGCCAAACTTAGGCGAAACAAACCTCCGCAACCATAGCCTTCACCAATAAATTGTCCATGCTTAGACATAACTACTTTATTGGACTCCAACACTATAAAGATGAGGCATTATTAGACTACTTTAAAATCTTTTAAGGCTGAAGTTGAAAATTAACTAGAAAGAAAGAAAAATTAACCAACATGTCTTGTTATCACTTTATCGGTTTGCAACAGGCACTACAAACATATGAAACACATGCTAGAATTTATATATGATGAATAGTTCCCCTAAAATTCATATGAAAAAAATTATGATAAATCTCAAAGGCCCAATAGTTTGTGTTCCCTAATGGGCTTTATTGTTTCAAAATTTCATGAGTAAAGGTGCGAGGTGCGATATCAATTAGTATCATACTGGCTGGTTGATGTGGAGGTAGGGAGTTTTCCTCCCCTATATATTTATACCAAGCCCTTTGGGATTAGACACAACACCACAACTATAATTGAGAGTTTCAATTAGAAAATCCTAAAGGGCGCACCAGTAGCCAGTAGGCTCCCGCACCGCGCGAGGTCCGGGGAAAGGGTATTTTAGCGCCAAGCCTTACCCGCACCATGTGCAATATGCGGAGGTCGTTGCTTGAACCCGGACCTTCCTTCATGCGGTAGACCACTTGCACCACTTGCATCGGGCCAGCCCTTCCAATTAGAAAATCCTAAAGTAGTAAAAATAATATTTTCCTTTTCCCTCTCGCACATAGTCTCTCCATCCCGTCCGTCGAATAAGGTTTTGGGAAGCGCTCTTCGCGTGATCGCTCCCAAATCTTCCACGGCAGTTTCTCTTCATCGCGTCGCCATCCCGTCGTCATAAGGCTTGCGCTGCGGGATCATCAACAAGGAACACTCATCGACTAAGCTTGCGCGTGATCGCCGTCCGCATCAACGCCACCGTGTACTTCTACATCGGCAGTATTACATCCGTGTTCTAATCTTATTGTTCATCATGTTCAATCTGGCGGTGAACCGCTATGTTTACATCGGTTGTCATGATCATGCTTTCTTATATACTATTGGATCATGTCATGCTTCGCTATATGCTTTTAGATCATGATATGCTTTGTTATACGATGCTAAGTCATGCTAGTATGATACACATGTTTACACTAGTTGTTATGTTCATGTTATGCTATATGATGTTGAATCATGCTATGATCTTGATATGCTTTTGTGTTATGCTAGTATGCTTCACATGTTTAATCTAGCCGCCGGTTCGTCATGATTTTTTTTATGAAATTAATCTAGAAATTGCCTAATATCTCAACAATCCAAAAACCTTATTATAGCCTTTTTCTTGATTTAACTATGGCTTTTTTCACGACGCGTCTTTGAGGCTAGAAAAAATTTCTAGTGCAAATTTTAAGAGGCGATTCAAGGCCATGCTCTAGCTACAAAGGCTAAAATGTTTTGGATTATTGTTGGCTTGCCTCGAGAGAAATATCTCGAGAGAAGATTCCGTGGTCAACACTATCGACCGAATGCAACCATCGATATATATTCTAAGTTGTGCATTATGGAGAGCTTTCATGACTACAAGATGGTTGCTAACCGATCTATAGTCAAGCAAGCTCATGAGGTTCAAAGACATGGCAAAAGAACTTGAACTCCTTAAGTGTGTCATACCCGACGAGTTTGTAGCCGTATGCATTAATGCTAAGTTGCCTTCTTCATAGAAGAGCTAGAAAATATCGAGTTGAAAACCCGATAGCATCGCTTGATGTTGAGGAAAAGATTCGGGCAAAGAACACTATTGAGAAGGGGAACCAGAGCCATTATGGCACGAATTTGGTGCGTGAAAACCCACATGGCAAGACCAAAGGTAGGAATAAATCTTCCAATGCCAAATTAACAACTACCACCGAGAAGAAAAAAACAATAATGATGTGCCTTGCTACACTAGTGGAGAGCTTGGTCACTTTTAAGAGTTGGGTTTAAGGTAGTGTTGGAGTCCAATAAAGTAGTTATGTCTAAGCATGGACAAATTATTGGTGAAGGCTATGGTTTCCTCATATGGTCTGATCATTCATCAAATGGATGTGAAGACAGCTTTTTCTTAATGGAGAGTTGGATGAGGAGATTTACATGGATCGGCTGATGGGTTTGTAGTAAAAGGTGAAGAGCAAAAGGTGTGGAAGAGAGTGGGATTACTTTATCACAATCTCACTATGTTGAGAAGGTCCTGAGCGATTTGGCTTTATGGATAGAAAGTCTTCTCCAACACCTTATGATCCTAGTGTAACATTGCAAAAGAATAAGAAGTGTACCGAGATCAATTGAAGTTCGTGGCGCTGAAATTGTTGGTCCACTCATGTATCTAGCTAGTGCAACCCCGGACCAGAGAAAGGGCCTTATGCTATTTTAAAGGTACAATGAGAGATTCAAAGATTCACTATTCCGGACACCCACCGTGCTAGAGGGGATATAGTGATGCGAACTGGATTTCTAATATTGATCAAATCTACGCCACTAGTGGGTATGTTTTGACTCTTGGGGGTGGCGTGGTGTCATGGAGGTCTTGTAAAATGCACTATTTTGACTAAATCAACCGTAGAGGCAGAACTTACTGCTTTGGATAAAGCTATGCTCTGTTATATGATGCTAAGTCATGCTAGTATGATACAAATGTTTGCACTAGTTGTTATGATCATGTTATGCTATATGATGTTGAATCATGCTATGATCTTGATATGCTTTTGTGTTATGCTAGTACACATGCTTAATCTACCTGCTTAGTTCATCATGATTTACTTTTATGAAATTAATCTAGAAATTGCCTAATATCTTAACAACACAGTGGTTATTCACTGAATGGAAACGCAAGCGCACAACTTCAATTGAAGCACTCTACTTACTTTCATATATTTGCGGTGAACCAAAAACTTTTGCGTCCTCGTCACCTCCTTAACCGTGGGATTGAAAACACGCTTAGTAAGCCTACACATGAGTAAAATGTAAAATGTCACATTCTTTTTTTTTTTATTTTTTAACATAATTAAGAAAAAAATGCATGGGTCGGTTGTAGGTTAGGAAACACTCACTTTGCTTTATTGCGGTTTTCAATGGAAGCGTATCGACTTCAAGCTGGGCGCAGAGTCAACGAAATAAACCCTCCTCCACTTGATAGCAATGACAACAACAATCCAAAGTCCACCGGGGTTATGCGCAAACATAACAAAATCCTTGTCAAGATGTTTCCTTAGGCCCCATTCTAGATATGTAATGCCCATGCTTTGCCAGGCCGCCCGGTCGGCCAGCCCTTCAAGGTCAATGGTTCGTTCAGATCAAGAAAGCCAACCGACAAAGACATGGCCTTAGCTTCCCGAAAGCAGGCATCTAGGAATAGAGGCATGCAAAGCAAATTTAGCAAGCAAATAGATGAAGAGGCATCCCAAGTGAGTGCGAGAATAGAAGAAATTGTACTCACGGTGTCATGCAAATAAGGATGGACACATCCAATACATCCAAAGGCCATGAGGTCAAACAAATCGTCGAAACCCACATTGATCGCAGCCTCTTCGCCTGCGTGTCACGCCAAAAAACCTCTTTTCGCGGCACCGCAATAAACGCCACATTTTGCCTCGCTTGTGGTCGCTGGCGCACGCATTACCACTCATGAAGAGCGGCACAAGAAGGCCCCGCCTTTTGAAGATCTTCGGGTGATAGCATTGGAGATCCATGCTGGTAGTTAGGGTTGGTGTAACACCCTAAATTTTTCATGCATTTAAAATAGTTAAATGGATTTATTTATGCTTTTTGTGATGCATTGAATATAGGAAATAAATAATTTTTATGAAAATAAAATCAATCATAAGGCTAGACTCATGGTTGATGCACTCATGCTGCTGCATTTTTCTTATTGATGTGACTGGATTTCAGTAGAAATTTGAATTGAGTTCAAATCCATTTACAAAAGCATTTTTGAAATGAGTTGAGAAAATAGAAAATGAATTATTTTCCCTCCCTTACTCATTCTTTTTCCAGCCCAAAGGCCCAGCCGGCCTACCTCTCCCTTCCCCTTGATTTTCCACTTGCTGGACCGAGCCGCACCTGGATTTCTTCCTGGGCCGGCCCAACTCGAAGAGTAACAGCACCAGCGCTGTTCTGCTGGCTGCTTGACCTGCTGCCGCTGACGTGGGGGCCCCGCTGCTACAGCGTCGTCCCCTCCACAGGTCGAACGCGCCGGCTCCGCTTTCCTTCCCGACGCCGCACCGAATCCCGCTGACGCCGCGCTCCTTCCTTTGCTGCGCGACCTGCCTTCTAGGTGCCGGTGCCCTGCCCTTATAAGCTGAGCCGCGTGCACCACAGCGCGTTTCCCATCAGCTCTCGCCTTCCATCGAAACCGAGAGGCCGCCGCCGCCTTGCCGTCCGCGCTGCCGAGCTCGGAGGACCGCCTCGTCGTCGTTCTCCGCCGTCAGCAACATCGTCGAGGTTCGCGTCGCCGTTGCGAAGCCGGTAGCCCCCCCCTTCTTCTCGTTTTGCTCCCGGTTTTCTCATGCCAGTTCGTCGGGTCGTGCAGGAACGCCGCCGTCTGCCGTTCCTCGCTATTCGCCGTCATCCGTCGACCTCGCCTCGATTCATCTCGTCGGTGAGCCCGCCTTGACACCCTAGTTATTTCCCCGCCGTCAATTTGGTCGATGGTGGCCACTAGGGCCGAGTTTCCAGCACGCCGGCGACATTGTTGCCGTCGACCATGGCAGCACGCCGCGCACTCGCGCGTTCCCATCGCGCACTCGCGCCGGATGAGGTCGCAGCCGCGCACGAGTCATCTTCGTGCCACCCGACAGCTCTAACGCGAACTGTATCGCGGTTTCGCGCACTCCGGCGACCCACGCCGCCATCCAGCATGGTCGCGCCGCCGCGCTGGGCACTGTAGCCGGCCGGTGGGAATTTCTCTCATCCGCCCGATCTAATCTGCCCCGTCCAACTCTGATCCGACGGTCCAGATTCGAACATACCCCTCCGGGTGGTGATTTTGCTAAAGAGACCCTGCGGTCTATGGTTAATTCCGTCCACGTCCTCAGATCCGGTTTTATAAAGGAATTTGATTTGTTTTTATTCCGAAATCGGTTTTCGTCTATTTACAGATTTGCCATTGAATTCAAATGCTTATAACTTTCACGTTTTAAGTCCAAATCGATCCGTTCAAGTTGCGTTAGGATCGTAGTTAAATTTGCTAGATGTTTATGCCACTGTTAGTTCAGTTTACCACTGTTAATTTTCGTAGTTAGATTTAATTAATTACCTTGCTTTAGTAGTCTTGTTTTATTCGTATCTCGCTTGATTTAGCTCCGTTTCGCGTGATCTTTTTATCTCTGTGATCATAGTAAATCGTAGAATGATTTATGAAACTTTTCAATTTATTTCTGTACTATTGGTGCAATGTTCTAATGATAGGCTTGTTTGCTTTGCATGATTGATTCCGGATTGCGTGTTGTTGCGTGGTGCTTGAGTAGGAGGTGATCAGTTTGCTGGGGATCAGTACTACGGTGACGAGGAGTACTTCGAGGACCAGCTAGACCAGCAACAACCACCTGCTGAAGGCAAGTATAGCTTGGGCTTTACCTTGTTGACCTATTCACCTTTAACCATTATTTCATGTGCATGAGTTTAATTAATTTGCTTTAAGGATTGTCCTAGTTTTTGTTATCTGTTCCTTGTTACCTTGGGATATATGCATTGGGTAGTTTGCTAGCGCTCAACATAAAGATAAATGAACCCAATGATGTTTACTTATTTATGAGATGTTGGTGATGGTGAACATGATAATGAAACAACAGGCGAGAGAGCTCTTTTGATGCTCTTGGCCCTCCATAAGGACCGATCCGTCGGCAAAAGCTGGGAAAACCGTACAACTGGGAGGGTCATGTGGCTCGATCGTAGTTGATTAGAAAGCTCGTGTCTAGCTTGTTGGGGGTTACCCTTGTGGCGCAAAAGGGGGTTGTCGGTTGGGTATAGTGCGGTCCCCGTCCCCCCTTGTGTATAGGCTGCGTGTCATTGTGCCATCGGGAAGGTTGGTCCTATATCGCTTCCGGCCACGAAACCTATAGCGGCTCCTGACTTGTTAGATAATCTTTTGAAAGGCTATGTATGATTTTCGGTGTAATGGAAGTCATGAGGCTTTACATTTGGAAATCATAACTCATAGTGAAAGTGTACACCTCTGCTTGCAGTAAAATCAACTTATAACAACCGTGCTCACGGTTATGAGCGGCCCTAAAACTCACGGAATAAATGTAACATGATGATAATGGTGAATTATGGTGATACTTGAACAGTGGTGATCTTAATTAATTATTGGGGAATTATTGGAGCTTAAGCAGAACTTAGAACTATTAGAATGAATAAAACTTTGATTTACTAAAAGCTTACCGCGCAGATAACAAATGTCGCCTTTTGAGCCTCATTTACACCCATGTTATACTTGTTGAGTACGTTGTGTACTCACACTTGCTTTATATTTCATTTTTGGGAAAATCCCGGATGGGTACAGATGGCCATGGTTACCAACCCTATGAAGATGACTACTAGGCTTGAGAGTCAACAGTCGAACTTCCCTGTGGAGATGAAGGCGCCCTGAAGCTTAGCTAGTTTCTATAATATTGTTAAGACTTTTATGATATTTATGTTTTGAGATACAGATCGTGATGTAATAAGGCACTCGGATGATACTATTTCCTTTAATTTTGTCATTATATGTGTGCGATTGATCCTAGGGTGCACATATAATCTATTGTTCAATTTGTTCTATAAATTGGATATGACCAGTTAGGGCGTCGGCGAAGGGGCATTCGAAGCCACTCCCAACCGCAGTCCCCGAGCTCATCTATTGCAACTCCGTGCTCTGCTCTAACCGCCCGGCCTCCAATTCCATCTCAAGCTGCAAAGATCCGGTCCGGCCGCGTCAATGGCTAAGGCGCGGTTCCGCCGTGCGCACCACCTACGAGGCTAGAGGTGTTGGCGGCGTTGAACAAAGGGCTTGTAATTCCATCGCCTCTAGCTTAGCCCCGAGCTCATCTATGCACATGTCGCAAAGACCAAGGCTTCCAACCAACCGAATCGTACATACCACCCACATACCCGGATGCCGCCCCTCTGTAGTAACATCTCCCGTCCCTCGTGGAACCATCATCCGTCTTCCAATCAACCCATGTAGACATACCACGCAGACGCCACATGCGTTGCGGGGTGCCTGGGGCCCCTGTGAGCTCATATCTTTCCCTTACACCAATGACATCGGAAGGACGGGCTGCCTTCTCTAAAACTATCTCAAATAAAAGACCGAGCCTCTTCACGAGTCCAAACAATTTCAGCCTTGTCACCCGACACCGGCACTATGCTCAATGCACGCAAAAAAGCCCGAGCAAGGTTACGTGGATATTTGTCCCAAGGATTACGGATTCCTTTGGCGGCCAATTCCTCCCCTCCTTCGCCCACTCTTTGGAGAGTGCCGCATAATCAACTATCCCAAGGCACCTCATTTAATAGGCGATCGAAAATTTAGGCTACACCAAGGCGTCTTTGTCTCTTCCCGCCTCGATGATGTGTTGTCGCTTCTTTTGGATCGAAATCACCGAAGTAGCTTCATCACCCGAACAGATTTGAAAATTTCGATCGCTGAAATTAGCAAGGCCCTAATATTATACGCTCAATTACGTATTAGGCGGCGTCTATGAGGACTACACAAACCACGAGAGGCACGAGATCACAAAAAAATGTGGTTCACGAATAGAGGAATATGAACAAACCGTAGTTTAGTAACGGTTCATTTAATAGGCACATTTTTGTAAGACAAAGTAGTAGTAGTACTCTACTGAGCAATCATTGTTCTTGAGCATGTATATTCATCTATAAAGAAAATATGAAACTTGATGAGTCGCAGCTTTCCTACGACCCATGTTTTAGATCGCGCTATGAAATTTAGAGGCGGCCCGTTCGATGCTATTGCCGCTATAGCGGTCGCTATAGCGGCGCTATGGTCGTGCTATAGCGGTGCTATGGTCGTGCTATATAGCGCGCTATTTGCAACGTAACGTCGGCATGCATTTCACGCTATAGCGCTATTTGTTTCAAATAAAAGGAAATCGGGACAAGTATACAATTATAATTTGATAAGTGATAATGATAACCATATAATAAAGTTCTCATCCTCAAAACAAACAACCATGAAGGCAAACAACCATTAAGGCATCAAGTCAAGTACATAAGCAAACAACTATAAAGTTACCAAATCACTCAATCACTAACAATTAGGCTAGGTCGATCAATTTACCAATAATAGCGCCATAATAGCACGCTATGACGCTATTTGAGCTTAGTGCGCTATAGCGCCAATAGCGCCAATAGCGCCAAAAAGTGCAATAACGTAGCACGAGCTGCCCTATTGGCGCTACGACAATAAACAGCAGTAGTAGCGCTTTCCTATGACAAAAACACACGATATCAACATTATAGTAGAAGTCGTGTGTACTGCTCAAGATCTACAACACCATATATCCATCCGAGGACAAAATTATCACCTTTTTCTCACTTACAAAGTGACACGTGCTCCTATCTCTTCCCGCCGATGATGCGTTGATGCCCTGCCGTTGGATGGAAATCGCGAAGTTGCTTCGTCGCCTGAACAGATTTGAAAATTTCAAATACCTCGAAAATAGCGGGGGCCTAATATTATACGATTCAATTCTATAATAGGCACTCTATGAGGACTACACAAACCACCGAGGCGAGAGAACAAAAAATGAAGTTCGGGAATAGAGGAATATAAACAAACTATACTTTAATATCGGTTGTTTTAATAAGGACATTCCTGTAAGGCAAGATAGTTGAAGAACTCTACAGAGCGCATTGTTCTTGAGCACGTATATTCATGTATAAAGAAAAATAAGGAGCAGTATTTTGCAGTTTCCTATGACGAAAACACCACGTATAACAATATTTTAGTAGCACTCGGTGTCGGGTTCAGTATCTACAACTCGACATATCCATCCGAGGATAAAATTGTACAGTTCAATTACGTAATAGGCGCCTATGAGGACTAAACAAACCAAAGAGGCAGAGAACAAAAAAAAATATAGTTTAGAAATAGAGGAATATAAACAAACCGTAGTTTAGCAACAGTTGGTTTAATAGGATCATTTTTGTAAGATAGTTGTACTCTACAAAGCGCCGTGTGTTTCTTGAGCACGCATATTCATCTATGAAGAGAACAAGCGGCAGTAGTTGCGCTTTCCTATGACAAAAATACACGAGATAATAACATTATAGTAGCAAAAACACATAGATAATAACATTATAGTAGCGGTCGGTGTATTGTTTAGTATCTACAACTCCATGTATCCATCCGAGGACAAAATTATCACCTTTCCTCATGTATAGGCGACCAAAAATTCAGCCGACAATTTGCATGCTGCTCTCTATCTATCCACCGATGATGCGTTGATGCCCGCCGTTGGATGGAAATCACTGAAGTAGCTTCATCGCCTCGAACAGTTTTGAAAATTTCAGTTGCATGAAAATTAGCGGGGGCCTAATATTATACAGATTCAATTTTGTAAATAGGCGGTCTATGAGGACTACACAAACCACCGAGGCGTAAAAACAAAAAAAAAAAATAGTTCGGGAATAGAGGAATATAATCAAACGTACTTTAGTAACTGTTGTTTTAACAAGGACATTCGTGTAAGACAAGATAGTTTAAGTACTCTCGGAGGCGGTTATTGTTCTCGAGCACGTATATTCATGTATAAAGAAAATTAAGCGGCCAGGTTTTGCGGTTTCCTATGACGACAAAAAACACACGATAACTACATTATAGTAGCGGTCGGTGTCAAGTTCAAGATCTACAAGTGCCCTCTGTAGTTCAAGAACCATTCATGTAATAGGCAATTTTTTTAAGACAAGATAGTATTATAGATAGTGTCATGTTTCTTGAGCACGCATAATCATCTATCAACAAAATATGCAAAGAAGAGTTGCGCTTTTCCTACGACAAAAATACTAGATAACAACATTGTAGCGGTCGGTGTCGTTCAAGATATGTACAACTTCGGTATATCCATCTTAGGATAATTACGCGAGATAAATTATGTAATAGGCGCTATGAGGACTAAACAAACCAAAGAGGCAGAACAAAAAAAAAATGTAGTTTAAAAATAGAGGAATAAACAAAATGTAGTTCAAGATCCAACAAAATGTAGGCTAGAAGATCGAGGAGGAGGCCGATGTTGGAGATGACGAAGCGGTGCTCCCCTCGCCGGGTGGAGGATGAAGCCGACGTAGAAGGTGGGGCGGACCTGCGGTCTCCCTTAGAGATGGTGCCTCGTACTCGGGTGGACCGAGTTGCGACGGTGGGGAGGACGGCCTCGCCGTAGCCGATAGCAGCGTATTATCCCGGCGGATCGCGTCCGCAGATGGATCGGAGGTGGGTTGGACGGTGGTCACGCTGCGGATGCGCCGCCGGGGCTTGAAACCCGAGAATGGCGAGGGCGGTGGTTGGATGCGGCGGTGGTGGTTGTCAACGGCGGGTGGCGGCGGCCGTATACCCTAGAATCGCTGTGAGGACGCGGATGAGGAGTGAAATGAATCGCCTGTGAGGAGGCGGATAGGGTTTTATGCTTTTGCGAATCTTTGGCGCGCAAATTTTTCGGAATGGGCGGGCACAAGGTAAAGATCTCCGCACTCATGTTTCTCTATTTACTTCCTCTATGTATCCTAGTCATCAAGATTCTCTCTTTTACAGTACTTTTGCCCGCACTCATCTCTTCTTTATATCTCTACTCTATACCAACTACTCTCAGTGGGACCCACTTATAACGATATCTAAATATATTCATGTGAGATCTAGTTTTGAAGGATTTATTGATATGAATTTAATGGTGCAATCGAATTTTAATTTAGCCTTTTCATTTGTGAGTTATAACATTTTAAAAGTCACATAAAGTAGTGGGGCTGCCTTTCTCTCACCTTCCCTCCCTTCCCTCCCTCCCTCGCAACAAGAACAGTGAACCACGCGGGCCCCGTGTCGGCGTCGCGGAGGCTCCGCTCGACAATCGAACTTCCGTGGACGAGGGGAGTTACGGGAGCATCTGATTGGCTCCCGGTAGGCGGTCGCGGCGATTTTTATCGCAAACCCGTGCGGAGGAAACCTCCCAATATACCGGTCAAAGGTCGGTCCGAGCCGCATCCGGGAGAATGCGCGTGGTGGGACCTTCCCCGTCGGCATGAAAAACTCGAGGAGGCGGGTGAAGAGTGAAATGATTCGCTGTGAGGAAAACGAAAATGATAGTATTCTCAAAAGTGCGTATGAATACATATTTCTCTCAAAAAAAAAAACGAAAATGGTAGTTTCCGATTTTTCCGTAGTCGTTTTCGAAGTTTTTTCCGATTGTTGCCTAAACGGAAACGGAAGTGGTAACCGCGAAAAAAAAATGAAAATGATAATGGTAAAAATAAATGGAAATGAAAGTGGAAACAGTTTGCCCTCTTCCGATCGTTTACGAAAGATTCCCGTATTTAAGCGGTAATTTCCGTTGGTTACCGAATCCGGGCACACACAACCAACATGCACATAAGGCAAATATTTTTTTGGAAACTACCCTCCGTCCCAAAAAGAATGACGTTTTTTGACTTTTTAGACATCATGTTTGACCATCCGTCTTATTCAAAAAAGTTGTATAAGATCGTATCAATTTCGTTCTCTCTCATAGTAATTCTAAAATTGATGTTTTTCTTTCTAAAATGTTGTAAAATCATTCTCTATCATGCTATTCTTACACAGCTACGACTATTGTAAAATTTTATCAATTCACAAGATTTACACATGTCTCATATAGTTGATGAAACTACGGCGAGATGTATAAGATTAGTGAACAATGTAACTAGTATATTGCCGGATGGGGAAATAATAACCAAATTAAAAAATGGGAAGATCTTGCTAATAAGATATGAAAGTCTCTAGTTTAAAACTTTTTGATTTGGCATTTGTCTTGTAAAGGGAAACTAGAGGTCTCAATTTCAAAAAAAAAATGAAAATGAAAATTTAAATGTTTTAAGTGACCTCGGATAGCCAAACCACCAATGTTCGATTGATCCTCCGAGTAGCATGCGTTGATGAACACAGGTGAGATGTTTTAATTTGTTGTAATCCACATGTTATATTTTGTGTGGGGGATATGGTGTTTGTGATTAATATTTAATTATCTATGTTGTGTTGTATTTCTCTAAATCATGTGTCTTTGCGTGGATGTTTTTGATTGCAAATTTGAAATGATGAGTGAACAGTGACAATGGTGTATATTCATGTTTGCGATGGTGTTAAATTTATGATTCTCGTCTCATGAATGAGACATATGTATAAGATTCGTGAACAATCACTAGCACGATGTCGGATGTGGAAACAACCAAATTGAGAATTAATTGTAGATCTAAGTTATGAAACTCTCTACGTTCAAACTTTTTGATTTGACAATATCTTGTAATGGAAAACTAGCTAGGTCTCAATTTCAAAAAGAAATTTGAAAAAAGTTTTAAATGACCTCCAAAAGACAAACTACCAAATATCCATGAAACTTTGTAGTTTACAACCTTTTGATTTGAGATCATCTTGTCATGGGAAAACATGTAGAGTTTGAAAACATTTATCTTACTGACCAAGACCGGGATTATAGATTTCCATGCAGCCCGAGGCACGACGGCACGGCACGGCACGATATTTTGGCCCGCCCGAAAGCACGGCACACCCGTCATGGCACGGGGCAAAAGTGCGTGCTTGGGGCGACCCTCAAGCACGGGGCGGCACGGCCCGACACGTTAAGAAAGGGGAGGCACGGTGAGGCTCGGTGGCAAATATAATGGTGATAATATTGTACATATACTTGGTATAATATTGTACATATACTTGGTATAATATTGTACATATTTGGTATATTAGTTCCGATATTAGCGTCTTGCACCGCCGCTTTATCATCCAGGCCTACCAAATTTCGGTGTTAACACATGCCTCCTCAATTTTTGGGTAAAAGTACCTTTTGCTCCAAAATTGACCATAGTCCTTAGAATCAACACTTGAATTCTTTTTTTTGAATAAAAAACCTGAACCAAACCTTCAATGGACCGGGGGCATTTCAAGAAGAAATCAAGCCCACTTGAACGGTTGTTCAGAAACTTCCCAACGTGCCGTTCGCATTCCAATATGTTTTCGGGATACGCCGCCACGATCTCATTCATGGTTTCCCACGATCCCCTCGTTTCCGCCTACAAGAAATAAGACGGCGCACCCGGCTCTCTCCTTTACCTCAATCCAAGATACTCCTTCATCTTTGTCTCGCCTTCTTGCCCTCTCGCTTCACTAAAATATCAAGCTCACCGATGGCCGGTCCAATACGCAACCTTGGCAAGCGCGGAGCCGAGGAAGAGACAGGAGGAAGTCGCGGTCCACATCGCCGAAGTTGGGTGAGTTTCATTACTTGATCTGCTTCTTGTTTTTCTTGTAACTGTTCTTAACGCAACCCTTCGCTTTTGTTTAGAGATTCCTCGGCCGGAGGTAGAGGCGGGGGCACGTACTTCCCGATGTGAGGAAAAACAGCTCCGCCGGTCATCCCAAAGCGGGTGCAAACTCGGCCTCCTCCGATTCTTCATCCTCTTCATCGGATTGAGTTGGAGTATTCACGCTCCTACGTCGAGAGCATCCGCTGGCGAGCGAGGCGGGTTCGTAATGAGTACTCGGGTACTCTCAAAAGATGTCCGAGAAGGAGCTAGAATGGGAGGAGCAGCGACGGCAATTCGTCGCGCATCGGTGGTTTGTCTTCTCGAAAAACCCCGATCTATCTCGATTCAACACTTTGCTTTCCCCACGGTAGAATTTGATCTTTCAATTGCGGTGCTATCTGCCGAAAAACGCCGGATGGCGGCTATCGGCACCGTGGTCGCGACAAGGTGAACGCCAGCGGTGCGGCGGTGCGACCGCCTCCTCGACCAGTAACGACCGCATCGATGATCTCGCCGCTCACGGCCTCTTCATCGGTGCGGGCATGAGCGTGGCGGCGATGGCGGCGCTTGGCAGCGGAGGAAGACCTCTCCCGCTACCCAACGGGCCGGCACCAATAACCCGGCGAACCCGACATCGATCCGAGTCGTTGTTCGCCCGGATATGACGAGCACGCCCGGCGACATCGCCGAGCCATCCCTCTAGCAAAGGTCTTGAAAAGGTCGTTCTAAAGCCTTTTAGTAATTTGCCACACTTGTTTTGCCTAAGAATCTTGCCACACTTCGATTTGAGACATGTGTGTTATTAGTTGTGATATATAGTACTAACTACATAATCCATGTGCTATATATTTATTTCTCAAATATGTGTGGATGTTTGCTACTTGAACGCAGTGACGATTCTAATGAAATCTATCCAAATTATCTATCAATTTGAAAGCATATATATAAAGATGTTGCACACCAGTATAATTAGGACAATTTTAGCGGAGCAAATAAAAATAGGCATCTCTAGCTACTCCTATGAAGCATTTGAGGGCGTTTTCCTTTTATTTTCTATTGAAAAAATGAAACAAATTTTAAAAAAATAGAAATAGTCCCGACGGGCTACATTGGCACTATGGCCTGCCTCACCAAGCATGCACGGGAGGAGAATCGAGGAATAGACAAATGTATGTATGAGGATCAACGAGCGGACGGGGCGCTTTGCCGCCGCTGCCCGCGAAATTCAACGCCGCCTGTCCCGGGTGGCATGCCTAGCGTATGGGACGCGGTCGTCCATGCGACGAGGCCGCGAGGTCGCCTCCGCCGCTTGAGAGCAAATGTCTGACCCGACAAGGTTTGGCTGACCTTCTCCCAGCCCACCCATACAAAGAGTTAGCTATTTCTAATTAATATAGGACCCACTTGTCTATCTCACATATTGTTCTTGTGCCCAAGCCGGCTGTAAGCTTTACACCAGCTTACGCCTACCATAATACTTGCTCACGAAGGCGGGCGTCTTCTCACGGCGGGAGTGAGTATCAAGACCGTATATCTGCGTATCGATAGTACGTATCTCGATACCAACAAGCCAAATCGTGGAAGTATTCGGGGTAACGTCTGAGCCGGGTCCCGCATGTAGTAGGAGTACTAGGCGAGTCGTCCCTTCGTCCTCGTCGGTGCCTCGCCGATGGAGACGGGCATCGCGATAATAATGACACCGCGCCGATGGCGCATACCAGCGCGCGAAAGCAAGACCGGCCTAAGCTACTCTACGCAAAGGTATGCACACACGCAAAGGTGTAAATGTTAGAGACGCGCTCTATCAAAAGGCGTTGGCATTCATTACGCTGTAGTACTAGCACCGGTCATGTCGTCCGCAGCCTCACCCGGTCGCGGCCCGCTCCTAAAAAAAAGCCTACTCCCTCCGTCCCAAAATAAACGTAATTTTTTTACTTTTACAAACAAAACAATATTACTATCACCCTATTCTTTTTTTTCTTTTTTTTTCTCCTTTTTTTAATTTTCTTTTTACTTTTCTTTTTTTTTTTCTATACCAACAGGTCCTACTTATAATTTTATCAAAATATATCCATGTGAGATCTTATTTTAAAGGTTTTATTAAAATAAATTTAATGGTGCAATCAATTTGATTTATTTTTTTGGTTCAAGAGTTATAACCCTTTTTATGCCCACGAGACATGTGGGACATGTTGATGATGTGGCACAAGGAAGGGTTAGTGGGCTGGTGAGGTGGCATGCTAGTGGGGTGATAGTGGGGTGGTGAGGTGGCATTGTGTTACTCTAAATCATGTGTTTGCGTGGATGTTTGATTATTAAGGGCACTCACAATGCTAGAAACTATATATCATGGTTTCTAAAGTCTTGGACATTGTGTCAAGAAACTATCTCCCACAATACAATTTTCTATCATGATGTCATATGGCCCACTTGTCACTCTCACAAATTGTCTTGGTTTTACGTGAAGACCTCTCGGTTTCTTAGTTAGACTTGGTTTCTTGTGTTTTTTCTCTCTCTTTCAATAAATATAGCGCCACATCAGCAAAAAAAGCAATAAATAGAGGGGTAATAAATGAGGATAGAAACCATGGTAGAGTCTGCATTGTGAGTGCTCTAATTGCACCCGAGATGATGAATGAACAGTGGTGGTATATTCATGTTTGCTTTGTGGTGTATAATTAAGATTCGTGAACAATCACTAGCATGGATGTCGATGGGGAAACAACCAAATTGAGAATTAATTGTAGATCTTACTAAGTTATGAAACTTTCTAGTTTAAAACCTTTTGATTTGGCATTATCTTGTAATGGAAAACTAGGTCTCAATTTTTTAAAATAAAGTAAAACAAATGAAATTTGGAAATTTAAATTTTTTGAATGACCTCCCACAAACTACCAATATAAAGATTAAAGACTGTAGTTCCCAAATATCCATGAAACTTTGTAGTTTATAAGCTTTTGATTTGAGATTATCTTGTCATGGATAAACATGCAACGATTCGAGACATACGATCGTATTATTGGGAAAAAGCGTCTCTATCCATTTACTTGCTTTGATGCGTTCCACGGGCCATGCATGTACGCGTCGCCGCCGACCGCTCCCGCCGGAGTGCTCACCGCCGGCCACTCCTCGTAACGCACTTTGCATCATATATTGCGAACACACCAGTATTATTGCCGCTCACTGTGAGGGCCGGCTTACATTCACGTCGCCGCCCGCAAAGCTCAAGCAAAGCCCCCCACCGCACCGCACACGCGCCTCTTGCCATGGAGAACCTTCCATGTGAGCAGGAGTTGCTTGAGGACATTGCGCTTCATCGCCGCCATGGCCGCGAGGAGGATCCTATGGAGGACCTCTACAATCTGCGGGCCACCTGTACTGACACGAGAAGCGTGCGGCGCCCATCTTTGGACCGGAGCATCCCACTAGACCGGTGCTACAACGACGGCGGCGGGCGGGTCGACGCCGACGGCGGGCACGCTCGCTCCGGGCCGCCAGTACTACTCGCGAGAGTATCGCGCGAAGTCTCATCACCGAAGCTCGCCGAGGTCGGCAACCCGGAGGCGTGCTTCGGGAGGCAGGCATGTCCGCCGTGTTCGTGGAAGGCAGCGACACCGCCTCGCCGCCTCGACAAGCTGAAACAAGCCGCCGACTCAGGGCATGCACCTGCTCGCTATGTGCACGCCTTTACATCTCTACAGCGAACGCCGCCGCCGCCGATGATGGCGACCATGCCCGAGAGGTGTTGCGGGAGATTGAGGAAGAAGATACGGCGAGGTGGCAAAAAATGTTGGGGAGCTTGAACCGCCGCCGCACTTCAACAATGCAATGGCAGTGGTGACGAACGCCATTGAAGGTAAGCGAGCTTCGTCTTCCTCCTTCGCCCAATCGGTGCCTCGCCATGACGGGCATCGCTGCGAGATGGGAAGATGAGGCACACAGATTTTACTACTACGGCTCAGCGGCGGCATTGCCGAACGATGAGTATAGTGCTAGCAGGATTTTATCCATAATGCCGTGGCGAGTCACGGTGTACCGCAAGAGGAGTGTAGGATTCGGCGGCGAGTGTGATAGGTTAATCTCTCTGAGAGAGCAGGCGGGGCTCGATCTAGAGGATGATGATGCGGTCCGAGCGGCGTCTCTTTTGTCGCATGCATACGCGTGGTGATGCATGTATGCATTGGTTGATGTTCGATCGATCCTCCGAGTAGCGATGATGAACCCCGAGATGTTTTAATTCGTTGTAATCCATGTGTTAAATTTATTTGCGATTCTCACCGCCGGGCGCCACGCCCATGGCGGCTGCGAGCACCTCGCCCGCGACGAGCTAGACGACTTCGGGACTCTCACCCTTCTCGCTCATTCGATAGCATAGATAGCAACGCTCTAGGTTCCGGGTACGGTGGTTGTCCACCCGTCTCTAGAGACCTCATCTCCGGTGACATCCGGCGCCGACGCCGGTGTGCTGCCCATGTCGGAGAACTTTTCGTGGCTCAAGAATTTTAATCGTGGTCAAAAACGTAACGAATGGTCAAACGGGGGATTGTAAATAAGGCGAATGGTCAAACGGGGGATTGTAAAAGTCAAAAACGGACTTTTATTTGTGGGACGAAGGGTGTATGTTACAGACCCGTGCTCGAAAAAAATAGCTGTTCGGCTGATTTTGGCTGATGGCTGATTGAATAGTATTCTGTGAGAGAGAGAATAAGCTGAAATAAGATAAGCGAGTCTGTATACTCGCGTTCGTCCTTCGTCTTCGCCTCGCCCAATCGATTGCCTCGCCCGATCGAGACAGGGCATCGATCTTGATGGAACTGCGCTAACGATGACAGACGTGCGCCCTCTTGGCAGAGGGGTGCGTGGGATATGCAAAGGATACGCATGCAAGGTCATGGAAAAAAAATTAATTTTGAAACCTATATTTGCTATACACACGCGCAACATGAATCTATTCTCCTCCACGTACACAAGGCAATCACTCCACACTATCGACTACTCCCACCACAGCCTTGCTACCCGAGAAATGAGTAGGTTGGGCTCTATAGCCCCCCTATCGATCAAAATTACACAGAGCCCTACCTAATAAGCCCCACCTAAATTTTTATTCGTAATTACATAGATTAGGAGGGCTAAGATGTATTTGAGATTGATCAGCCCGTCCTATTTTTTTTCCTGGCTTCGTCATCGATTCATTGCTTTGCTACCGCCTTGCTAACGAGAAATGAGTAGCTTTCCTAGGGTTTTTTTACCCCATCGTGTAACCCATTATCCATATCTTCGAATATTGTACAAAAAATATATTGTGCGCATGGAGTTAGCGTGCACCTCGCCCGTCGGCAATGTTTCTCTATTTACTTCCTCTATACATCTTGATCATCAAGATTTCCCTCCTTTACTGATACTTTCTTCCGCACTCAAGACCGATGTATCTCTATTTGCCTCGATCCTCTATATGGCCTATAGTCATCAAGATTCCTTCCTTTTACAACACTTTCTTCTACACTCATGCCTCATTTATCTCTACTCTATACAACTACCATCAATGTGGCCCACTTATAATTTTATCTAAATACTAGCGGAATTCCCCGCACATTGCTGTGGGTAGGAAAGGGTATTGTTAAAGGATTGAATTATTGTCTTGTTTAATCTCAAAAAAAGAATTGTAATCGTTGTGAAATCGATCACAATTAGCTATTGAGCTGAATTACTTTGCTTGTGCAGGTTAGAAAAAAGTTAGTAACGAAGAACTTAAATGTATGAAATAGAGTATATACTCATTTGCATAAAGATTATTTAATCTTATGTTTAAACTCCAAAATTTGAACCAATATCGAATAGAAATATTTAGATATGTTGGACGGGTGACAACTTACGGTAATGTAATAAAACATATATAATAATTTATTTGAGAAAATCCTTGGTAGATGATTTAATCTCTTGAACTTCGTCCTTCACGCGTCATATCCCTACGCGTTGCCGTACATGACCGAACGAAGTGCATGTGGATGAAGTATATGATCATACTAGACCATCCATGGTGGTATATATGTTAAGCATGTATTCATACGTTGAGTATATGGATATACTTTTTTTATATACAACAAGTAGTGGCATTTTATGTAATATATTAAAAAATATAGGTTCCTTCGAAATTTTTTTCGTGTAGTAAGATCTAGAGTATCTTAATGAGTATCTAAACATACTCAAACCGAATGTGATTTTTTGAATATGGGTGTAGGTGTATAGAAAGTGCAACCGGGTATATATATATTTCTATTTTTTCTTACGTTTTCAAATCTACTCCAACTCACCACCACATACCGCCCACGAACCACTCACGAGAGTTAACCGACCCTTCTCCTTCACTTGCCACCGGGCCCCGCCTACCCCACCCAAGCCATATACACATGCCACCCGGCCGTCCACACGATTACACTACCACCCCGGCCCCACCCCATTCCACGCACACACCAACCAAAAATCAAACCCTCTCCCTCTATTACGTCAAAAAAAAATCGCCCTCCCATACCAAGAAACCCGAGACCCGAAAAACCGAAACCCCGTCATGGATACGGACGTCACGCAAAGATACGCATGCAAGGTGTGTCATGTGTGGAACTCAGATATGATCGGACGCCCCAAGTCATGTTTGTCACTTTCGACCTCTACACCCGGCCCGACAAAGACCGCCCACCGGTGTACTCGGTAATAATCCCAACTCACTCTCGGTCGTTCGGGTGCCAACGCTATGCTTTTCTCTCACAAGTCACAACAAATCAGCACCGGCCGGCCCGCCCGGCGTGATGCTTCTTCGCCCTCCATCTCGCATTATCGGCGAGAACACCGCTCATCTTCCTTTCCCGGACCCGGCCGCGAGCTTCCGAGGAAAACCGTGCGGGCTGAGCCCCGAGCCATCTTTGCGGGACCTTCCGCGGGGTTGCTTGAGGCGTTGCGCTCAGCGTCGCCATGGCCGCCACAGGATCCTATCCGAGGCCCTCTACAATCTACGGCCACTGTACTGGACACGAAATGCGTGCGTGGCGCCATACTGGACCGGAGCATCCCACTAGAGCCGGGTGCGGAGCAGCGGCGGGTCGACGGCTACGTCTGCGCCCTCGGCATTTGTACTACTCGCCGAGTACCGTGGCGAAGTCTCATCGCAAGTTCGCCGAGGTCGGCAACCCGGAGCGTGCTTTAGCGAGCATGTTCGCCGTGTTTGTGGAAGGTCGCGACACCGCTCGCCCGCCGCGCTTCTTTGGAACAAGCCGCCAACTCGTGGCATGCACTCGCCGGTATATGTGCATTCTCTTTCGCTCTGAGGCGGAATGCCGCCGCCGCCGATGACGATCCGCGCCCGGGCGGTGTTGCGGAGCCGGAGCGCGACATGGCGGCGGCGATGGCTACCCGGAGGGCCGCGAAATCGCGCGAGAACTCCGCAATGGGTAGTGGAAGTGTTGCGAACGACTTGTTGGTGGCGCCATATGCGAGAGGCGGTATCTTCGTCTTCCTCTAGCACAACCGGTGCCTCGCCAGACGGGCATCGGTGCACATGGGGAGACTACTGCGGCACCCGTGCGAATGGGGGCCGCGACCTATGGCATACAAACCCCCCGCTTACGCACCGGGAGTGTAGGATCCGCGCCGAAAGTGTAGTAAGTTCTTCGTGTTGCACGATGGGCGGTGGAGTTGCATGAATCTATCTTACTTTTGGTACGTGATGGTTGATGTATATATGTGGTAATTAGGTGTTATATTCACGTTTGCGATGGTGAGACCTTCGGGGCTCAAGAACCCTAATTTTTATTTTTAATCTGTGGTCAAAAGTTGTAACTAGTCTTTCTCCCTCATAGTAACTCCAAAAATGATGGTTTTTCTTTCTAAATTTTTTTGTCAAATCATGCTCTTGTCATGTATCATCGATAACATTTCAATTTTAAATTTCAAAAATTACAACTCCAAACATCAATTTTGGACCACCTAGTGATTTTAACGTAAGAAATCTTACGAGGCGAGCCTTGGAATAGTGCGTCGCTAGCTCGATACCGCGGCCGGGAGTGCACCGCCTCGCCCGCTCATAAAATCCCACGTCCGTGCACGTGCTACGCCTTTGCTCACCAACTAGAGCGCTCATAGCTTCCACCAAAAAAAGCCCCGCCCGGCGCCGCTCTCGCGCCATGGAAAACCTTCCGCGTGACATGCTTTGCCGGTGCGATTCGAGTCGCCAAGGACGCCGCAATCCTGGGGGACCTCGCCAATCTGCGGGCCACCGCTCGCGGATGAAAGCGGCGTCGCGGCGACCCCCTGGTAGGGCGGAGCATCCGACTAGACCAGATGTTTACGTACCCGCCCGCCGCTTGTGGGTGTCGCTCGAGGATCGCGAGTCTTGTCACCAAGCTTCGCCGCCCGTCGGCAACCCGGATGCGTGCTTCATAGCGGCATGAATGCCGTCTTTGTCGAAGGCCACTTCACCGTCCACGCCGTCGCTCGAGATCTTTGCGCGCCGCCAGCGTCGGGGCATGAAACCGCCAAGTATGTTCTTGCTCTTGTGCTCTCTGGGGCCAACAACGGTGCCGTGGACGGCGACTATGCCCGGCGGGCCGCTCGGGAGATCGAAGGCGACCGCCGGCAACGGTTGGGGCGTGGAAGAACATCAATCGTACTTTCGGCCCCGCCGAGAGGCATGGAGCAGCGATATGGTGGGCTACTTGGCGGCGCATATACCGGAAGAGTGTCGTCGTCCTATAGCCCAAATGGTGCCTCGCCATGACGGGCATCTGTGCGACCGGCCCGGGATGGTGCTTTGCCGTAGTGCCGCCTCGGGTGAGGGCTCGGGTGATGTGTGTTGCGTGTTCTCGCGGCGAGGAGTGCGCAGATCCGCGACGGTGTCGAGGTTCTTCACTCAACTTAATCTTTTGCCGTGGTTGGTGATCTTCTTACGATCAAACTTTCTATTTCTAGTGCTCTAGATGGAGACCTCGATCGAACAAACTTAATTCCATAGCTTTTGGTGCGTGCGTGATGCTTGATGTCGATCCCGTATGTGCGCGTGATGGTGAAAAACTGAGAACTTTTTATTAGTTGTGATTAATTGTGAATTTGTGATATACTCCCTCCGTCCCATGGAGTTTGTCTTTTTTTGACTTTTGAATTTCATATGTTTGACCATCCGTCTTATTTAAAATATTTATGTAAATCATAAAATAAATTAATCAATATTCAAATATCAATATTGATAAAATAACAAAATAAATTATATTTATGTAAAAATTTGAATAAGACGACGCGCCGAAAAAAGATGGCACGGAATCCGAAACGATGGCGGGCGTTAAGCCCGAGCTCTCCACGCAAAGGATACACCTACACACACGCGCGCACCGTGCAAAGGTTCTGACGCGCTCTATCAAAAGGCGTTGGTATTCATTGGCGCGCCCTAGGCGTAACACTCTTTACGCTTAATGAAAAACGCGCCTAAGCGTGCTCTTGAAAAAAAAAATTTGGCGCGTCGCGTGAAAATAAGTTGTACTAGATGAATTTTACGCGTGACGGCGCGGTCTCGAAAATAAAATTTGTACACACCGGTCATGTCGCCGCAAGCCTCTCCGGCCGCTCCCTAAAAAACACGTGGCGCACGGGGAACGCACCCGGCCCGGCGCCACCCGTATTTGCCGCTATTCACCTCCGCCCGCCCCGCTCAAAGTTTTCAGAAGAAAAGCCCCCACCGCGCCCGCCCTCGAGCCATGGAGAACCTCGGACAACCTTCCGCGGAGTTGCTTGAGGACATTGCGCTCCGTGTCGCCATGGCCGCAGAGGATCCTATGGAGGACCTCTACAATCTACGGCCACCCGTACCTAGACATGAGAAGCGTGCCGCTGGCGCGACATATCGGGCCGGAGCATCCCACTAGACCGGTCTTTGCAACGACGGCGGCGGGTCGATGTCGACGGGCTACGTGCGGGCCGGGCCGCTGTTGCCCTCGCCGAGTACGGCGCGAGTCTCATCGGCAAGCTTCGCCGAGGTCGGCAACCCGGAGGCGTGCTTGAGCAGCGTCCCGCCGTGTTCGTGGAAGGTCGCCTCACCGTCTCGCCGCCTCTCGACAAGCTGAAACAAGGCGCCGACTTCGGGGCATGTGCTCGCCGATGCGTGCACGCTCTTACGCTCTACGGGGCGGAACGCCACCGCCGATGACGACCATGCCCGGCGGTGTTGCGGGAGATCCCGCCCGACACGGCGGCGGCGGCGGCGCTACCTCGACTCTGGAGTAACTTGCCGCGAGCACTTCGGGACAGTAATAGAAGTGTTGAACGGCGTTGTGCCCTCGCTATCAAGAGTGGCGATCCTCCTCCTTTGGCCCAACCGGTGCCTCGCTAGGACGGGCATCGGTGCATATTGGGAGACAACTCTGCGGCGCCACGGGCGGAATGGGGCCCATCGCTGCGGTGGGTGTCTTGCGGCGAGGAGTGTAGGATCAGCGTCGAGTGTGGTATGTTCTTCATTTCTGCAGCTCGTCGCGCCGCCCGCCCCGGCCCCGCGGCGGACGCTGCCCCGCCGGCGGCTCGTCCCGCCCGGCTCTCCGTCCACGCTCGACGACGCCGCAAAGACGGCAGCCCGTCCCCCCTCGATGCCGGCCCGTCCGGGCCCTCCGACCGCGGGCGCCGAGGTGGTGCCCTCCTGTTGCTTTCGCCCGGCGAGGCGCCGCCCGCCCATCGGCTCCAATCGCAGACGCCGTTGGTTGCCCAACGCCGGCGGTGGCTCCTTCCCCGCACTTGCCGGCATCCAACCATCCCGAAGGTTTGCATCCTCAATCTCAGATGTGTGTTGAGTCGTAGGGATCCTCAAATTCGATGATGTGTGTGTGTTATATTGATGCTACTTGTGTAAGCATATTGATTGAGTCGTAGGGATCTTCAAATTCAGATGTCTTGCATGCTATCGATCCTTTTAATGGCTAACATACATATGCATGCTACTTTGTAAGCATATTGATTGATGATGCAAAAACTAGCTTTGCATATATACGATTGCAACACTTCTAGCTTGCATACGGTGATGACATCTCATTAGTTTAATTTAGGGAAAATTAAAAATGGTTGACGATTCTTTGGCTAGCTGTTTAGCTATATGTGGATGTGTACACCGGAGCTTTGTTTGCTAGCCGTAAACGGGTGCTTTGGCTCCAAGGCGCTACGCTTTGTTTTGCATCACATAGAAAGACCGCTTTACGCTACATAATCCACATGTAACTTATTGCCTAGGCACTTCTCCTTGGGGTTTTTAATCCGGTACTTTTATTGCTATATGAATGAATATGAATTTCAAACAATTAGTGGCCCTATGCTAATTCATTACAAAGAATAATTTGGTCCACGCTCCACTTGAAAACTTTGAGAGTGACACGTATAATTTGGTGCCCTATGCTAATTCATGACTTTTTAATTTGTTACTAGTAGAATGGTCGGGTGATGGAGCTCGTGCTTCCGCTAGTGCTAAAGGCAAGAGTGTGGCTTCGTGCGGTGGCATTGTGGTTGACCTGGTTGATGACACCGGTAGTAGAGGTGACACCGCTGGCCATAAGAGCAAGGCAATGACAAATGTATGACCAACCTCCTCCCCTCTTCGTCCAAGATCGAAAAAGGATGAAGAAATTCCCTATTAAGAACTTGTACTAGTGAAGAGGTGAGGTGCGTTTCTTCCACTTCTAGCATGCAATTGACTAACTATGGTAGGTTGAAATGTCGACTTGGCCTTTTTAGTGTATGAATTCTAACATATTGTTTGCTAAAATGCAAAGGATTTGACATGAATGTACCGTGCGATATGGACTCATTTTGCCATGTGCAACTTGTTGTTTTTTGGATTGTGCACTCGATATTATGTAATATTTGGCACTACGTGGAATTTGTAATATCTAGGACTGTACTATCCTAGTTTTATGCATGTTTGGAACTGTGGACCTCTACTGATTCTGCTATGTTGTGGACTAGTGGTGATGTTTTAGACTATCTTTTTTGTAATATTTGGACTAATATTTAGGACTTGAATTATGTTGTGGACTAGTGCACCTATATTATTTGAAGTCGTGTGTCTTTGAAGGTGCTATTCTTGCTCACCACATTGAGTTGGTACTTTTTGCAATTACATTTGTTTTTTCTATCTAAAATGGTATAGAATAGATGTACATGATTTTTTGAACAAAATAAATATTTTTTATAAATTTGGTCCGGAAGTTTTTTTTTGTATCGCCGATAAATTTCCGATATATCCGATATTCCTGTTTATCGGTGACCGTAGAGATTTTAAAAAATACCGATACGAAAAACATATATCTTGATTGTCTTCAAAGCCACCTTAAGAAACTGGTACTGTTAGATTACAAGGGCAGGAAGAGAGATGTGGAATTTGTCAACTTCTTTATTACAAACGCCAAAGTTCTGGAGAAAATAGAATTTCGGACACGGCGTGCCAAATGCAATTTTGAATATGTGGATGCACAGCTACGAAACTGAAACTAATGTTCAGCGCTTCCAAGGACATAAAAGCAACATTTTTGTCTTGTGCCGGTCTCTACCTTGACCTTGTGCACATCAGGGATATGCATGATAGGAGTACTTGCTGTGTGTGACCGAGCATTAAATTTTGATTACACCATTAAATTTGTTTCAATTAATTCTTCAAAACAAGATATCACATGGATAGTAGATAAAATTACAAGCGGGCCCAAACGATGGTAGTTGGGATAGAGTAGGACAAACTTTTTTCAGGGCCAAATTCCTAATTCTCCCATAAACAATGTTTGAAATTTCGAAATAGCACACAAGTTACAGTCGCCCTTTTACATTAACCGTGGGACCATGGTGTCTGCATCGAACACTCTACAGTTGCCACCTCGGATTCCTTTATAGTGCTACTATGGGCAGTTTTCTCTCATGATCTCTCACTCTCTCGTCTCTTCCTTGTTCCTTCTCCCATACTACACCTATACTGTACTAGTAGTACTCTTCTCACCTCTTCTCCGTCCTGACTTTCCAAACTCATCTCAAGCAAACAAGAGTAGAGAGCGGTCCGACCACGGGGGGCTGCCTGCGCCTTCGTCTCCATCCCGGGCGAGGTGCACCTCTTTATCACATCCATGCAGCTAGATATGATTTTTCATGTGGTTCTAGAAACAAAGAAATACTGAAGTTTTTTTTTTTTTTTGGTGGTTGCAGATCTGGGGTCCGTCAGCGGAAGCACATCTTCTTTTTCTTTTTGGTGGTTGCAGATCTGGGGTCCGTCATGAAGCATATCTTCTTGGATAAGCACCGAAAACTAGATTGTAAAGTGCATTATCCTTCCTTTTTTGAAGGGTTTTTTTGAATGGTTTGCTATCTAGCTTGTACAACATTGCTCAATAATTTTGTCGCCTTAAAATCCTTTTTCTCGATGATTGATCCTAGGTACAAACCCAAAGACCCACGCGGGAGATTATAAAAGGATGAGGAGTCCCAAGAAGCACAGCGGATCTAGCGTTCTTTGAAGGCACATCTTCTTGCGTAAACGCCGAATCTAATCCCAAAGCGCATTTCATTTTCCACTAACTAAACCAATCCCGGATCTACAAACTTCCCACTCTAGCAAACTTGAATCGAGCCCCCGAGAGTGAAACAAAATTATATTTCCACCCTTCCTTTACCTCTTCTCGTCGGTTACGTTCCCATGTACGATCGATGGGCCGTCCAAGAACTACCTCTTCTCGTTGGAGCCAAGTTTTTTTTTTTGTTTGCAAAAATCCAAGGATGGCTAACCAGTTTAGCAAACTCTTGGATATGCTTTGTCATTTTAAATTGTACACATGAAGTCTGCTAGAAAGTAATGGTTTAGCAGCTCCCTGTCATAGTCGTATCTTATTGGCTACTCTATTTTTTTCGGAGAGAAAAACCGGGGCGAAAACCCGGAGGAAAAACTCGTCCCTCGTCGGTGGAGATGCCACCCTTATCGCCTTTGAGTTGCTTTTGCTTCATCTCTTCCAATATAATTGCAAACATAGACCTTTTTCTTTTACCTTCACCTTCAAATTTGTATATACAATTCCCTCGTGCACCATATCATAAATTCCATCATCATGGCCATCTTCTTCATCCACACTCATGCAAAGATCATCATTGATACTAGTCCGGTTCATCGCAAAGGCCCTCATTTTCATATAGTATAACCTCCAATGGTTCCCCATGATGTATCCACCTAGTGTAAGTGCTAGCCATTCCATTAATATACAAGTGTAAGTGATTACTTTGGTTGTGTGAACGCTAGTGTTGTCAATGCATTCTGCCTGTCGGATTGAGCTTTATTATGATGGGCATGAAGCAAGATGGAATGGAAGGGCCATTCAAGTTTTTATTTTTTATTTGAGCCCTACTCGGCGGTTCTATTATTCCACACTTGGTTTGAAACCTAATAATGCTTGTATATCGGTAGGATGATGTCTTTGTATATCTCCTAAAGTTACGAGAAAATAGAATTTCGGACGAGCATGCCAAATCCGATTCGAATATGTGGATGAACAAAGAAGCGAAATCAAACTAGAGGCCGGGGCTTCCAAGGACATAAAAGTAACATTTTTGCCTTATGGCGGGCTCTACCTTGACATTGTGCACATCGTGGATATGCATGATAGGAGTATTGTTGATCTTTATGAGCATGCGTTGTGTGTGACCGAGCATTACGACCAACATTTTTTGTAAAGTCTTTGTGTCGTATTTTGTACATTGTCCGAGTTTACAATGGATGGAACTTCTACTCATGAACGTCTAGCTTGTCATCTTTTTTTTTTATCATATTTTAAAAATTGAGATGCTGACTTCATAAGACTAATGACAGAGCTTGTTTGTTTATCGTGGCACTCGTTTTATTTGTTGATATTGCGCTTTTATAGTTTATTGAAACTTTGCCGTCGGGATGACCGCTTGTGGTTTGGAACCGATTTCTTTGTGTACACATCCGTAGCGATTACTTTGGTTGTGTGAAGGCTAGTGTTGTCAATGCATTCTCGTGTCCGGATTGAGCTTTATCATGGCAATGAAGCAAGACTGGAAAGGAAGGGTCATTCGGAAGGGGTTTTTTTTTCCACACTCGAGGACAAGCACCGCAAAACTGGAGGCTACCTATGCTGAATTTGTAGTGAAGCAAGGCGTAAAAGCCTCATCTTTGTGAGTTTGTGTATGATTAGGAACAGATTTTGTTGGGCTATCCTTCCACATGGAGGATGAATTTGGAGCCCAACAAAGCAGCCCAAACCAAATGACGCCCGATTAGCTTGTGCACCGTTGATCTCGGTTGGATTCAACGGTTGAGATTGCTTCTTGGGAAGCATGTATGGGGTAAGGAAAAACCCTAGCCTCCATTCAACTCGAGAAACTATGCCGCCTCCGGATGCCGTGGACGACGCGTGCTTCCTGTTGCGTACTTCTTGGGAGGACCTGCTCGGCGTAAGATCCTCCAAATACGCATCCAACAGAGGAACAACTTCCAACTTAGAGCCTCGTCGGCGTGCGCCGCAGTTCCGGCAGGATACCTGACACCAAGGAGGCGATCCAAATACGATATATATAGCAGCGTGGCGTAGCAAATCAATCATCAACGATATATATAGTCGCCCGTCTTGTGCGTCGTGCTCCTCCGCTGCCCGCGCCTCCCCCACCCCCTCGTGTGCCGCCACCACCGAGTGAGAGACGGTGTTGAAGTGTGTGGCAACGCATTATATATATATATATATATATATATATATATATATATATATATATAATATAAATAATAATATGTCTCCGGTGTTATAACCTACGCAGCCGAAAACGGCCCAACTCGTTGTACCACAAGAGAACGGGCCTAACATGCGTGTCCAAATTCAGGGCCCAAAGGAAGGCCGGCCTGCGGAGCGGCGGAGGCCCGTTCAAAACCGGATGCGAGGCCCGGTAAATTCAGTCCGGGTACGGGCGCGTGTCAACATCCATTGTCTCTAGCGGGGACGGGCGATCAGAAGACTCGAGACATACAGCGCGCGTGCACCTGCCGGCGTCCGCTCACACGACATGTGTCGAAGAACGCTTTTGGACGTACCCGCGGGGACACTGTGGACTACGGCAACAACACACGATCGTAACATCGCGGCGATTCTGCACGCTGCGCGCGCTGCGGCGTCACGTTCAGCGATACGTGTCCGCCAATACCGGACAAGCGACCGCATACGGGGCGACAACACACGTCTCAGAAATGACCGCGCTGCGTCGGTAGCGGTTGCGACATGTACAGAACACCTGCTAACACATCTCGTGCCCGAAACTATCTGCTGTCGGTAGTGGGCGAGACATGTACGAGACACATGATAACACAACTCGTCTGAAACTATACGCCGCGTCGGTAGGAGCTGCGACATGTCTGGACACACCTGCTAACACAACTCGTCTCGAAAATACGCGGCGTCGGTAGTGGCTACGCAATGTACGGACGCACCTGCTAACACAACTCGTCGAAAATAAACGCTGGCGTCGGTAGTGGTCTGCGACATGTACGCACACCGCTAACACAACTCGTCCCGAAAATAAACGCGTCGGTAGTGGTTGCGACATGTACAGACACCTCCTAACACAACTCGTCTGAAAATAAACGCGCGACTTTAATTTAAGTGACCGTTACAGACCCTTGTATGTTCCAAGCGTCGTTATCTGCGGCACGCGTCTGTACCGGTGTCAAGCAACACGGACGGTTCTCGACCACGCGAGTCTGTGAATCAACGCACGTCTGTAATACTCGTAACGGTACAGACGGGCGGCGCTGAAAAGGTGTCTGTAAGCAAAAACGCGTCTGAATTAGGGTTGCATCCACGGTCGATCGGTCTCCGAAAATGCGCTGTGATGAAACGCGCGTGTCGAGATCACGATGAATTCTCGCGGACACTCGGTTTCAAAAAGCGTCTGCGTAGCCGCGCGTCGTGCCCGACCAAACGAAAAACGTGCGGATTAAGAAAACAGACGCGTTACATGAACACGTGTCCGTAATGACCTCCTATTACTCGACGCCGTATTGGTCTTGTGGGACCATCCGTGCCTATTATCGACGCCGCCCGACCGCTAGCGTCGATAATGACACAACTTCTGACGCCGTTATTAGTGACGCCTCTGGGCTCACTGGCGGTTATTAGCCTTTTTTACATAGTGAGGGTATTATTTACCTATGTAATATTGAGAACATCATTTCATATGTTCATATATGTTACTGTGACTTTATTTGTTTCCCGATGCAACGCACGGGCATTTAACTAGTATATAGTAAAAATAAGGGTTTTTTTGATCTGAGCCATCGCAATTTTTCATCTTTGGAGTTCTGCCATTACAATTCGTGTAATCTGAGATATGCCATTACAATTTAACACTTCGCGGTTCTTGCCATTTTATACGTATGTCGCCCGTAAGGGCCCACTGTCGGGTATATGGGCTCGTACACACAATAGCCGTGGACGATCATGCCCCTCCGTCCGCTTAGAAGGCGGTGGCCGTCTCGCGGCGCAGCGCGGCCGTTCTCGCCTCCGCCCATCGCCCGCCTCGAGCACGCGCGCCCGCCCTCGGCAGTTCAACGTCGCGCGCCCGTCCTCGGCTACGTCGGCCGCCTCGTGAAGTGCTGCACAAGCGTGTGCCGTGGGCCCACCGAGCACGTACTGGCGCCCGAGCGGCGCATTCCACGTCCACCACCTCCCGGCTCGCCCGCGAACCTGCAGCGGTGGCGTGTCCCTTGCGTTCATCATCCTCGGCGGCGTCCCGTTGTCCGCGTATTTGAACGCGGGCGTAGACCGCCGCCCGCCGAGCCGAACGGAGCTGGTAGCGTCTGACCACGTCGGCGTCGGCGCCCGTGGCCGGCGGCGGTTCTCGTCGAGAGGAAACGGTCGGCGTAAGGCGGCGGCGCGCGGTGGAAGCGGCGTCCTCGCCGTCGCCCGAGTGCCGGGGCGGTCGTGCATCCATCGAACAGTAGCGGCACGCGCCACCGGATCCATGCCGCGGCGGCGGCGTCCGTCTCCATGGCTCGTGTGTAGGCATCGAGGCAAAGTATGTAGGCAAGTATGGTCCATGGACCGGCGTGTGTAGGCATCGAGGCAAGTATGCCCCGTGGCGCTTAGATGCTCACAAGGCTCACAAAGACGGGAGGTGGAGCTTCATCCGCTGGATGGGCGCGTTGTCGAACTTCGCACAAGTCGGCCGGGAACTCCGACGACGCGGCGCGTGCTGCTCCTCCTCCACGACGGCGCCGTTCCGGTGCTTGATTGCGACTAATGCCATCTGCGGGCGGTGAACGAGCTCTTGGGCGTGGACGCGACGGCCAGCGGCCCGGCGCTGGCGGCGACGAAGCTCTGGCCTGGCGCACTGACGCGCGTCAACCGGTGGCACGCCGCTGGGCGCGGCGCGCGATGTCTCGCCCCAGACGCTCTCACGCGACTGTCGGACGCATAGCGGTGGGCGTTGGTCGGGTTCCCGGCCGCAACGTGGCTGTACTGACGGCGCGCCCGAGGTCTTGGCGGCGTCGTGGACACATACGTCTTTGGCGCCCGCTGCAGCCGGCTTTGGGCCGACTTCTTGCGGGCGGCGGAGCCTCAAGATGGGCGACTTCATCGCCGGGCGAGCGCATCGGGAGGGATCCTTCGGGGTGGTGTACGCCGGGCGCCGTGGTGCCCAAAACGGCCCCGTCGTGGAGGAGCGGTTGTCCTTGGCGGGTACCCGCCCTTGGCGCCCGGAGAAGAAAGGGATGACGTTCTATGCGTACGGGAGGGGCATGAGAGGTCCATACGATTTCCTGTACATGGGTGTTAACCTGACAGTGGGCCTAGGAAGGAGTCATACGTATAAAATGGCTAGAACCAGCGAGCATCGAAATTGTAATGGCATATCTCAGATTACACGAATTGTAATGGCTGATCTCCAAAGTAGCAAAATTCCGATGGCTTGGATCCAAAAAACCCTAAAAATAACAGCCGAGGCTGTTGGACATGTATCGCTATATACACATATGTGCACACGCAATATATGTAGTTTCTATCTCGTCATCGTTGTAGCCCATATGGTAGACATGTATCTCTAAAATTAATATATAGTTCTCTTATTATTAATGAGTTCAGTTAAGACGTGCAATTTTTGTGTATATAGCTAGAAACAAATCTATACCTACTAATAAAGAGAGAAAATTTCCGTTGTCCACCCATAAATTTCGTCCAGCCCTGTTCACCTTTTTCTTCTGCCCTGCCTGCCTGCGCGTGTATGCCCCAGCTGTCCGTCTGAGTTACGAACCAATCTTCCACCCGCCAGTCCGTCTCCGGTACGAAGGACAAAAGAAAAATCCAATCCCAAACAACACTCCAGCCGGCGCCCGTGGTGCGTATCCAGGCTGTGTTGGACACCTGCGGCGACACGATCCCCGAGCGGTACATGAAGCCTCCGTCGGAGCCAGCGGAGCCTTTTCCAAGCAATGAACCACGACGTCCCCGGAGCTGCTGCGCGGCGTGCGTGTGTCGTGGCGTGGCTTGTTCCGGCAGCTCGCCGAGGTGCGCGAGCGTTACGCCAATTCACCGGCCACATACGAGGGCTATGGCAATGCCACGATCTGCGTCATGAATCCATGCAACTGCAAGAACACCCTGCTCAGGCATAGGCGACACCAGGAACACATTGAAAGGCTTGAGAGCTTTTGCACCAGGTTAGAGGCTTCGACCTGATACTCTGATAGGGATTGACACGTCGGGAGAGTTTTTCCACAAGTCTTTACGTGCCAGGTAAAATCGCCGCCGTGTCATCCCCAATGGTCGTGGATGCTGGCTGTGGCGAGTATGTGCTTCGAGCCTAGGATGGCTCGCGGCTCCTAGCCCCAAGTACGCAACAAGACGACATGTGCTAAAATTGAGGACATAGGTGGGCGACACCGTGTGAGTTTGTTTCTGGGCAGGCTTTTTTTTTTTTTTTTTTGATCCTAACACTTGGCTCTATGGCCTTGTATTGAATGAATGAAGCTCAGCTAAATCGCGAGCACATAGACACGATACAAACTCTAGGAGGGGGTCAGACCAGAACTGATATTGACCCGGGTCCCAACTCCAACCAGCAAGAGCAAGTTCATGCGCACAACTATTACAAGTTCGTGGAATATGAAACACAGACAAGGAATGGAAATACTCATTTATCAACTCCCTAATATCCAGGATAAGATTGCCACCGATGCTATAGTCTGCTGCTGTCGTACTCAGCGCCTCTTGCAGCAGTACCGAGTCAGTTTCAAGCACAGCTCTGGAAATACCGAAATGCACAGCAGCTTCAAGCGCCTGCTTGCAGGCCATGATCTCCGAAAGAAATGCATCATGGATTGGACCCAGATTACCTGCACCTGCCAAAATGGATTTGCCTTCATGGTCTCTGTTTCTGGGCAGGCTTGGTGTAGAGCGTCGCGCTCGACATCATGATCGTGGCTCGCCTCGAGAAGTTGTGTTGGTCATAGTCTTATAAACCGAGTTGTGGCGACGCCAACGAGGCGATGTGCTTAGATCGATGATAGGCAACGGTAATGAGGCACCTTCATGGTGGCGTGGAGCCATGGACCGCGCGGATCGCCCTGGTCTCGCACGTATCGTCCATGTTAAAGAAGTCCAGCTCTGTACTAAAATCATGCCGGTGAGTGAAGCACCCACATGTCCACCTATCAATGTCTTAATTCGATCTGTTGATGCAAACAGTAACTATATTATGATGTCACAGTCATCAAAAATAAATTATAGCTTTAAAGTTATACAGAAAAGATATATGTCACAAAATATGTAGAATTTCTATAGTTGTGTGTTTCCATAAATATTTACTGATTTTTTCCGGTGCAACGCACGGGCAAACTAATAGCCGGGGTTGTTGGCATATAGCTCTATACACGGATGTGCACGCGTAATATATATAGTTTCTGAATTAATAGTTCTCTTATTACTAATGAGTTCAGTGATGACGTGTGATTTTTGTGTATATAGCTGGAAACTAAAACTAACAGCTGAGGTTGTTGGACTTATATATAGCTCTATACACGGATGTGCATATGTAATATATATAGTTTATGTCTCGTCATTTGTTTTAAGCCATGCATAGGGTAGATATATATGGTGCCACTTATTAGCTGCAAGCTTTTATACGTGACTAAGGACAACTGACTACACGATGTGTATATTCTGTACACGATGAGCGTGCCCGTGCGTACTATATATATATACTAGGAGAATACCCCGCGCGTTGCTGCGGGATTTTCTCAAAATAAATCTAATATATATGTAGTATTGCTATAGACCCCTGCTATTTGGTACATGTACGCTCTAAATACTATTTAGAGCACCGGCGAACCAACCACCATTTCCGGCGAACTTTCCCACAACAGTAAATTTTCATCCCGCAACCGTAAGTATTACTACCAACTTCATGTCTGAGAGATCATGCAAGAGTAAATTTTTATCCGGCAACTGTAAGTATTACTACCAACTTCATGCCTAAGAGATCCCGCAAGAGTAAATTTTTAGCCCGCAACCGTAAGTATCAGTACCAGCTCCCGCAACCGCAAGTACTACGACCAGCTTTATCCGTGTGGTCCGTGAACGATACATCCGCAAGAGCAAGTATTACTATCGGATGGATAATCAGCCTTACGAATCCTGTGCCTAAATTTCGCAACCGTAAGTTGTTCCCTCAACCGTAAGAGTCAATTTTCAATCTCCTTAATAAATGTTGCCGTCGACGCTGCACGAATATAGTAGTAAAAGTTACATAATTTCTCTCTCGACGTTTCTAAACATTTGTGTTCTCCTCCATATTAGTAGTAATTAGTAAAACCTATGTAACTTGCTGCACATTTCTTTTGAATTAGTAGTAACATTATTTTTCCAGACCGTAGTAAAATTCTTTGTATTTTTCATCCAATTGGTAAGTAAAGATTCATTCTTTTTCTCCCTTGCAACCCGTACATCCATATGTACACCACTGAGAGTGTGCGAGCTCCAAAGTCCAAAAGCACCGACATGCAAACATGACAAAATCAAATCAAAGGTAATGTCAAATTTATCTGTTGTGATGTCGTTCATGTGGCTTCTACATTTACTCACCTTTTAATTTATTAAAAATTAAATGAGTAGTAAGTACTATTTAGTAGTAAAATGTGTATTACATAATATTAAATTAAATTTAGAAGTTATAGTATTTATAGTAGTATAGTAATAGAAGTAATCCGTAGTGGAATTATGCTAGCTATAGGAGTAATCCTTCTGATGTTTTTGTTATTGTTGATTGTGTTTTCTTTAAAACAGAAAAAATAGGAATCCTAAAGGCTTACGCTCGATCAGTTACTAATTTCTCTTTACTTTTACATATTTTCAAGTAGTCAATTTACAAAATCAATATTTGCATGTAAACTAATATTACAAAAAATAGTTTCTCAGCCGTAATTAAAATAAAATACATCAATATATATAAACGTCGGGTAAAACTGAAACAATGAAACAAAGCGTATGCTATTGCACATCTCATCTTCATTAGATTACAAAAATCAGTTAAAAATTGTGAAGACTCGTTGCCTCGGCGAGTAACGCTCCACCCGTGATGCATCTTGGATAAGGCGAGACCGAGGCGAAGTGGACTTCCACCCGCCAGTCCGAGAGGAGAAGCTTCGGCGCCGGCCAGCGGCCCTGGTGCCGAAAGAAGATCTCACAGCGATCCCTTGGAAAACAATAGAGGCATGTCCGGTATCGGGAGACCATCCATGTGGTGCGTATGAAGGAGGCCACCCGCCCACCCATCCGGTCGTAGCGGACGGCCACCGCCCAAAGACATCGGCCGCTACATCTGCATCTACTGCCATCGGCGTTGTTGGGTAGTAAAACCGCCAGTCGCCGAGATGCCTTTGCCCGGTACATGAAGCGCCCGTCCGTTCGGCCGGCGATCTTGGGGACGTTGGGCGGCGGTGGGTGACGCCTTCCGCGGGGTGGGAGGTACGGGCCATCGAAGAGCACCGTCGGCACGGGTTTGCCAAGCTTTGCCGGATGACGTGGAGGGGAGGGGCGTGGAGGATGCGGCGGTTGGGAGGAAAGGGCCCATGGAAAGCTGCAGCACACCACGGCTATTAAATAGGAAGCTAAGCGTGATGATTTTCTTACGGAGACCGCCTTTGCCTCTTTGTTTCTTGATTTCTTGGGTGCCAATCTCGGTGGAGATTAATTTGACATCGGACCAGCTCTTCGTTGTGCGTAGTGGAAGACAACGGATCACGGAGGCCGCCCGGTTTTTCCCTTCGTACAAAACAAAAAGCGGATCTTTGTAGCGAGGCCGCCAATTCTTTTTTCCCGAAGTGCCTACAATAATTTGATTCTACCAATTCATCTAGCCAATCGAAGCGGCTCCCTAGTGGGGGCTCTCTTATAGATAGGAGATTTAGATTTCAGATTCTGCCATTCATCTAAAGCCGTCGGATTCGCGGGGGCTCATAGGAGATTTAGATATAGGCCGCCACTTCCATCTCAGCACCACCACAAGCAGCTAACGACATGCCTCATGCAGTGCAGCTCTCTTCTTCTTCCTTCCACCACACCCCCCGCACCACATAGAGTTTGGATCGTGAAATATGTCGGAGGAGCAAATAACGGAGTGGCCGGACGTTGTGGGGCAGAATTTCTATGATGCAGTTGACAGAATCAGGAGGGACCGCCCGGATGTGAGCATACGGCCGCTCCACACCCCAATGATTGGAGGCCAGAGAACTCCCCTCCCCGATGATTGGGGGCAGTTCCCGGAGCGCGTCTTTGTCGCGGTCGACACCAGCTCCGACTCGACAATGGTCGTGATGGCTAGGAATGATTACCCGTATCCAGAATGTGGCTAGCTCAGCTTCTTCAATTCACAGCCTGCTGCTTGCTTGCAGTTGGCTAGCTGTCGATCTATATATATATACTACGTGTGTTCAACGAAATAATATGCGATGTCTGATCGATCGCAATACATTTCGATCCATGGGTGTGATGAATGATCCGTCGTATTTCGATGGGTGTTATAGTCAATGAAATTGTGTGCTTCGTTCTCACCATATATACTATTGCTAGCTTTCCCAAATTGTACTTCTCTTCATTTTGATTTTAATTTATATATTGAAAACCCCTAATCCTCTACGAGTTCCCCCTCGGCTGCCCCGACCACGTCGCTCCAAAAACGGTGATTGGCTGCTTGATTTTTATAAAAAGCCCTTCTACTATTTCGCAATCGCATCTCAGTCCATCTAAACCCTCCGTAAACAGTAAGTCAGTTTAACTATTTTACTTTTACCCCTCTTAATATGTAAAACCCTACGCTCGAAGAAGAGAAAATTTTCGATTTCGTGGCTTTTTACGTTCACCCGCCCGCCTGTCTGTTTTGTAAAAAAACCCTGCCTTAACTTACCAAATATATACCGCGTCCTTACCTTCCAGCAAAAAAAAAAAAAAAAAAAAAAAAAAAGATAGCCCGGCCTCCTCTCTCTCCCTCTTCCCCGACACGCACAGGAGCCGCGGCGCCGGGAGCGCGGCGGCGGCCACGCCCCTCCTCCTTCCCCTCAACCTCCTCCTCGTCGTCGGCCCTCCCCAAGCGTCCCCGCCCTCCTCCCCCCTGCCGAGTCTCCTCCCTCCCGTTCGCGTCCTGTGTTCTGCTACAGGAAACCCTAGGGCTCCACGTGCCCAGGCGGCGCGAGCGGCGGGCGCAACTGCCGCTGCCGCCGAGCCCGTCCTCCTCCTTTCCCTCCATCGTGTGCAACGGCTGCCTCCCTCTTCGTCGCCGGATTCAATGCCATGGCAGCAGGTAAGCCCATCCATTCTATCTCTGCACCCACTCATTCCCCTTCATGTTAAGCTCTGTACATAGTCTCTCCAACTTGGTGCTTCTTCATCTATATGTATATGTTCTGAATATTTTATTTTTTAAAAATGAAAAATTGTACACAAGAGTGTCAGAAGAAACTTCGTTTTTGTCAGTTTTTGTCCTCTGTACATGCTTGAAAGTTGTGGAGGTTGGAATAAGAATCTACTTAAGGAAACGTTCAGGAAAAAAATGACGGGTTCCTCAGCATCTACTGAATTAAAGTTTCAAGGGAAAAAAAATGGATTGTTCTACCTAAGGTGAAGATGCCATTTTTTTAACTGTTTTTCTTCTTCCTGACAGTATACATGATAATGTGCAGAAGTTATATTTGGCTGCAGAATAGAAACATTTCAGTTTTAAGATAGCAGCAGATCTCCACAAGTTAGGGTAATCACGTGTTATCAGTTTAAACAAGAAAAAGTGAATATGGCCATTTAGCTTGCAGGATATTTCTTTATGTGCTTTCCTCTTTTTTGTTTCATTGCCTTTGATTTAGTTTTGTTATTGTCACAAATTTTTAATGTGTCGCACGAATTTGTAGACTTCATACATGATGCTATGTTCTACTGATTTTAGATGCGAAGGGAGTTTGAAGTAAGCTAATAGGCCAGTGGCAGCTTTCCATAGTCCAAAATAAGTAGACCATTCATATTGTCTTGTGGATTTTAGTAGTTGTCTCTCACTAGATTTAATTTCTCCGAATGTCTTTCATTTCCGATTATTTAAATTTGAAATGCTTTCTGTAGAACCGATCTGAAAGTACACATAGCCGCCCTCGTGTTGTGTTCCTATTTGTCTCTAATTTACATCAAAACAAGTGCAAGAGGATGGTTATACAGGCCTCACAAATTTCAAAATGTTATGCTGTAGATACCCTGTATGAGCTTACAGTCTCCTTGGTTATATATGACTACTAACATGAGTGCATCATCTAAAAACAAGGAAGCTTTGCACTTGACAATTTGGTGTCCATAGGAATGTTGAACCACCTTTTCACAGCTTTGAGCCATATCAATCTTGGAAGCCTGAAACCACCTCACAAAAGTTCTGAATTGCACTAGATTTGTGCTGATTAAAAGCTAAGCCAGTGTATAGTGCTCTGATGGAATTACCAATGCTATTGTTAACCTTTCTGTTACAACGCTAGCCTGCCTAACCAGGTAAGCCTAACTAAATAAGGTAGCGGTTACCTCATGGTTCTAAACGAAATATTCAGACAAAAACAAATTCTTTATGTTATCTGAACATTAGACTCTGATGGAATTACCAATGTTATTATTAATCTTTCTATTACAAGGCTAGGCTGCCTAATCAAGTAAGCCTAACTAAATAAGGTAGCGGTTACCTCATGGTTCTAAAAAAAAGATTCAGACAAAAAAAATTCTTACTGTTGTCTGAACATCAGATCATTTCAAGCACACGTTCCTCTAGCTATGTACCTGGATTAGTAGGGAACTTACTCACTTTGTGCGATGGGTTTTATCTCATCCTGTTGGCTATAGGAATCATTGCCATCTGACTATGCAATAATATTCACATTTCATAACTTCGAGCTCAGGAGCATGTCCTTGCTAAAATGGCCAAGTTAGATGAAATTCTGAAGTACTAATCAATAAGTTGTATCTGCTCCAATTTTCTGGCCTTATTGCATATCTTGAATGGTGGTGTGTACTCCATTATCATGTCAGGAAAGCCTATGATCGCTCTTGAATCTGTTTGCTCTTGGCTTGTGTCCTTTTAAGGTCAGGTGAAATAGCTGCGGCACTGAACGAGAGAAAAAGGTTTGCGTATTGTTTCTGATTATGCATGTTGCTGCCTGTTTGTGATTATGTATGCTACTGCCTTAAACATTTCAATAATTGATTTTTCTTTTTCTTTATTGATGTAGGTTATACAGGGCGTTTTGTTGCTTGCCAAAGTTGCTCTTTACTGACAATATTGCACCAAGTTTTCCATGTTCTATATTTATGGTTTCTGCATCTTGTCCTGATTTCTTTGAAATACTGGCCGCCAATAATTGCAGGTTGATTTCACAAATGTTGGACAAGATACTGCAACTTCCATGAAGTAAGGTATCAGGTAGTTCAGTATCATGCAATGGTATGCTCCGTATGCACATCCATTTTGCTTGCTACTGTAAATGTACTATCGAAACAAAGCAACCATTTTTTAGTATTTAATTTTTACTGAAATGAAAAAATGTGTGTGTGTGCTGAATTTTTAGGAGCTTATCATAGTTAATACTTGATGATGCCTGCTTATATTAAACAACATATACCTGGTTACTCGACTTTACATGTCCCCCCTCAATAGGTACTACTTATAACAATGATGGTTCTAATCTTTAAGGTCATATTTATCTCCAGCAAAATCGACCGCTACTACTGAGGTATAGATTCAGTTGTGCTCTAAATTCATATTTACGTACATGAATCTACTGATTTTCCTATTTCCATCTGTTTACTAGATTGGGTTTCATTTGCAACAATGAAACTTGATCCATTCTTTTTCAAACCATCAATGGTTTTAGCAAAATAATTCTTGATACCTGATATTGATTGCAAATTGGTACAATTTTTAAATCTGAACTTTGCACAATTTAGACATGGGGATTAGGAAGGCATTAGAGAAGTCAGGGTTAATCTTGGGACCAAAGACGGAGTGTAATGACCCTTTACATTGCGAGCTACAAAGACCAAAGACATGTGTAGTGACCCTTTACATTGCCAGCTACAAAGATACATGCTTCGATGTGAAACTCTTCTATTTGTTTGTGCACCTCTGTGCAGTTGAATTTTGTCTCCTGCACTCATGTAGAGCACAGTTACTGTACATGTGTAATGAAACAAGCAAATAACCTTGCCTATCTTATGTTCCGCTCATGGTTCCTTTAAAAGGTTCTATTTTTCCATGCATGATTCAACCGAGCACAAACCTCGCTTTTTGCTTCAGTTTTTATTTTACTATGATTTCCTGAGATTATGCATTGTTGCAGCCATTGTTACATGATGGATCTTTATATGTCGTTTTTCTTCACATGATGTTCTCCAGGACTGAAAGTAGTGCAAGTCATTCCCTCCTAAATTAAATGGCCTCAAATAATTTATGCTCCAATGTTGTTGGCTGCATATGGAGGATGTACATAACTACATTTTCCCATTACCTCCGGTGTTGCCCAAGAGAGAAAGCTCAGGAGAATGTTTTACTCGGCTGAGAACTGCATCTCTTGTCATAGGAACCTCTGGAGGACATGCATATGATGTGCTTACAGGTGAGAATACTACACAATTTTTCCTTCATATATGTACTCCGGTTTACACCTCGGAATATGCATATGGTACACCTCAAAAGACAAAAGGATAGATGATTTAATTTGTTCAGATCGGTTCTTACATGATAAATACAAAGAATTAATGCTCACTACCTTGGGACTGTTGCAAACTTCTATTGCAGCAATGTTACATATTGATAATACAATTCTTGCAATCCTATCAGTAATTGTATATATAAAGAGGCAATTTATTCATTGAAAAACCAATACACCTTGCCTGTTGATTGACAAAAAAAAACTATCAAGCATTGCCAAACCAAAACACAGAGCGATGCATTTTTTAGATGAAACATTCCTAATATAAATCTATAGTACCGGCGAGGTCCTATAACACCTAGATCAGGACTTTCTGACTAATAAAAAGGAATAGCATTATTTGAAATCAATGCTTTATTATGTCTTTTTTTTTCCCTTTGTGATTTATGGAAGCTATTTAAAAATAACAGCAAGGAGTTTGAAGTTGAATTCCCAAATCCTTACCACTTTACCAAAGTTAATAGCTTTGTTATGTGCCACCAAGCTTTCGAAGGAAGGGTGTGTCCAGCTTTAATATGTAGTGTGTGATGGTACCAAGAGTTCCCAGAAACCTTAAATATGTGACTACAGATTAATTGCCGCTGATCCATAGAAGGAAAATAGTATGTGCCCCCTGTTTTCATATCGTATTATCGTTCCTAGTCGTAAGACCCTCGATAAGAATGATAAGGAAGATTAGTCGTCCTTATCGGACGATTAATCGGTCTGATCGGTCTGATCGGCTTATCGGACAAATTTATCGTCCTGATGCCTGATGACCTTATCGACCTTATATATACTATATATATATGATGTAAATATATGTGATTTGACCTGATCTGTGACAATTTGCACCACATACTCCTTCCCAACCTTGTTAATTTGTTCCTCTAACAAGTCTGCTAACATAGAAGCACTTGCTACCTGACTTGAAGCGTCAACTGAACCTAAGAAGAATGTTCCAGCTGGGCTGTTGGCAAAAAAGTTGATGAGATGACGCTTGCTAGTGTCAGTCCATCCATCTGGCATTATTGTGCAGCCGTATTCCTTCCAAGCTTCCTCATGCTTCTTTCTCAGCTCCTCTGTCTTGTTCACTGCCCTCTCAAGAAGTGGATTTCTAATCTCATGGTATGAAGGTGAGCGATACCCAGGACCATATTGCCCAACGGACTCAAGCATAATCTCCCAGCTTCTTGAGTTAATAACATTTAATGGTATTGCATTCTCATAACCCTAGTGGGCAGCTGGGAAGGTTGAGGATAAGGTTGACTGCTCAGTCACTCTCACTAGTAGTCACTCCCTCACTCTTCTCTAACCCTAGTGGGCCTTGGGCTGAGACTTCTGAAACCAGCCCAACTTATCGTCCTGCACAACTTATCGGACGACTAATCATCGTCCCTAATCGGACGACTAATCGTTCTGATCGCTCAAAAACTGATCGAACGACCTTATCGGTCGAAGGCGCTAGATATGATAAGGGCGACTAATCGTGATTAATCGCGATTAGTCGTCCCTATATGAAAACAGGGTATGTGCCTGTTACTAAAATGACTCTCCTAGATGAATTACTGTTGCACCTTCTAAAAATCAAATTTATACCAAAGAAAACTAATGTCACCCTTTGTTCTTTGTTTTAATTTTGCAAGGTGGAAGCTAATAACTAGATGGATTCTCTTCTTCTATTGAACTGAAGGTAGGGATCTACATGCTATCAAGAAAAATTTACAAATTCCTATTGACCTGAAGGTATTGGCACCGTTATTTTCTTGCATCTCTTGTTGTTTTCTCTTTGCCTAATTTCCAAATATCAATACCAAAACTACTTCTTAGTGTCTTAGTGGTTCAGTTGTAGGCTTTTGAGGAAAATTAGCTGTAGTTTGCCATGGTGACCTACTGCCTTCATAGTTCTTTTTGGGCCTATTCTTGGAAAAAAAAGATTTGGAACAGTACAGACTTTGCTATGTCAATGGTAGTAATAGGAACCCAAAAGGGACATGTGGTTAATAAATCAAAGCACGAAATAGGCATTACCTATCTTCTGAATTGTAATTTCCATCTGTCATCAGCCACCTTGTCTTTGTTTGAGGGTTTACTTCCATCGGGTGATTGTCACGGTTGACGGCGATAGTAACTGTTTGTTTTCCCTTGTCTACAATTTGAGAAGATCTCCCTTGTTCTGAATTTGTCATTTTGGTACATTCTCTATCTGCTAGAGGGGGGAATTGATTATTACTTCAAAGTTGTTTATGAGTAATCTTTAGCTAATCACAGTTATTTGTGTTAATTTTAGTAATTGTTTTTATCTGAAAGTTGTTTTGCTCATGTGTCAACCGTATGTGTGTCTGTTGTTATCTTCTATTTCACTAATGGATGCCGCTGCTCTGTAGCTCATATGCTTAGGTCTGTGCCTCATGTTTCGAACCTGAGACTATCTGCTTTTCCCATGTCAATATTTCGAAAATGGTTAGCTCTGTAGCTCATGTTTAACTGCTATTTAAGTGATGGTTGCTGCAGCTGCCCTACTACATAAGCCAGTGAATTGGTAGTGGAGTGCCCAGTCAAGTCAGGATGCAAAGTTCGAGAATACACCATTGCCATAGATTAGGTGCCCTTATCCCTGCATGTTTAAGAAGTGAACTGAGAGAGGCTATCGGAATGCTATCTGTGTTTGCATGAATGTTACCTGAATGTTATCTGCATGTGCCTAAATGTTATCTAAATGAAAATATATCTGAATGTTTTCTGAAATAAAAAGGCATGTGACACCAGTATGAAAGTAACACCGTAGTATGAATTTCTCATAGTATGAATTTCTCTGTTGTATCTGTCCACTCTTGTGTGTGAATATATATGGCACCAAGTGTAGTTATATTCAATTTAGTTACAATTCCAAATGGCTACATGGCTTATATGACACATTTGATCATAACACATGCAAAAAGTAAATGCTTCAAATTGCTTATGAAACTGTGTAATGAAACTGTCTGTCTTAAAAAGGCTTAGAAATGAAACCCCCATTGTGACTACATATACCTAAATCCTTATTATTTCTGTGATGTGTGTTATTTAGACATAGTCCTAAAAGATCTATATATTTGGCCACCTACAGTACTGGTTTGCCAGCTTATATTTTGGGAACTGCATTCTAATATTCACGTACTAGCTCTCCATTCAAATAGTCACGTACTACCTCTCCAACATTCCAGTGCTAATGAGTTGGTCATTTTTTTGCAGGCCAAGATGTCGTTCATGCCTTACTCTGGCAGAGGCCAAGGAATGGATGTACAGTCTAAGGAAAATTTTACAGATGTTAATGATTATCATTACAGAAGCATAAGTTTTTTTTGGTTCTGTACTATGGACTATGGTTAAGTGATCTCCAGCGAGATGTTTTTAGAGGAAAAATTTGTTTCCTTTGTTTATCATAGAACATTAGAGGTGATAGCAAAATATATGTTTAAGTTCATAGATATCCATGGTGAGGGTTACACATGTGTGCATTGACCCTCCCTGCTGTGAACTGTTCTTTTGGTGCTTCCATGAACTTTCTGTGGTCAGAAATCTTTGGGGAGAGAAAGGAATGACATACTGTTCGATCCATGCTTCTTTGTTTAATGGACATGTTTCTTTATAGCATGCACAACCAAGGGAGTTGCTTTTATGTTCAGTTGTCCCTTGCAGATTTACCTCATTTTGTTCTGAATGTTTCTTATGGACCTTTTTGCAAGCAGCTCAAGATCTATTGTGACTCGAACATTCGAACTTGGCACACTCGATATGTACAAGTAGCTTCATCGGCAATGGTTTCCTATCAATTTACCTCTACTCTTCACTCTCCCGTGTTGTTTCACAGATTAGTGATGACCTCGCATACCACGATTTCGTCGCCTAGATTGCCGAATATGTTTTTATTTCATCCTTCATTCTACCCTATGGATAACCCACTCCGATCAGCACCAAGTTGCAATACCTGCTTCGTGCGTTACATGCTTCCAACATCCAATCCCACAGCCCAATTTCCACTCCCACATTTTAATGAATTACTAAATGCTAAGTTTGGCGCGCAAATGCGCGCCCCCTAACTAGTAGTTTACATGAAACACATGCCACAACCAGAGCCTATGTTCGCTTTACTATGACCTTTGTTAATTCCTTATTCTCCGGATACTCCGCCTCTCACACAGGCGCCTACATGTTGCGCCTGATTTGCTCAGTGACGGCGCAACATCCATCAGTCATGGTAGCTGGTGACCAACGCTCGAGGCAATTAAGTTCCTCCACGCCTGTTACTGAGGTAACCGAGAGCATTGGGACGACGGCGAGCATGACACCACGCTGCCCGGCCGTCCATGCTGCGGCGGTTAACAGCGGCATGCCGCGACGGCCAACGCACAGCTCAGCCTCCTGGCTCACGATGGGCTGATCCACAGTTCAGAGCACTGGAGGTGCTGCGGCTGCCAGCAGCGCATGAGAAGTTGGCAACGGTCGCCGCACGCAGTTTCCTTCATTGTTGATCTATGAAACTAAACGAATTGGCACTGAAGAAAGGGGATCGACACAACGTACTCAGAGAACTTGTCGTAGCTCATTGGTGGTGAGTCTGGTGACCCCCCTGCCTTACCGGGTGGTAATGGCTTTATGTAATCAGAACCTTAACTGATGTAAACTCGTTTGGTCTTTTGATTTTAATCGAATGGCTGGGGCATTCTTGCCCTTGGACTGTAAAAAAAAAAAAAAAAAAAAACTCGTCGTAGCACAACGAGCGTTGGTAGTGTGTCTCCATTCCCCAAGAGACCAAACTTGACTGTATCGACGTATTCAAATCGTATGAAATAGCAGGACCAGACTTTGATTATTGCTGTCGTATCGACTGTATCGACTTGGCTAAGAATAAAACTAAAGTGACATGTACTGTACTAGCTATATAAAATATTTTTAGTCAACCTGATTTTTGTAGTCGGTTCTATATAAAACATTAACCTTGGTGAAACATTTTCACCACAGGAGAAATAATTTTCACCATCAGTTTATGGCTTCAACCGGTGGTAAAAGCTATCCCAAATATAAACTCAATAAAACAGTTAGTGTTCATTTCATATCGGTTAGCTGTCACGAAATATTTGCTGACAGTTGACCAATCAAGCCTAGTGCCAAATAAGAAAGAGAAAAGATGCGCTGCGACTTAATTCCAGCAGAATTTAAAACATGACTTTAAACCTTTTATTAGAAGAATTCCTCCAAAATCTGGACGAACATTCCTATCTTATGTTCTTTTTACACAATCCTACCATCAAGAATTTTCCCCTTTTATTTTACTATTATGTGGAGAAGATGGATGATGCATGATTGCAACAAAAGGAACTCTGAAACTGTCGCTTGTTGTATCATGTTAGTGCACCCCTTATTATGAAGTCTTTTTTGCTTTATAAACCCAGAAACGTACATGGCATGGCGGTTTGCCATATGGTTATGCCTATATATATTACCACAAAATGGAATACCCTTGAGTGCCTCCACTTTCCTTGAGAGGCGAGATTGAGCACTCAAGGAATATATATTACCTTGGATGTTATATGAAACCCCCAAGAAAATCCATATCCTTGAGTGCTAACTAAGACCGCCAAGTTAATTCCATATTTTCTTGAGTGTTTTGTTTGAACCGCCAAGTAATTCATATTTGCTTGAGTATTATTAGAAACTGCCAAGGATTTGCTAGTTTTCTTGAGTGCAAAACACTCAAGTAAATTATTGTAGCCGCCAAGGAAACCTTTTCGTATTTTAAGTTCCTAGAGTTTTGACCTTCAAAAACAAAGAAACATTTACTAAGACTCAAAAGACTTAGGCTGTCTGCACCGCGTACTCTAAAGTGGAACTGAAGGAGCTGGTAGCGAACGGGAGCTCTGCACCGCGGTACTCAAGTACGTCCTCGATAAGGCCGGGTTCGCTATTCCCAACTTCCCCCGCTTCATCCTTCGACACCAGCGTGCATGGGGGCCCGCACACAAATACCGCGAACGGAGAGAGAAAAAGAGAGAGGGAAAGAGAAGGTCGTCGTCGCCGGGCGGAGCAGGGGAGGGCACCGCGGGTGTCCTGCTGGGAGGAGAGAGGTGCCTTGGCCCGGGAACGCCATGGCCGAAGCCGCCCGCGCCGCCGCCGCTGCGCGCGAGGCCGGCGAGGCCTCTCCCCTTCACCGCGCGTGAGGCCGGCGAGGCGGGCTCCGTCGCCGCATGGGTATCGGGGCTCGATAGCGGCTGGGCGGAAGAGCTGCGCGGCCCCGGAGTCCCCGAAAGCGAGCGCCGCTCCGAGGGAGTGGAGCCGCACGCCGCCCGAGGGAGCGGGGCTCGCCGCCGCGACGGTTGGCCTCGCGGGCGCCGGATCCACCCAAGGTCGCTATGGATCGGCCACGCCGGCGCCGTCGTTGCCCGTGCCTCGCGCCACCCGGCAATGGCGAACAAGCGGCGAAGGGAGAGGGAGGGGAGGGGAATCCGCCAGCGCGCCGACCACGGCCGAGCTCGTCGGGCGGTCGCGGGAGCTCAGTCCGCGGGAGGCGTCTCGTCAGGCGGCGGCAAAAAGCGAGGCGGCTCGCCAGGCGGCAAGAACAGCGCTGGAGGCGGGACGGCGGCGTCCGCGCGAGAGAATGGGGAGGGAGCTGGGAGAGGTACAACACCGCCAATGACGGTGGACTGATGGATGGGTTGTTGGGATAGAGATCGATCCAAAGTATCGACGCGTGTGCGGAGGAACGGAAAAAACGCGTCGCGGGACCCAGTGCGGGAGGGATCCAGTATGCTTTTTACAGCTCCCCGCGGTGCGATAGCCTTAGTAGCACAAGTGGTAAGTCGGTCCCTTATGAGGCATAAGGTGCAAGTTCGATTCCCAGCTAGAACAAGTATCTATTTTTTTCTCTTTTGTTCTTATACATTTCCTTGAGTGTCATTGTTAGCACTCAAGAAAAGTCATTGGCACTCAAGAAATAATACACATCCCTAAGGGGCATTAGCTTTCCTTGGGTGTCATCGGCACAGGAAATATATATTCTTGAGTGTCGTTACTTTTCCTTGGCGGTGTTAAAAAATTGTCAGCTTAGTTGTTTCCTTGACCGGTGCAACGCTCAAGGAAACGATTTGTGGCGGCCGACACTTAAGTTAATAGGTATTTCCCTGTCCATCTACCCTTGGCGGACATTCCTTGAGGCTGGCAGCCATGATTTGTTTTCTTGACGGTTTTGGGGCAAGGTATTCAGTTTCGTGGTAGTGTGTGTTAGAATTTATATATGAATAAGTTCCCCTAAAATTCATATGAAGAAATTCTGATAAATCTCAAAGGCTCAATATTTGTGTTCCCTAATGGGCTTTATTGTTTTAGCCCATGAGCAAAGGTGGGAGGTGCAATATCAATTAGTACCATATTACTAGTTGATATGGAGGTAGAGAGTTTTCCTCCCTATATATTTGTACCAAGCCTTCCGGGAATAGACACAACATAACAACTACAATTGGGAGTTTCAATTAGAAAATCCTAAAGTAGTAAAATAGTATTTTCCTCTTCTCGCTACTGCGCCGCCGTCGCCAATCTCGGCCCGATCGTTCGTGTGCACCGATTATCGGGCGAGGTGTCTCCGGAACCGTCGTCTTTGCGATCCCGCACCGGGAGAAGGCGAATAAGGTTTTGGGAAGCGCTCTTCGCTTATTTGCTCCCAAATCTTCTACAACTACTTCATCAACAAGTCATCTCGTCGGCTAAACTCGAAAGTGATCACCGATCGCTTCTTCACCACCAAGTACTTCTACATCGGCAGGTATACATCTGTGATCTAATTCTATTGTTTTATCATGCTCAATCTATCCAATCTCTATGGTGTGCTAGTTGTGCTTACACTTATTACTATGATCATGCTATGCTTGCTATGCTATATGATGTTGAATCATGCTATGGTCTGTGATATGAGTTTCTATCATGCTAGTTTGTTAAACATGCTTAATCTAGTCTTTCAATTTATCATGATTTATATTATGGAATTAATCTGGAAATTGCCTAATATTCCAACAATCCAAAAACCTTATTATAGGCTTTTTCTTGATTTAACTATGGCTGTTTTCACTGACGTGCTGAGACTAGAAAAGTTTTCTAGTGCACATTTTAAGAGATGGCGAGTTAAGGCCATGCTCTGGCTAGAGGCTAAAATGTTCTGGATTACTGTAGGATCACCTCAGGGAAATATCTCTAGAGATAAGAGAAGATTCCGGGGAGACAACTATCTTTAGAACAATCCTAAATAGTCTTGCTAGTCATCTAGAAGATGCAAACTTGCACTTCCAAGATGAGAAGACATTGTGGGATCAACTGAATGCAACCATTGGTACATCTGAGTTGTACATTATGGAGAGCTTTTATGACTACAAGATGGTTGCTAATCAGTCTATAGTCAAGCAAGCGCATGAGGTTCAACACATGGCAAGAGAAACTTGAACTCCTTAAGTATGTCATACCCGAGTTTGTAGCCGGATGCAATATTGCTAAGTTGCCTTCTTCATGGAAGAGCTTCGGCACAATTCTTAAACACAAGAGAAAGAAAATATCGCTTGTAAACCCGATAGCATCTCTTGATGTTGAGAAAAATATTTGGGTGAAGAATACTATTGATAAGGGGAACAAGAGCCATTCTAGCACTAATTTTGTGCGAGAAAAACCCACATGGCAAGAACAAAGGGAATAAATCTTCCAATGCCAAATTAACAACTACCTTTGAGAAGAAGAAAAATAATAATGAGGTGCTTTGCTTCACTTGTGGACAGCTTAGTCACTTTTCCAATGGGAATAATAAGAATGTCAACCTCGTGACTATTAGCAATGCCGATGAGGAGTACAAAGAATGTTCCTACTGTACTATCGGTATTTCAATCTCCAAGTTGGTGGGTTGATACAGGTGCTAATATTCATGTGTGCGCTGACATCTCTTTGTTTTCTTCTTATAAAGAGCTACAAGGTTCTTCTGTCCTAATGGGGAATGGGTCACATGCTTCTGTTCGTGGCGTTGGCACGGTAGATCTGAAGTTTACTTCAGGGAAAATTGTGCAATTGAAGAACGTGCAGTATGTCCCTACTATTCGTAAGAACCTTGTTAGTGTTTCCCTTCTTTTAAGAGATGGGTTTAAGGTAGTGATGGAGTCTAATAAAGTAGTTATGTCTAAGCATGGACCGTTTATTGGTTATGACTATGGTGGCTTGTTCCGTCTAAGTTTGGCAGATTTTTATAATAAGTCAGTGAATCATATTTGTGGCACAATTGATGATAATTCAAGTGTTTGGCATTCTCATTTATGTCATGTGAATTTTGGTTTGATGTCACATTTATCTAGCTTGCGGTTAATTCCAGTTTTCACCATTGTCAAAGGTTCTAAGTGCCATAATTGTGTGCAATCTAAGCAACCTCGAAAGCCTCACAAGGCAGCGGAGGAGAGACACTTGGCACCTCTAGAGCTCATACATTCTGATCTATGCGAGATGAATGGTTTGTTGACTAAAGGTGGAAGAGATATTTCATGACGTTAATTGATGATGCTTCTAGATATTGCTATATTTACTTGCTGAAAACTAAAGATGAGGCATTAGACTACTTTAAAATCTTTAAGGCTGAAGTTGAAAATCAACTAGAAAGAAAGTTTAAACATCTAAGGTCGATCGTGGTGGTGAATATTTTCCTATAACATTTGATGAGTTTTGTGCGGAACATGGTATTATTCATGAGAGGACACCTCCCTATTCGCCCGAATCCAACGGGGTTGCCGAGAGGAAAAATCGCACGCTGACTGACTTGGTTAACGCCATGTTAGACACTGCTAGTTTATCTAAGGCATGGTGGGGGGAAGCTATGTTGACTGTGAGTCATGTCCTGAATAGAATTCCAAACAAAAATAAAGAGACAACACCATACGAGGTATGGGTTGGAAGGAAACCATCACTTTCATACTTGCGCACGTGGGGATGTTTGGCTAAAGTCAATGTTCCAATTAATAAGAAGCGTAAGCTTGGACCAAAGATAGTAGATTGTATCTTTCTTGGATATGCTTACAACAGCATTGCCTATCGATTTTTAGTAGTAAGATCTGAAGTTTCTGATATGCTTGTTGATATCTTTGAATCTCGTGATGCTACATTTTTTGAGAATATATTTCCTTTAAAAGATATGTGTAGCAATGTTAGATTTTCTATCGAATTAGCTCCCGACGATACTATACCTATCGAATATCCTGTTGAGTCATTTGAGCAACCACTTGAGAAGGATGACAATGAAGTTCCTGTGAGGAACAAGAGACAAAGGATTGCAAAATCTTTTGGTGATGATTTCATTGTGTACCTTGTGGATGATACTCCCACCTCTATCTTAGAGGCATATGCATCTCTAGATGTAGATGATTGGAAAGAAGTCGTTCGTAGTGAGATGGACTCGATTCTTTCTAATGGAACTTGGGAGCTATCTGATCTACCATTCGGTTGTAAACCAATTGGATGTAAGTGGGTGTTCAAGAAGAAGCTTAGACCTGATGGTACTATTGACAAGTACAAGGCTTGGCTTGTGGCTAAAGGCTACACTCAAAAAAAAGGAGAAGATTTCTTTGATACTTACTCACCTGTTGCTAGAATGACCACTATTCGAACACTACTATCTTTGGTCGCCTCATATGGTCCGATCATTCATCAAATGGATGTAAAGACAGCTTTTTTCTTAATGGAGAGTTGAATGAGGAGATTTACATGGATCAGCCGATGGATTTGTAGTAAAAGGTGAAGAGCAAAAGGTGTGCAAGTTATTAAAATCTTTGTATGGATTGAAACAAGCACCTAAACAATGGCATGAGAAGTTTGACACTACGTTAACTATAGTGCCGGTTATGTTGTCAATGAAGCCGATAGGTGTGTGTATTATCGACATGGTGGGGGGCGAATCATTTATATTATGCTTATATGTTGATGATATTCTAATCTTTGGAACAAACATGAATGTCATAAATGAGGTCAAGTCTTTCTTGTCAAAGAATTTTGATATGAAAGATCTAGGAGAGGCTGATGTAATTCTAAATATTAAGCTTATTAAGGAAGAGAGTGGGATTACTTTATCGCAATCTCAATATGTTGAGAAGGTCCTGAGCCGTTTTGGCTTTATGGATAGAAAGTCTTCTCCAACACCTTATGATCCTAGTGTGACATTACGAAAGAATAAGAAGCGTACTAGAGATCAACTCAAGTACTCTCAGTTGTTAGTTCACTCATGTATCTAGCGAATGCAACTGACCAGATATCTCTTTTGCTTGTGAGCAAGTTGAGTAGGTATATGTCCAACCCGGTGATGATCATTGGCATATACTAGAAAGGGTCTTGTGCTATCTTAAAGGTATAATGAGCTATGGAATTCATTATTCTGGGAACCCAGCTGTGCTAGAGGGATATAGTGATGCGAAACCGGATTTCGATATTGCTCAAATCTACGCCACAAGTGGGTATGTATTTACTCTTGGAGGTGGCGTAGTGTCATGGAGGTCTTGTAAATGCACTATTTTGACTAAGTCAACCATAGAAGCGTAAACTTATCGCTTTAGAAACAAAGATCTGCAGCAGAGGCGAGTGGCTGCGTGAGCTCTTGTCCGACTTGCCTAGGTGGTTGAAAAACTAGTACCGCTATCCTTATGAACTGTGATAATCAAACAAAGATCACTAAAGTGAATAGTGCAAAGGATAATTCAAAGTCAACAAGACACGTTAAAAGACGTTTGAAGACCTGTCCGGAAATTGAGAAACTCCGGAGTAATAATCGTATCCTATATACGTATTGATAAAAACCTGACAGATCCCTTTACTAAAGGGCTATCACGTAATGTGATAGAGATTGCATCTAGGGAGATGGGTATGAGACCCATATAAGTTTTCAGTAGTAGTAACCCAACCTTTTTGATCGGAGATCCCGTGACTAAGGACCTGGGAAGAACAAGCTATTGGTAAACTGAGGAGAGTAAACTAATAAACCCTCTCTATGTGAAGATGCAATACTCTCAAGAGCAAAGAGGCTCTCAGATGGTAGGTTGGCGAGAATGCCTTAATATATCCTATTGACTTTATAAGTAAAGATGCTGTCCTACAGAGCAATCTTGAAAGGGCACACCTATATGAGTTCGACTGTTAAACGTCGCAGTCTATGAGATTTGGGTGATCTCTAGTAAGCTCATGAAGAGACTAAGGAGTATGACGTATATGCTCCACCCACGGAGAAAGGCTACTGGCAGTCAAAGTACTAGTTTGACTTTGAGCAAAACTTATTCACACAAAACTTTCAATTCAAGGCGTAGTCCATTGTTCAAGTTGTGAGTGAGTACAACTTGAAGCTCTAGGCGGATGTTCAACTTAACAGTCTCTGCTGAAACACTAGTATATAAAACAAAGAGTGAGATAAGAAAAATATCTATATTGGGCGCTTGAGATCCGGTGGGGGATTGTTAGAATTTATATATGACTAAGTTCCCCTAAAATTCATATGAAGAAATTACGATAAATCTCAAAGGCTCAATATTTGTGTTCCCTAATGGGCTTTATTGTTTTAGCCCATGAGCAAAGGTGGGAGGTGCAATATCAATTAGTACCATATTACTAGTTGATATGGAGGTAGAGAGTTTTCCTCCCTATATATTTGTACCAAGCCTTCCGGAATAGACACAACATAACAACTACAATTGGGAGTTTCAATTAGAAAATCCTAAAGTAGTAAAATAGTATTTTCCTCTTCTCGCTCTTTGCGCCGCCGTCGCCAATCTCCAGCCGATCGTTCGCGTGCACCGGCGATCGGGGCGAGCAGTGTCTCCGGAACCGCCGTCTTTGCGATCCTGCACCGGAGAAGGCGAATAAGGTTTTTGGGAAGCGCTCTTCGCGGCGCTCCCCCAAATCTTCTACAACTACTTCATCAACAAGTCATCTCGTCGGCTAAACTCGAAAGTGATCACCGACCGCTTCTTCACCACCAAGTACTTCTACATCGGCGGTATACATCCGTGATCTAATTCTATTGTTTTATCATGCTCAATCTATCCAATCTCTATGGTGTGCTAGTTGTGCTTACACTTATTACTATGATCATGCTATGCTTGCTATGCTATATGATGTTGAATCATGCTATGATCTGTGATATGAGTTTCTATCATGCTAGTTTGTTAAACATGCTTAACCTAGTCTTTCAATTTATCATAATTTATATTATGGAATTAATCTAGAAATTGCCTAATATTCCAACAGTGTGTAAATAGAGAGAATAAAATTTAAGGTATCTTACTATACTGTAGCAAGATGGCAAAACACATTTCATTATTCATCCTATATAGTATATCATTATATATTAACCATCCATCGATGGATAGTAAAAAAAACAACAATAAATGAAGGTATAATAATCATCAATACACTACCTTATGTTTATTCCATGATGTATCCAAGGCCCGCACCCGAACAATGCAAGTGAGTGTGACATCTGACTGCCATGCATCCATCCCATACTTTTGTCCATGCATGGGTGTTTAGTTGGTGAAATATTTTAGGTTCGGCATCGTAACACTTTTTGTTTGTATTTGATAATTATTGTCCCACTATAGACTAATTAGGCTCAAAAGATTCATCTCATACTTTTCAGTTGAACTGTATAATTAGTTTTTTTTTATTTACCTACATTTAATGCTTCATGCATGAGTTAAAAGATTCGATGTGACAGAGAACTGTAGCACTTTTTGGGCTGGGGATGGGAGCTAGGCTTGCACTGCTCGGTTGGGAGCCTCATATACATTATGGCATATACATAAACACATATCTACTTAAATATTGATGCATGGCAGGCCAGCTATCCAATGACTGGCGTCGACGGGGCAACTGTGGTGATCGGCGTCCCGGTAGACGAAGACGCAGACACACCTGTTGTTGCTGTCCGGTGGGACACAGCCGGTCGCACCCACCGGGTGGACTTCGACCCATCGCTAGCTCTGGCCACGAGCTCCGGCCACGACGTTGTCTTCTCTGGGATCCATCATGTCTTTCCCAGTTACATGTGTGATTAGTAGCTATCGGCAAAAATACATGCTAACTATGTAGAGGATCAAAAGAGAAAGAAGATCGATCAGTGGAGGAAGATCTACTTCGATCCACCTGCTGTGTGTCTGCTGCCTTTACATAGTTTCTACAACACATAAAGGTTATATATACATGTCATCTACTAGATATGCATACGTACATGCTGACGAAGCTTTACAAAGTTTTCCTTGTCTTCATCGATGATTGTAATAAATTGCATGCAGGTTACATAGTTTGCCTTGTCACCATCGATGACCTTCATACACAGCTCGCTAGCCTTGTCATCACCGATCGATGATAGTAATAAATTGCGTGCATATAACATAGTTTGCCTTGTCATCATCGATGATCTTCATACAGCTATAACTAGCCTTGTCCTGTCATAATCACCATTAGGGCCGCTATCCCTGTTTTAAATAGCGCGCTATAGCGTCCGCTATAGCGCTATATAGCGTTCGGGGTGTCTAACGCTAAGCTACTGTCATTTTAGCGCTAAACGCTATTTGCCGCTATTAGCCGCTAATAAGCGCTAAAAAAACGCTAAATTGTAGTTCATTTAGCGCGCTAAGTCATCTTGGGCTCATTTCTGGTGGCAGGCCCAAAACTCGCTGTGGCCCAAACCGAAGGGAGTTGAGACATATCCAGCCAAACCCTAGCTACTCCCGTGACTTTCCCGTGACTCCCATCCATCGATCCCAAATCCCTTCCCTCCCGTCTCCTGTGCTGGCGGCGGCGCCCGCTGACGCTGCCACTCCGCCCGGTGAAGCTTCCAGTGCCGGAGACCGGAGCTCTCCAGTGCCGCGCGCGTGGGGAAGGACTGGAGCACCGCTGCAGCAAGAGGCCACGAGCAGACAACTTCGGCGCCGCTTCGTCCTGGGCCAGTTCGTCGGCGGCCAAGGGGCGCCTCGTTCGCCGGCGGCCAAGGGGAGCGCCACAGTTGCTTCATCCCGGCGGCCATGGACCAGCCACAGCCAGAAGGTTCACATCTTCTCATTTTGTTTCTGATCTGCAATACTGAACCATGCCATCAAGCTTTGTTTCTGATCTGCAATACTGAACCGGCTCTTATGACTTGTCAGTACAAGGACATTAGCATCTCTGATTCTTTATCGAAATTAGCACCTAAACATTTGTGTTTATCTTCTTATATATATGTACCCAAACCCGGATGGACATGATGTCCATTCTTCTGAATCATTTTAAGAACCATGAAGCAACACATCCACGGTGTTTTGCTGCTGCTGATTTTGCCCATCAATTAAGTAGGAAAATTAAGTAGGAAATCGACAGGAAAACAGTGGAGAAAGCTCCTAGAACCGAATAGCTTGCAGTAGCAGTAGCCTGACATTATTAATTTGCAGTAGCAGTAGCAGTAGCGCCACAGCCTTGTTCTAGGTTGATGCAGTAGCATTAATCCTGACATTTTTGCATCTCTTATTAATTTGCAGTAGAACCATCAGCTTCCAAAGTTACTATCAACTCAGATGACCCTAACTATTTGGATGCTGAAATGCATGTGTTGTTTGTACTGTACTGAGTATGTGGGAGACTATGGCCTATTGCTGTCTTTTGTTTGTTTGTCTAGCTGTCTGTGAACTGTGAAATTAGAACTCATGTATGTCCCTATGTGATGTGATGATGTTTGATGTTGTTGATGTATCATGTACCCTGATGAACTATAAACTACTTTGATGTAATGTGTTAGTAAGACTTTGAACTATCTATGTTTTTATCTTTATTATGTGTAAAATTATATAATGTTTGATATATTTTTTTTCTCAGCCGCTAAATGGCTTAGTCCGCTATCATATCATAGCGCGCTATAGCGCTAAATAGCTTTTTAGGGAGGCCGCCGCTAAATGGTTTAGCCCGCTATTTAAAACAGGGGCCGCTATACACCACTGTAAGCACGGCTGGTGATGCCCCCCCCCCTAAAAAAAAGCTTTGTCCCTACAAACTGCATTTCACGTAGTGGATCGCCACGTTGGGATTGACAACTTCTCATACAAAATTGTGTACCGTCGAGACACATGCGCCCCTTGTCCACTGACTGTACAGTCGCAACAAGATCTCCATATACTTTATGTCCATATGACGATGGTATCTTGGTATATCGTATTGGCATATCTTGGGTTTGTTTAGGGGCACCCAGGGTCCTCTACATGCTATGCATACAATCACACTACACCAGGAATGAATTAACGCAGCATGGCACTTTGGCGCCCGGTAATATACATAAATTGCTATTAGAACAAAAAGTCAACAAAAAAATCTTCGAAAAATATTCAAGAGGGATCTAGTTTTATCCGTTTCTTCGCGTAGAACACAATAGTGCGGACGGAATTAAAACGGATATACCATTTAAAAATTATAGCAATTTTAAGAGAATGTTTTACTTTTTCGCCTACATCAGGGCTAGCTGACATCATCACAGGTAACTTGTGTAGCTAAGGAAAGCAGCGCCGTGCTCGGATCATCTGCGAGTTAGGTAACTCGTGGTCGACCGTGAAACAAGAATCTGGGTTTCCTAGCCGGGCCGTGACTAGGATCGCGGCCCTAGGTCCAAGTCCGCTAGCTCTTCATTTTTAGAGGAACTTGACTTATAAAGCCAACCGCCGTCTCTTAAATGGGATTCTAAGAGCAAGTTGTTTAAGCTAATCACCTCTAGATATCACCACACATATATGAGAGATGGTACATTTACCAACTAATTTTGGAAATAATTGTCGCACAAACAAATTCATAACATATATATTTGTATTTGGATGATGACAAAACATTATATGAAATTAAACTTTATACAAACGGCCGGGTACATACGTGTTTAACTGCATATATATGCCATGGGCTACTCCATATATAGTGGAGCATGCTTGACCATTGTTTGGCGATTTATATATGTGTTTATCAGCTCAGACGACTATTAATATTATAGCCGTTAAAGCAACTAGCGGTCACTACTCATCAACTCCAAATTGTAAATAGTCGTTTTGGCGTACATAATTTCTTTTATTATTTATCTAGATCATCAAGATACAAAAGCCAAACACCACTTACAATTTAGGAGGGAAGGGGTATATATATGTGGCCAGCAATATCGGAGCCTGATATATATTGCTGCGGGTCGGATTGGAGCTAGCCAAGCACGGGGGTTAAGGCGACCAGCAGGTTGGCGTCGACGAAGACGATGACACGTCTGGGGTCGTATCCTGGTGGCCGGGTGTCGCCAACGTTGTAGAAATATACCGTGACCTCCGGCCTATCATAAGCTATCCTGAACCCCGCGTTGAGCTCTGGCCAGCCCACCACTTCTGGCCATGATATCTTGTTGGGGTCTGGCGGCGGCACGTCGGCGGCGGCCATTTCTAGCAGGGCTCCAGGCTCGTCTCTTGTTATAAGGGTTGTCCTCATCTCTTCGTCTCTACTACGTACAACGTGCATAACTTGCTAGTAGTGCGTCTAGGTGTTTATATACACACACGGCGTGTTGGCTTGGTTTGGTTTGGTTTGTATCGATTTGTCGTTTGTGACTTTATGAAGTTTGCCGGTCGTCACTGTGGAGGTGTAAGTGATTTGTGTTCCTCACCATCGACGTGCCGGTGACTTTATCGTCATCTGAATCAATATAAGGGCCTGTTTGGTTCAATGAATTAGGGACTAGATGAGACTAAAAATTAGTCTCTAGTCCCTCCTAAAAGTCTATTAAAATAGTTTGTTTGGATGGAGAAATTAGGGACCAGAGACTAATAGGGACTAAAAATTAGTCTCTAGCCCCTCCTAAGAGTCTAGTGAACTAGGGACTAAAAATTAGTCCTAAATCCTTATATTTGATAATTTTAATAACTAAATGAGATTAAAAATTAGTCTCTAGTCCCTAGTCCTTGGAACCAAACGTGCCCTCAGTTACCGGAACATCTTATTGTCTTAATACAACGCATCCAAACTATATGTTACCAGGTTCTCAGATCTCTCGACCACGCCAGCAGCATCCTGCTCTCTCTCCATCGCCGTGCTGTCATGCTCACCCGCTTGCCGTACGACTCCCACTTCTCCTAAAACTTGTCTTAGTGGCAAGTTTCATCTCACGGATACCAAGGTCTAGGTGGATGAATAAAACAACATTCACCTCACAGACATTTCATAGACTGCAAAACAACTCTTTAAAATATTGCACAGTGCTATGATCAAATGTTCCATGCGATTATGTGGCCATGTTTGATTAAACTAACACAAGACAGCACAAACTATCCTTCATCTACGCACAGGAAGAAGCAGATACAATACTGCACAAGCTAGCATCCTTTGGTAGTTTTAGAAAAACTTAGGCTCCACCCCCGAGCGCTAAAATAGCTTAAGAGAGGATTTCTCACCCAATCTGAGAAAACACACGAACCCCATGCCCTGCTCGCACAAAGCCGTTACCCGGTGAAAGCTGGTCTATTTTCACTATGGGAACACAGCAGAAGAGAGGATCTTTTTTCACACCATCGATCATATATTGCCTGACCTATAGTTTTCCAACTGGCCGGCCCGGTACGGCCCGGCCTTGTGCCGTGCCGTGCCTCCCTGGCACGTCGTGCCACACGGGCCGTTCCTTTTTGGGCCTCATGCCTAGCCATCGTCCCAGGCACGTCCCACGGGCTGGTAAGCACGGGCAATTTTATCGGGCCGTGCCAGCCCGAGGCCCACGACGCGAACAATCGAGGGGGAAGGGGAGGAGCGCGAGGTAGCCGTCGCCGGGCTTGGCAACCGGAGATGGAGACCGCCGATGGGGCCCGTTTCTCGCAGCATGCATCATCGCCGTGGCTCCTGCCGCCTGAGCCACGCCGCCAGACGGCCGCACCTGCCGCCTCGAGCCGCCGCCCGGATCGGGAGGAGGCGGGGGGATGTCGCCATGGGCACGAAAGGGGCCACCGCCGCGGTTGCTTATGTTGGGGTAAGCGGCGGTGGCTGGCAAGGAGGGGCCGCCGCGTGGCTGCTTGCCTGCTTGTGGTGAGGGAAGCGGCGGGCCGGGCAGGAGGCTGCCATGGCTGCTTGTGGTGGCGGCAGGGCGCTATCCAGGGGTGGGGAAGTGTGCGGCGGAATGGGGAGAGGAGGGTAGGGTTAAATGAGGAGCGAGGTGGGCTACTGGACTGCTGGGCTGTTGGCTTTGGTGTTGTTGCGGCTTTCATCAGCGGGCCTCACCATGCCTTTGTCCATTAATTTTACGGGCTGTGCCGTGCCGTGCCTCGTGCTTGGGGGGCAGCCCAAGCACGCACTGCTGCCTTGGGCCGTGCCAGCCCTAGCCGGTGGCTCACCGTGTCGTGCCGTGTGCTCGTGCTGTGTGGGCCATGCTGTCGTGTCTCGGGCCGCATGGAAATCTATACTAACCAAGGATTAGAACTATGCTCACGGGAGACGCCACCCAGAGGCTTGACCAACTGGTCTAGCAACGGTAGGCGTCTACGCACACAAGACTGCACAAGATAACTTCTCTGTCTTTCAGGTCGTGCTTGCCATGAAGTGCTAAATTGCTGAAAACAAACAAAATTTATAAAACTGCGAAAGATATATTGAAGAACTCCACCTGATGGTTAAAACAGATCGAGTTAATATTTATATGAACCAACGAAGTATATATTCCTAACTGCTACTGGAACAGAGAACCCCGTATCAACAGAAGACTCTCTGTACCAACATACAGGCATATATATTCATCTGCTAGCTATATACCACGCCTAGAAAACATCGATCAAGCGAGGCAAGGCAAGAGCCAATGGACAACAATGCAAGGTCCGTACGTACATGTCTGCATATGGGACCAAACGCGGGCGATGCACGCAATGATGCTCATCTCATCTTAGCTTGACCGAGTATCAAGATTTTACATCCACATCTTAGCTTGACCGAGTATCAAGATTTTACATCTCCGGCTAACCCTCTTCGCTCCTCAAAAGCTAACCAAAGCTATAGCTGGAGATAGCTGCAGCTAAACCAATTAGGCTTCGTGTGTTAACTCTAGTGACGGGCGATTAACGCGATGTGGCTGCTGGTTAATCCTTGCATGGACAAGAGACAATATGCATGCAGATTGCAGGGCCTTGGCCTGTAGTATCTGGAGCAAGCTACAAGAGCGCGCACACACAGCAGCTACCTGAAGAGAATTAATCTGAGTGACTGGGGCAGATGGCGGCGCAGGGGCCGGCAGGGGTTCAACGACCTGAAGACGTCATGGCCGGAGCTGGTAGGGTCGCCGGGGCACTACACCCATGACATGATCCGCAGGGACCGACTAGACGTGCAGACCGGAGCTGGTGGTGGGCACGGAGGTGCCGCCGGGCTACAACGACAAGCGCGTCCGCCTCTTCGAATTCGTCTACCAGGACCACAAGTCCACAACCTTAAGGTCGCCCAAACACCCGTCGTCGGCTAGCAAATAGCCTCTCCCTACCTATACATGCTCTCCTGCTGCAGATCGAGCACTGGCTCCATCCATGTATCGTCAAAAGGCTAGCTACTATTTATATGAACGAATAATAAATCGAGCTTTGTTTTTTCAGTCCATCTTCACATGATGAATAATGATATGTATCTACCTGCTGGTATAGTACATGGTGTGTATATAGCCAGGATTTGCATTGGCTGTGTATATCCCACACGGGTATATAGAGAGATAGATTTTATATGCTTCTCAAGGTTCTCAAAGTTTCTCAAGGTGTTACCTTCACTACGAATATCAGTGCCCAGATGACAAAGTTCTCAAGGTTTTACCATCAACACGAAATCTACGTCAGTAGTCCTCGGTAACCAGGCCATCACGATACCCGAATGGTTTGATCAAGATATGTAAGTAGCATGGACATGACCTAAATGTCCACCCTAATTTCCTACTTGCGTCTACTGTTTTGATCAAAACCTCTCTGAGAGGGCAGGTGTGCGCGGACATCTTCGTCGGAAGTGTAAGATTTCACAAAAACGAATGGCTTATTCTTCCGTCATACCCCGCGGCAACACGCGGGTAATCTATCTAATATTATTCATCATGAGTTGAACTAGAGAAAATTAGTTGCTTAATTAAATGTTTTGGTAATTTTATGTCCACCACAACATCCTATCCCCAGCTCCAAGATTGATGTACTAGAGTCCTAGAGCGTTGCCAGGGCTCGATCATCTTCTGCCCGAGGACATCACCGAGCAGGACCTGCACACCGGCTGGCTAGGTCGACTTGTTCGCGATTGCCCCGACGACAACGATAAGACCCCGCGCTCGAACGTACCATGGCAATATTGGCCACGCCGTTCTGCACGACCAACACATGGACGACCATCCAGAGACTCATAATGTTGTGCTACACGGCCGTTGCTCCCCAAATGCGTGCAGATCTTATTCGACAACATCCTCATCTACAACACTCTTGGCCGGTGAACTTCCCGGCCTCGTGACGCCGACGCAGTTCGCCTCGGGTCGCAAGCTCAGCGTCGCCTCCCCGCCGTGGGCTCTCACAACAACGCCGGCCGCTGGGCCGAGGCAAGAGGCCTCCTATTGTCACCGGACATGCACACGGCAATGCTCCTAGCGCAGGCGTGGCGCATGGGAGGCATAGCCGTAAGACTTCGGCCGGGCGGCGTCCGCATGTTGAGCTCGCGTGAACGGCCACCTGCTCGGCCAGTGGAGGGGCGCATGCCTGCTCCGGACGCTGATGGTTGGCGCAAGGTCTTGCCGCTAGTCGGTTGGCGGTCCCGAGGGGTACTCCACACCGACCCGCCCCTCATTAGCTACTCAGCGGCCCCCAATCGCTTCCCCATGGATTTGCATGCAAGGGAAGTGCTTCAACCACCTCTCCACCGTGCGCCTGCATCATACGAGTTTGAACTACGTGCGCTTCTAGTGATGGTATATGAAGTCTGAATCCAGTAGTGGTGGTTAGGTTTTGCCTCGGTAATGGTTTGGTTACGTTGCATCTTGTTGTGTTGGTTAGGTTTTGCCTCGGTAATGGTTTGGTTACGTTGCATCTTGTTGTGTGAACTTTATTCTGCTTAATGAAAAACTCATAACGGCGTGGTCTAAAAAAAAAAAAGTCTGAATCCAAGGCATTTTGAAACGCATAACACGATGGTTGAGTAACACTACAGGAATCCCGCGCTTTGCAGTGTCAACCTCTTTGCCGAGTGTTTTTCTTCGGGCACTCGGCAAAGAGCCTATTTGCCGAGTGCTAAATAAAAAAACTCGGCAAAGAAAAACACTCGGCAAAGATCTTCTTTGCCGAGTGTCAAATAAAAAACACTCGGCAAAAATTTTTTTGAAAGTGCCAAAAAAAAGGCACTCAAAAAAGAGGCTCTTTGCCGAATGTCTTTTTTGGCACTCGTCCCAAGCATGTTTTCAAATTAGTTTTTGAGGCCCTAAATGAGCTTAAATAAAAAAGTTTTCAATTACAAAGTTCCATAACTTCTCAAGCTCTACAAAGTTTATTTGGTCATTTCTTTATTTGACAAAGCATCAATAACGTTGTTCACAAAACTTACATCTCTTTCATATCCTCTCATAGTTTCCTAGAACTAGAAGAGAGATTAATAAGATTTACAAATAATGTTACTAACATTTTGTCAAATAAATAAATGACCAATGTAAACTTTGTAGGTCTCCAAAAGATATGAATCTTTATAGTACAAAACTTTTTGATTTCAATTCATCTTATCATGCAAAACTAGGTCTAAAGCGCTCTCAAATTTAAAATTCAAATTTTTCAAATGACCTCGGATGAAAAAAAACTTCCTAAATGAAAAGTGTAGATCTCAAAAGTTATGAAACTTTGTAGTTGACAACTTTTTATTTAAGCTCGTTTGGGGCCTCAAAAACTAGTTTGAAAAACCGCTTGCCGAGTGTTTTTTTTTTTACACTCGGCAAAGAGGCCCTTTGCCGAGTGTCTTTTTTAGGCACTCGGCAAATCCTGTTTTCAAATCAGTTTTTGAGAACCTAAACGATTTTAAATCAAAAATTGTCAACTACAAAGTTTCACAACTTTTCAAGATCTATAATTTTTATTTAGGAAGTTTTTGCATCTGAGGTCGTTTTGAAAAAATTTGAATTTCTGATTTAGTATAATATATGAGGAGCTAATACGCAATCTAGACACAAGTGACGACGGTGTAGTGCGGTGGTAAGGCAAAGAGACACGTGAGGGAGAGGTTGTGGGTTCGAATCCCACTTGCCGCAAAGTGTCAAAAAAGTGTCGAAAAACTTGATAAAAAGACCATGGTTGAGAGCAAGTGGTAGTTGGTTGGTGGCGGCCTCTCCAAAAAAATTTTTTTTTTTTTGCTATTTTTTGGTTTTTTTTCGACTTTTATCTTTGCCAAATGTTTTTCTTTGCCAAGTGTTTTTTTCGGCAAGCGTGAAGCCTTGCCGAAAGTGCCCGATATACGCACTCGGCAAAAGAATGCTTTGCCGACTATTTTTTGCCGAAAGTGCTCTTTGCCGAAAAAAGTGCCTGCAGTGTAAATCTCAAAGCCCAAAATCGTCCCTGCATGTTTCCACGCAACAAGCTATATATACTTTATCTTATAATTAAGGCCCGGAATAGACTTAAATGTATAAACATGTAAAGTGAGAACAATCGAAACAACAACACAGTCTTATATTATCCAACCAGCATACATGCACGGTTGCACTGCATCACTGCATGCATGCGAGAACACGAAGACGTTTACAAAATTAAACCACTTTAAGAATACAACTAAAACCCAAATCCAGTACGTAATTTCTTTTTCAGATGAAAACTCACGATCGGAAGGACGACACAAACACAAACCACACGTATAGTATCATAGATAGATGGATAGATGTATCTAGGGTGCCACCTCGCCGCCGGCAGAACTCACTAACCAACGACGGGCGTGTAAAGAACTTTTCCATGGGCGTCGAAGTAGACGCGGACGCGGGAGGCGTTGTACCCGGGCACCACGCTTTCGCCGGGCGGGACCACCTCGATGGCCACGTCGGGCCTGTCGGTGACGATCCGATGCACCGCCGGGTCCACCCGCATCCCCACCAACTCCGGCCACTCTGTCTTCGTGCTGCTCATTCTCTCGCTACTTATTCAGAACAACTGCTAGCTAGCTAGGGCACTTTTTCCTGCTGGTTAAATACAGTACTAATGAGGAAGTTGGACACATGAATTCACTTGTTGGTGGTATTTATAGGGTAACATGCAATGCAAGCATGGCTGATTGGCCTCGGTATTGTCACCCTGATCTGCTGGCATTTAGTACTTGTGAACTATTCTAGAGAAGTTTTGTACTTATATAGAGATGTATTTGGATTTATTTCCAGACAAGTGACGAACACGTACAGCCGGTAAAAAACACTGCCCTTTGTAACAACCAATGTTTGAAAAACTAGCATCAGTAAGAGCAAGCAGTGACTAACAAAAGCATCCGGCTTGTTTGGTACGCAGCATCAAGAGGGTGTGGTAAAATAAACAAAAATTACAGCGTGGACGACTGGGTCATACCAGCAGTATGTACGTATTCATGCATACTTGTCGAAGAGTGGTAGTTATATAAATGCAATCCTAATGAACTGTGACGTTTTGAAACTGTTCATGCAGAGCTCGATCGGTTTGAAATTGTGAAGAAGGAAGAGAAATACTCCCGTCTGATTTCCACTTGCTGCATTGGCTATGTCGGGGGTTTTTTTTTTTTTTTTTGGAAGAGCGCATATTTTGTTAGACGATGGAAAGAAAAAATAAAAAAAAAATTACAACTTAATTACAACTCAGAGGAGCCCGTCCCCCATACCACCGCCTAGCGTTAAACTCCAGCCTACAGGGGGTCAAATGGTCAATTTTCACTTTCGGATTTGTATAATATGTAGGGATCCGGAGTGAAATATGGCCACATATACATGTGTAGCCTAACAATGACGGCCGCAGAAAACCATAGCTTGAACCCGGGTCAAAACACCGGGCGGTGATGCGAGGAGAGAACTATCGAACGTGAACACCGCCGGGTGTTCCACGATCTCAACCAATGCGACAAGTCGGTGTTGATTAGAGTGTAGACTATCGGTTGACGCTTACTTGAACCCGTTAATGCACCGCTCAACCCGCTTATTAGATGTAGACTATCGGTTATTAATGCGGCCGGCTGATGATGTTCGCTGCCTATGACGGTTAGTAATTCAAACCGATAGTGTTTGGTGTAGTTACACTACCGGTTTGTATGTCATTCACCGTCGGACCCATGCCACCCGGCGTTTTTGTTTAAAATTTGTATAATTTATGAATTTTTTCCTGAAAAACAGCGACTATTTTTAAACCCATAAAAGCATCATAGATACATTACATGGTTCAAAGGTTACATACAACGGATCCACGTACAACTAACTCCACCTAATGTTCTACGAAATTGAGCCTAGGACATCAACTTCCAAATAAGAAAAACAATGACAATAGCCATGACAGAAATCAAAACATCTTTCATAGGCCAAGTTGTAATTTTCCTAATCTTCATATCTATGGAGAGAGGCTTCTCATCGATCTCGAGGGGCGGTTGATAGTGAAAGTTTTCACCATAGTAGGCCCCGAAAGCTTCAAATTCGGTCTTGTATTTTTGTAACAATTACCGGGGTAGCCGAGACTTGAGCGAGCAATCTTCCCGTGTTCGATAGATCCCTAGCACTTGACCAACATGCACTACATACCACGCCATGGTTTGCCTATACATGCAGCCAAAATAGGATGTTAATGCTATGTCATTCGGAAATGTTGTACAAAGAAGATTTTTGAACACCACGAAACTCATGAATTTCAACATCTATCTCATTTCAATCACAATTTCATGTCTTCAATCATTGCTGCAAATGTCCAATTAAAATACTTTTGGCACTATATTAGGATCCCGAACTGTTTGAAAGCAAGATCTAAATACAAAAAGGTAATAGCGAGGTTGGATTTATCAACACGGGCATTTCAACGAACAACTCAAAGGCGTGGACCGACGCACTCACCGAGCTTCCGGCGGTCCGCGCGCTCTGTCTTGTCTCGGCGGTGCGAGACGCAGCGCCCTAGAAGGAAGCGAGGGCGCGGACGGGCGTTCTTCCGCCGAATCGAGCTCGAGGTCACGGCAGTACGGTGTCGGGCGTAGACGGGGGCGGCGGGAGGCTGCAGACGGTGGTGCGGTGTAGCGGCGTCCCCCGTCGACGCGGACGAAGAAGAAGCGGGCGAGGCGAGGCGAACAACGGCGAATTAGATCTCATTCTCATAGGCAAAATCTCGAGGAACTAAATGGCTAATTAGTTCTCACCGTGGAAGGGCGCGGGGCCGGCGCCGGGCGTTGGGGGGACGTCGGAGAAGAAGAGAATGGAGGGGGCGCTATAGGGGGCGACGGACGGCTGCGGCGTGTGTGGGGGTGGTGCTCCGCCGGCGACGCAATCGGTGGGGAAACGATTGGGGCGCGGGGTTGAAATGACCTGAAAATTTCAGCTCGCCGCGCCGGCTATTATATATCGTCGAGGCCGGAGCGAATGGCGCGGGGTTCAAATGACTCGTGAAATTTTCACCTCGCGCGCCCATTTCTATAGTAAATCACCCCGGTTTTACAAATAGTGCGGCGGTGTTAAATTATAGGTTCATTTGCCGGGTATAAACGTCGGGCTGACCGGCGAAGTGTTAAATTATAGGTTCACTGCCACACGGTACCAAAGCTCACGGTGATAAGATCACACTGTTGCCACCTACCACCGCTCATTCCCACCTACCACACCGCCTATAAAAACAAGTCCCACGCAGAGAGCCATGTATGGCGAACCGTGCGCGCCGGCGACCTCTTACATTATTTGCCAATTGTCCTATCCACATATATGGCCTCTATTTGGGAGAAAGCCCTCCACATAAACATTTTACCATGGGTAGACCGTATACAGCAAGTACTAGAAGGGTGTTTTTGAAGATTAAGCTACAACGTTGCTTACAGAAGCTGGGTGTGATGCTCGTGCAACGCCATTGTTGCATGGACTGCCGGAAGACGGAAAGCAGGTGCAAAGTAGCATGCATTCTTGTGCTTCGTCGCCGGGAGATGAGAGCCCCCCGTCTCCTGTTGGGCCTTTGCCGGCACGGAGAGACATTGGTTCTTCACAGAGGTCCCATCCGCCTTGCTTAGATCAGTAAGCATAACGTGTAGTATTGTAACCACCTCGGGCATAGGTGCTAGAAGGGTGTTTTTGAGGTGGTTATTTCTTAATGTGTTTCTACACTTTGATTATTGTACCGTGTCAATTGTAATCTTAGGTCTTTCTGATCCATATTTTTATTATTAGATATTTCTGATCCATATTTTTATTATTAGATTTTCCTACGTGATAAACGCGATTAAAGCTTGAAAACTTATGAATTTTGCACGTGGTATGTGCACGCCTAAGAAAAAGTTTGAGGCCGAGACCACACCGGAACGAAGATGACCCAAAGATATCTTATGGATGTAGTTGTCCGTCATGCTTCCGATGAAAGGGTCATGTTACCTTTGTGAAGCATGTCTACTCCCACAATGTAGAAATGCCTTGAATTTTTTTACTACCTTGTACACCCAAGTTATGCCCCCACATAAGATCTTAGGTCTTTTCTCGATCCATATTTTTATTATTAGATTTTCCTACGTGATAAACGCGATAGCGGGAGGTTAATTAAAGCTTGAAAACTTATGAATTTTGCACCAACCTACACACTGAATTGCCTCCTAGGACACATGAGACCATGTGGGAAAATTTTGGCACCACTGCTCATTAGTGGGTAACCCCAGTTCAACTGTAATTAATTACGAGGGGTCGTCGCGTAGAAATTCAATTTAATTGAAAAAAGTACCAAACCTTGTCCGAAAAATCTCAAACATCGTGCTTCCTTCACACGTGGCATGTGCACGCCTAAGAAAAAGTTTGAGGCCGAGACCACACCGGAACGAAGATGATCCAAAGATATCTTATGGATGTAGTTGTCGGTCATGCTTCCGGAAAGGGGTCATGTTACCTTTGTGAAGCATGTCTACTCCCACAATGTAGAAATGCCTTGAATTTTTTTACTACCTTGTACACCCAAGTTATGCCCCCACACAAGATCTTAGGTCTTTCTCGATCCATATTTTTATTATTAGATTTTCCTACGTGATAAACGCGATAGCGGGAGGTTAATTAAAGCTTGAAAACTTATGAATTTTGCACCAACCTACACACCCGAATTGCCTCCTAGGACACATGAGACCATGTGGGAAATTTTAGCACCACTCTGCTCATTAGTGGGTAACCCCAGTTCAAGCTGTAATTACTCGGGGTCGCCGCGTAGAAATTCAATTTAATTGAAAAAATACCAAACCTTGTCCCAAAAATCTCAAACATCGTGCTTCCTTCACACGTGGCATGTGCACGTCTAAGAAAAAGTTTGAGGCCGAGACCACATCGGAACGAAGATGACACAAAGATATCTTATGGATGTAGTTGTCGGTCATGCTTCTAAAACCGTAGTGTTGTCTCTTTTTTCGCCGGGGAGCTCTTCTAAAACCCGACAAAGATATATTTTAAACCGACAGTTATCTTTCACTACCGTGAGTTTACTTGGACCTTTGTTTTTCACCGAATTGAGCGTTTGAATGATGTTTACAAACTTTTCGGTTAGTACATAGAGCATTTATATATTTATGTTCGTCCATGAAAGATAAGAAGGGCGTCGAAAAAATAAGAATCTGCGCTCGTATTATGATATATAAATGCAAACATCCATTGGAAAGGATCACACGATTATATATATAGAGGAGCAAACCGATTACAATATCCGATTACATATATGATAACAAAGACCTTGAAAAAAGTTACATATATGATAACAAAGACCTTTCCACGAATAGATCAATGTTCTCATCAAAGTGTACAAACACATTTAAAATAAAAAAACGCTGAAGGTAATGTCATTCTTGCCGATGAAATTCGATGGGATTTTGAAAGCCCATCGGTGCCCATTGAGGTCCCATCGGTCTTTGTGAGGTTTCTTGTGGGTGATCTTTCAAGGAGGGCATAACTCTGGATTTACATTGAATCCACAGCAAGGATGCCTTATAGATAATTATCTGTAATGGCCAAGCTGCGGTTGCATCCAATGACAGCATGCATAGGCATTCGCAAGAGAAGATCATGTTAATTGATGAAAATCTGGTTTGATCACCAAAGGAGATTTTCATTGAAGCGATTTTTCATAAATCGATATGATCTTATCCGGAGAATGCCATGTCTCTTATATGGACATGTAAATCCAGTGCCTAGCCTCTCAAGGACACAGAACCGGATGGCTCCGTGAATCTCACAGTTGTTCTAACCTTCGACGCTGCTCAATCTTCAGTAAGACTCTTGTAGCACCACTTGTGTGTGAACCATTTTGGTGGCCTAAGATGCATAAGAACGATATATGTACGTGGAGGGCTTTCTCCCATAGAGAGGCCATAGATATGTATGTGGAGAGTAGCAAAGAAGATCGAGGAAGAAGAACAGACAACTGAATCAAGAGTATCAAGAAAGAGAATGAAGAGAACTGAATTGCAAACCTAAGGGCCGCACTAGCAGTTTTTATAGGCCAGATGCCGTGGTACGGACTAATCACTGCCGGTTACAACCCTAAACCCCGGCAGTGATATGGGAGTTCTCTGCCGGACAATTGGCACCGGCATAAACCAGGCACCGTGGGCGTGGTACGGAGAACGAGGCAACAGTGCTCCTTCCTGCATTGGTGCAGGGTCAGGCCGTCAGGGCGTACTGTTCGACCGTTGACATTGCAAAATACTGCCGGTTCTTAAGTTTAACCCGGCAGTGATACTCCATAACACTATCGCGTTGTGGTACACCGGCAGTGATATGTGTGATCACTGCCGGTGCGGAAAGTGCACCCGGCAGTGTTATTACTGACATTGATATAACCCGTCGACGCAGCGTTAGGGGTACCCAGCCTTTTCTCATGGGAAGCGAGACACCGCTGTCGGTTTAATTAAAGCGGAACCGGTAGTGAAGACTAGAGCAACACGATTCTCAAGGCTGCAGCCGTGGCGTATCACGAGCCATGACCTACTCGGCAGCCTATATACGTACTATTAAAATGAAAATTTATAATACGGAGTGTACGTGGCAGGCGAACGGGGTTGGTTGAAATCTCAATGCATTAACGCTGAGATAAAATTAATGATTTCAATAAATCAATTTTTTACAGATATAACTATTTGTTTCACCGATTTGTTAATCACTGTCGGTTCGTGTGTGGGCCCGACAGTGATCAATGAAGGTGGAGATTGTTGTCGTCCGCGCGCCATTGGAAACGCAGCCCAGGAATTCAAAGCGCAACACCGTGCGGCGCGGGAAACGCTTCGGCCGAGAGAGATCGTGCGAATTCCAACCGTGATCGTGTGAATTCCATGCGGTTCCTTTGACGCCCTGTTCGATCGTGGGGAAGTGGAGCAGCCGCCTGACTCACTATTTAAGCACATCCTCCGATCATGGCGATCATCGATCCATTCCAGTTCATCCCTGCCACATTCTCTTTGCATTCTTCAGCGCCATGGCTGCCTCAGGCTCAGGATCCAACAAGCGCACCAGGGAGGAGATGGAGGCGGAGGACAAGGGCAAGGAACCGATGGTGGAGGCGCCGGCGGCCGACCCCGGCTCCGACTCCGACTCCGACTCCGACTACGTCCCGCCCTCTCCTAAGCGGGACCGCCGCATGGACCTTCTAGCCACCCGGCTAGAGGCGGCGGCGATGGCCTTGCTTTGCTTTCGGTCGCGATTCGGGAGGTGATCGAGAGGGATTTCACCCTCGATCGTCTCCCGCCTGCCTTCGGGATCTTTGGGAGAGCCGGGCAGACGGCCATCGTCTTCTTCCAAAGGTGGAACCACCCCTGGAAGAAAAGATGAACCACTATGCCCCCCAAGGTGGAGCGGTGGCCGGGATCGTCCTCAAGGCCTTGGCCAAGAAGGACGACGACGCCCGCCGCGAGGAGGAGGAGGAGGAGGACGAGGACTAGGCCGGCGGCCTTCCTCTTTTTTTTTTTTTTTTATCATTTTTATTATATGTTCTGTTTTTTTTTGTTTATATATATTAATAAATAAAAATTATATATATTATTGCTGTGTGTTGCTCCCTCTGTCCCTGAATCTGTTTCGTTTGTAGTTCAAAGAGCGATTAAAATTAAAATTTGATTTGAATCTTAACTTGTTCTTTGGAAATATAATTAACTGTCGGTTGTGCTTTGGAAAACACAGTAGGCGTTGAGTGCCGAGGAGACGGCCATTGGGCGCAGTGGTCGCCGGTTACGTTTTTCCGAGGAACCGTGTTTTGGAAACGCCACATTTATACCCCGTCCCCGGCGCCCCCCTCCCATTATCCAACACTAACTTCTCTTTCGTGCCCCTCACACAGGAAAGCCGGACTCGCCGCCGCCCACGATCGTCGACATGGCCGCCACCCGGGAGGAGATGAAGTTCGCTGTGGAGCGCCTCCGCGCCGCCCTCACCAAGCTGAACGGCCTGGCCGACGACGTTGGCCTGCCAAAGGTGAACCTGCCCCTCGAGGAGAGGGCCAACTTCTACGCCCTCCAGATTGACTCTCTGGCCGATACCCTCGCCGAGGGGATACCGGCCAAACTGGAGGAGGCTGCCAGGAAGGCGGCCACGCGCGAGGCTAGGAAGGCGGCCAAGCGCGCGGCCAAGAAGGCCAAGAAGGCGGCCTAGGTTCTTTTATTTGTTTATGTTAATTTTTCTGGTGTCTGATCTGTGTGGATGTGTAAGATACAATGATCTGTGTGGTTAATTTGCTATGGTTCAGTTGTTGGTTAATCTTTGCATGGCAATCTCTTCATCTTTTAATTAATTTGGGTACTACTTGTTTCCTTGAATCGGTTTATTATTTATTATGATGCGTGTCAATGTTAATTTTCTATCATTTGTGTTCAACTGTTCCCTCGTGAAACCGCGGCTGAGTCCTATTTATACGTACATAACCCCCTGTCTCCGGTCCGCTCTCCAACACTCCGCTCTCCAAACACACTCCCCTCTCTACCCCTGTTTTCACAGAAGCCGGCCGGGTCGGTGGCGCCCGCCGGCGACCGACATGGATTCCCACCGGCGGAGAAGTTCATCTGCATCGCCTCGGCGCCGCCCGCAACAAGCTCAACAGCCGGGCCGACCAAGTTGGCACGCCAACGGTGAATCACCGCTTGGAGGAGAAGTCCATCGACAAGGCTGCCGGCCGGGGCGGAGAAGATCATCTGCATCGCCTCGGCGCCGCCCGCAACAAGCTCAACGGCTGGCCAACCAAGTTGGCCTCGCCAACGATGAATCAACACTTGGAGGAGAAGTCCATCATTGCCCTCCGGATCGAGTACTTGGCGGATAACCTCGCTAAGGGGATACCGGCGGCCAAACCGGAGAGATGGCGGCCAAGAAGGCCAAGAAGAAGGCCGGCGGGCGGCCAAGAAGGCCAAGAAGGCGGCTTAATTAGGCCAGCCACTTTCTTTTTATGTTAATGTATTGTATCAGTTGTTTCTATGCCAGTTAAATTTGGTTTGTGTCGTTTGTTAATCTAATGAGAAATAATCTTCAGTTTCTGATTTTTGTTTTATTGTTCCTTTGCTTCCCCTCCCAAATCGCTAACGGTTCCAATCAACCCGGTTGTGTCAATCGTCGAATCGCTATCGGTTCTAATTCAAACCCGCCCGTGATCTGTGTCCATCAAGACCACTTTGCCGGCGAATGATTCAAACCGGTAGAGATATAAATCTTCACCGCCGGTATTGGTCGAGTCCGTGGACATTCTGGTTTGTCCCGCGCTGGGCCGGTTCATCAACGCCGGGCGCGGTTCATCATCGCCGCCGGTGGACTAAATTTCGGCAGAGATACCGGTGGTAGTGATGAGCGAATCTGTAGTAGTGCTAGTGGAGGGGAGGGTTGCGCGCGAAGCAGATGGACCGCGGGTTCGAAACCCGATGGCCGTGTAGCGTGTGATTTTGCCCGAGAAATGCCACGACTTGCGACTCTTACGAGGGCGGGCGGGCACCGGCGGTGGGGCCCTCCCCCTAAATAAAAAAGTCTTTTGCTAATTTTTTTCAAATTTTGAAAACACGATTTCTAAAAACTCACGGTAGGAACGGACAATTAGGGGCGGTTACAAAAACCACCCCTACTGTCCATAATGAGCCGCCCCTAATGTGACGTTTTGTACTAGTGCTAGCGATCGGCCAAAGTGTGGGGTGACTTCTACGTTGACACCAACCCGCCGCCGACGGACTACGATCCCACGCGTGTTGTATTCATTTATGACGTCAACAATGTCGTCGTTGAGACTTCGAGAGAGGGATTGGTATTCCCGATTCTCGCTACAAGGTAGGTCGGCTGGGAAGGGCACAAATGGTAGAAAAATGTTCATCCACAATGAGTTTGACAAACTTTGTATTGATGACTTTTCATTTCGGACCATCTAGGGTTCGGTCAAAATACTTTTTAAAAAAATCCAAGATTTGACCTAATGAAACTTGGTCAAACGAGGCACTAAATGACCTCAAATGAAAAAATTTTGAATACAAGGATTGTATAACTCATCAAGATACACATTTGATACGTAGATCATTTGCAAAATTTTTAGTAAACTCTAGTCACATGTTTTAAAAACCCAAGACGTAAGTTGGTCAAACATGGTCAAATGGGGCACTAAATGACCTTAAATGAAAAACTTTTTTTGAATACAAGGGTGTTAGAACTCATCAAGATACACATTTGATACATAGGACATTTTTGCATTTAAGAAAAGTGTTAGTAAATACTAGTCAAAAAATCTTGAATCTGGATTTACAACTATACTTTCGTAACACTTTGTCAAATGCAAAAATGGCCTATGTATCAAATGTAGATCTTGATGAGTGGAACAATCTTGGTATTCATGACTTTTTGAGTTGGGACTGTCTAGGGTTTTCGAAGCTGGCATGTAACTGTCAAAATTTAAAATTTGAGTGATTCAATCTTTCTCAAATGTAGAGTTAGCCATTACACCAAATGTAGAACTTGACGAGTTTGACAAACTTTGTATTCATGACTTTTCCATTTGAGACCATCTAGGGTTCGGTCAAAGTGCCTTTTTTTAAAAAAAATCCGTCAAACTTGGGTCAAACGAGGCACTAAATGACCTCAAATGAAAAATTTTTGAATACAAGGATTGTATAACTCATCAAGATACACATTTAATACATAGTTCCTTTTAGCATTTGGAAAAGTTTTAGTAAACTCTAGTCACATGTTTTAAAAATCCAAGACATGACTTGGTCAAATGGGACACAAAATGACCTCAAATGAAAAACTTTTGAATACAAGGGTGTTAGAACTCTTCAAGATACACATTTTATACAAAGGACATTTTTGCATTTGAGAAAGTGTTAGTAAACACTAGTCACAAAATCTTGAATCTCAGGAAGGCTTTATGAAACTATATGTGAGACTTGTAGATTTACAACTACACTTTCGTAACACTTTGTCAAATAAAAAATGGCCTATGTATCAAATGTAGATATTGATGGGTGGAACAATCTTGGTATTCATGACTTTTCGAGTTGGGACCATCTAGGGTTTCGAAAAATTGCATGTAACTGACAAAATTTCAAAATTCAAAATTTGAGTGGTTCAAACTTTCTCAAATGAAGAGTTGGTCGTTACACCAAATGTAGAACTTGATGAGTTCGATAAACTTTGTATTGATGACTTTTCCATTTGAAACCATCTAGGGTTCGGTCAAAATGCCTTTTTTTAAAAAAAATCCAAGAGCGCCGAATGGGCTTGCGATTATTTGCAACCGCACTCTTTTGTTCAGAGCGGGGAGAAGAAATTAAAATCCCAAACTGGTACGATTTTAAGGTTAAAATTAAAATGGTGGACTGGAAAGAAAAGGTTTGGCCCCTGTCCACTTACACTTTCTAGCTGCATCCGAAGTTATTTCTGTTTATAATGTTAAGTCGTCGGTTTCATAAGGCCAGTCTCAATAGAGGCTTCATGTCACATTTCCAACACATTTAGATTTTGAAAACGGTGCACACGAGTTTCATGGGGTTAAAACTCTCTCTACTCTCATGAAACTCTTATCATCTATCTCATCATTAATATGGTGCCACATCAGCCTTATTAATTCTCATGAAACTCCTATGAAACTCTATTGAGACTAGCCTAATAGTGGGCTTGCAATTTTGCAAGTGGTTACATGATATACTTAGTAACTTCTGGTGGGTCAGGAAAGTCTTAAAGAGGATGATGAGATGCTCCAGCCTCCAGGAGGCTGAAAGAAAATCATAGAGAAGAAATTTATGGGTTGGTAACAAAGGCACTGCTTGAGATCATTGAGTATAATCCTAGTGGCCGCTATCCTATAGAGCTGTGGAACTACAAGGAGGGCCGTATAACTTATGCCTGAAGTCTCTGTGTATTGATTACTAGTAAACTTCCATGTGCTGAAAATGTGTTGCAGTTATAAATTATGATTTTGTCAAGTTGCGTCTACGATTTTACAATACCGATCTTCATTTGTCTTTGTCTGATTCAAGCACTATGATTATTCAAAAAGTGAGTCTATCTCAACTGGCTGGTGAGCGCACTACACCACAGCCCAATTGGACGCCTAACCAATGGTTGGTACAAATATCGAAATCGCGTTGGACGGTCGGTCGGTATATCTTAGTGACAGACGGTCGGTCGCTATATCTTTCTATTGTGGTCGAAGATTGGTCGCTATTATGATTTTGGTTTAGCGTTGGAGGGTCGGTCGCCATAAGTCGTTTACCGGGTCCGTCGGTCGGTATTCGAATTTGGGCCTGCCCACCCATGATTTAGCCCATTGGCGCGCGAGCTTCTTTATATTTCCGCTCCAACCAGGTAGATGGGCCCACACGACAGCGTCTACGAAGACCCGAAAATTTCCACAGCGCTCCCGTGAAGCTGAACCGAAAATATTGTCGTTTCCTCCCCCAAATTCCTCCTCCCCACAGCCCCGAGGCTGACTTTTCATCGATCTACGACCTCCACAGCTGCCTCCCCCAAATCCCATGTGCTGCCCTCACAAATCCAGCACTGCCACCGAATTCACCGCCGGATCCACGTGTGTCCATGGCTGCAAGCTGGGAGTCTCGACGGCGGCGGCGACTGCTCCTCCCCACCGGCAGCAATGGCTGCTCCTCCCCACCGGCGGCTGCTCCACCCCCACTGACGGCTGCTCCTCCCCACCAGCGGCTGCTCCACCCCACCGACGGCTGCTCCTCCCCACCGGCAGCGACACCTGCTCCTCCCTACCGGCGACGGCGCCTGCTACTTCCCCCCCACGGCATCGGCACCTCTCCCAGCAACGGTTGGAGGTTGGAGCTCCCAGATCTGGTGGCGGCAGACCACGTTGACGCCACCTTCTACACCAGCACAGCGGCGTCTCCTCTTTCCCAGCGGCAAGCAAGCCTTTAGAACCTGACTCTGCTAGTGGAAGGTAGCATCATCTGACGCTTTCAAAATCAGCTCTTGTTGGTATTGTTGTGTGTAGATATGTCTCAGTGCCCACAACATGTTTGCAAATTTGCTTCTGTGATTGGAACAACAGACGTATAAAAAATACTCATTCAACTCTAATTTTGTCTGGTTTAGTGTTCCAAATGTAGATGTAACTTACGTACTTTTTAACCTTAATAGCTACATTTGGTTGTCTATTAAATTACTATGATATTTCAATAATCCAATATAGGCTGGTGTATTATTTGATATTATGTGAAATCAGATTCCTGATCTGAGTTTTAACTTCTCTTGTGGTTGCAGATTGGACTGTTTGCTGTTTCGTTCTATTCAGTTGGTGCTCTTTGCAGCTCCAGAGGATGCACAACGAAGAAAAGAATTACGGTCCTCATCCCTGGAATCAATGGCATTATTCTGTGTTATTGTTGCTCTGGCTGTTCTATGTTTCACACTTAGATTTTCTGTTCCTGGATCACTAATGGAATAGTAGCATTGATAAAGCACACACGAACCTAGCGAGTTTCATTCACTTTAGTGTTTTATAGGACCCTTGCTTCTTTCTAATTCGAGTCTTAAATCAGAATGCTTATGCAGTATTCATTTAAGTTCATGCTAGGTACCCCTGCCATTCAAGGTGCCAGGTTGGATAGGAAAATTTCCGAAACAAGACGAGCTGTGGTTTGCTGTGGTGCTGCGGGACTGCTAGGTACCTTGCCATCTGAGGTGCTGCACTGCTAGGTACCCCTGCCATCTCAACATATATTCTAATGACTGGTTTTGTAGTCTTCTAAGTGAATACTATATGCGTTGTGTTTCGCAAAAAAATACTATATGCGTTGTATCTGCAGCTTATAGAAACTTGGATTGTTTCAACTTCCAACTCAATGTTTGTTGTTGCCACAGATCTTAGAAGACAACTACTATGAGTTTATTTTAAATACTAGTTCCATATGTAGTTTTAATGATTCTCTGAACCACCAATTCAATAGAATTTTAATGATTCTCTGAACCACCAATTCTTTGAGGTATTGTGTCGTGGACTCATGGTGTGAATGGCAGCCCCCTCTCAGATTTGTTTTTTTAGTGCTCGATTTCATTACACCTCAAATTGAATCAGCAATTCTTTTTCCAGTTGATAATATATCCGAGCACACCCTCTCATGGCATGCCGCCCTACCGCCGTCGCGGCACCTCCCGAGGCATGGTGGATCTGCAGCTCCTTCTCAGCCCAACGTCCCAGATCTGCAGCTCCAAGGGCAACCACGTCAGGGCAGTTGCAGCTCCGAGTGCAGCCACCTTCAAGTGGCTGAGGTGAGCCCTTTTGCGGCGGCAAGCACCCACAACACAAGCCAGGTATGCCTGTCCCTTCTCTTCCCTTTGGTTATGTGTATTCGAAACAGATGTGATGAAATCCCATGTGTATGATGCAGGATATGGGTTGAATTTTGTCAGAGCAATACATGTTGGAAAATCTATACTTTCCTATTTTCAGTTATGGTCAAAGTTAGGGAAGCAACTCAATCAGTCTGTGTAAAAACTGTAGGAAAACTGTGATTATATAAGTTCAGATTCAGATATGGACTTCGAAAATATCACCATCGAGTGCCTTGGAATCCAGTAATTCAACTATTTTGAAGTCTTAATTCTATCATTTTCAGGAACTTTTGGATGCTTGATGCTGCTGCCACTTGTCAACAAGAAGCTAATCACAGTGCTAACGGATGTGCATGTTTAGCCAGATTTAGACTTGGTTTTGAACACATATAGATTTGAACAAGGACTAGTCCCATGTCAAGTGGCAATGTACTTGTTTGAAACATGAATCGGTGTATGTGTAATCTTGTCACCTTTGGATGACGAATGCTTATAGCTATAATATAATTGTGAGCTATGATGAACTTCTGTGTCATGATTGTGTATTGTCCAAAATGGAAATGCTAATTGTATGGTTGATTGATTGTATGATTAGTACTGATCTTGAGATTAGATTAATGTATAAACAAATAATATTATGCTGTAATTTCTTTATATGTGGAGCGTCTGACGGTTGGTCGCTATATAATATATAGCGTCAAACCTATGGTCGCTATATGTCTGTAAGTGGCGTTGAACGGTCGGTCGCTATATATTTGCCATACCGTCGAACGGTCGGTCGCTATAAGTAGGTCGGTTGCTATAAACTTATAGCGACGCTAGTTATATCGACCAACTACATTGGTCGCTATATGTTTATAGCGACCGTGCCAGACATGTCGCTATATATCTTGACTTATAGCGACCATCCGTAGCTCGCTATAGATAGGTTGTGGTATAGTGGCGGTATGATCATCCATCCAGCCATTCATCCATCCATTGAATCCTCTTAAACTCTAATTTAGGTCCTTATTAATTATTTTACTAGTAAAGAAAAAACACCTTATTTCTCCTGGGTATTTTCATTTTTCAAAAATTGATTAAAACTTTTTGGACATTAATGTTTAACTTGTTACAAATAAAATTAGCAAACGAGAGTAGAAAACAGAAGACTTCACATACTGTTGGAACAAAGAATGCTTGTACATATTATTTTATTTTTTTATAATCAAAATACAGCAGACGTCAATTTCATTTGGCACGACAGAAAACAGTAAATGGTCTAATGCTTAAAATAAATAGAATAAACTGAAATTTACATATAAAACAAACTAACATGCAATCGAAACATAACTAATAGTGAATATTTGCGTTCATGGCTCTTCAAATCCGGAACTATGAGCTCCCTCTTCGGTAGGTACTCTACTCATCATGGATCCTCATTGACTCGTTGGATCCTGCGAATCTCTTCACGGAAGCAGTTTAAGTGGCCTGATCATGGCATTGTCTTCGTGGTCCAGGATCTGAACAAGACCACCACATCAGCATCAGCATCTTTGCGGATACATAAATGATCAATCAAGGCAACGTTCATGTGAACTTACGTGGCAGTGATAGACGTATCCAGGCTCCGCCGTGGCGTCGAACGGGTAGGGCTGGTTGGTGTCCACCAGCTTGAAAGCCACCACCACCGTAGTCACGAAGCCCGGCGGCACCTTCACCACGTTCTTCCACGTCTTCTCGTGGTCCGGCACTGGCACCACCGGCCCGACCGCGTGCTCGTCGACACGGCACCTGACGGCGTCGTTGAGCTGCGTCATGCAGTCGGTGAACGCCTGCAGGTCGATCAGTTGCTGCATCTTGACGGCCTGGAACATGCCCAGGTGGATGTGCAGCGGGTGGTTATCGCCGGTGAGGTTGATCACGTGCCACAGCTCCGTCGTGCCCGACCTTGGCGTCTCCGTTACCGGGTCCTCCAGACGCAGCCCATTGATGTAGAGGTGCGTCGACTGCCCGGACGGCGTGAGGTACTCGTACATCACGATGTACCTCGTCTCCGACGTCGGCCCCGGCGACGCCACGTTCGCGTATGGCACCTCGCGGTCCGGCACCGTCGAGTTGTCCGGCGGGTCGCGCGGTCCGTTCGGGGTGACCACGAACTTCATCACCTTACCTGTGAGCGGCCCCGGCGCCGTTCCGGTCGGGAACGGGTACGGCGCCGAGTTGAGCATCTCGACCTCGGCCGTCGGCGACATCGAGAAGTCGACGACGACGTCGAATATCTCGGCGGGGAGATAAGGAGGCTGGGCACGGTGACTGGCGCGGCGAGGTAGGATGCGTCGGAGCCGACGACGTGGAAGGGCATGCCGTTGGAGAGCGAGATGTTGAAGTAACGCGCGTTGCTGGCGTTGAGGATGCGGAAGCGGTATCGTCGACGGTGGACGGCGAGGAACGGCCACGCCTTCCCGTTGACGGTGACGGCCTCACCGAAGTACTCGGGCTGCCACTGCGGGTGGACGGACGGCACGATGCCCGTGGAGTTCATGTACAGCGAACCGTCGACGTTGAAGCTGCGGTCCGCGACGACAAGGTGGAGGTCGTCGTCGTCGCACGGCAGGTCCATGGGGACGTCGATCTCAGGCTTCTCGATGACGTAGGCGCCGAGGAGGCCAGCGAGGAGGTTGGCGCGGGTGAGGCCGAGCGCGTGGTCGTGGTACCACAGGTTGCCCGGTGGCTGCACGTTGGGATACCGGTACGTGGCCTGCGTCCACGCGGGCCCGGTCTCGCGGAACCCCGCGGTGAACCAGGCAAAGGCGCTGCCGTCGGCCTGCGGCGGGTGGGCGCTGCCATGGAGGTGGACGACGGTGGGCACGCCGCCGTTCCTGGGAATGGCGGTGGGCACGGTGGGGTCCCACGGCAGGATGTGGCGGTCGGGGAGGTGGTTCTCCCACGTCACGGACAGCGGGACGTCGTGGCGAGCGATGATCGTGGGGCCCGGGAACGTCGCGGAGTCGACGCATTGCCCGTACACGAACACCGGCGTCTCCGGCAGGTCGCGGTGGAATTTCTGCCGGCGTTACAGTGGAATTGCATGCGTTAGCAACAGCATCGAACACTGTGTCAAGTCAACTAGGAGTAGAGTTGTTTTGTCGGATATGATGTGTAACGATACCCATTTCTTCTGGAACATGCCGATGGTGAGGTTGACGGGCACGACGCGGCCCTGTTGGAAGTCGTAGCCGCGGATCTTGGCCATCTGCGGCAGCGGGTCCACGTACATCTGCAGCGACCCGGCCACCTGCTGCAGCAACGCGGCTGTCACCGGCGCAGGCGGCACCTGCGACGACACCACAGCAGCTCCAGCAATAGCGACGAGCACCACGAGCGCAGCAGCTACACGGTGCGGCATCCCCGCCATCTGCAGCCATGATATTCACACAGCAACACCAAAACTATGAAGAACATCGATCACACGAACAAGATGCTGCAGTACTGTGAATTTAATCCGCAACTTGAGATCGAGGCGATTGGCCAATACACTGAAGTAGCTTACAACCTTGCCGAACGAGCCGAAGGAGCTGGAGACAGGCGTGCAGAGTGAGGCTCTCGAATGAAACATGGGCGTGTGGCGGACACACGCGACTGATGGTGAGTGATGACAACATAGGGAAGGCATCTATTTATATAGGATTAATTGACCATGCATGCAAGGGATACGAGTGAGATGATGGTCAATTAGTTGAGGCCGGCCAACCCGACTTGGTTAGGTAGGTGTACTGCTTCTACACACTCCATTTTAAATTCAAACAATTAGCAACTAAGCTCGGGTACATCTGATTCATTTGGATCATTGGTGAATGGTGATTGGATTGGCTTATATTGTTGTCCAGTCAGGGGATCATTTTCGTCGATCTGATTTCTGTCCAGGTGGCTCATTCAGATAGTGTTACCTGATTTTTGAACTTCCATTTGGCAGCACTCTGAAAGGGAAACCGGCCGGTAACTGTACGTGAGGAGTTGATCTCACGACTCACGATGGATTTTTTTTAGATAATGGATAATACAATCCGGCCTCTACATCCGAAGATGTACACAGCCAACGACTCACGAGAGATGGCGGCAGTTTAATCATGGAACGAAAAACAGCCTGTAGATCGAGTATGAGAGCATATGCATGCATGAGCTAGTACTCTCATCAGTCCATCACACAATTAGCAGATGATCATGTGATCAGAACAACTACTCTGATTGATCATCAAATGACTAATAATCGAGTAAGTTGTTGGGCACGTTGGTAACCTCCTAAATCAAGTAGCACCTCCCCCTGATGACAGAGAGTTAGGCAGTATTAAAAGTCAATCTCCCAAGCTAATCCACACTAGACAATATAAATTTCGTACTCGTCAGTGCTAACTACTAGTACTAAAACCTGATTGCACGAGAATAGCTGTGTTTCCTTGGCTACAGACGATTAGAATACAAGGGGCGCGTATTGACGTTGCCTTCATCCTTGACAGTGATGACGGATCAATAAGGTCGCTGTTTTGGTTGACATTCTGGTGCCGTTCCGATGTGGAATCGCCACCAAATCATTGAGGGATCGACCACAAGAAAATTCCACATCTCTCGTTAGCTGTCAAGCATGCATGCAGGCCGGATGTGTACGTAGCATGCATGTATGAGTAGTTTTGTACGTGCCCTGACGGATATGAGGACCATCGATGAATGTAGCGTGCACGTCCGGACGGATGAGGACCATGGTCCATCGATGAATGTAGCGTGCACGTATCTCCGCCAACGAGTTGCTGACCCGGAGAACAACGAGATATGTGGACACATACAGATGGAAAAAGTGGCAACGGTAGCAGGACTGAATCTTTTGTAACCAAAAAAAAATCCTTTATTTGGTCTTAACGAAACACGGGTCCAAAACTCCGTTCGCGAAGAAAAAAGAAGTGGCAACGGTTTGCATTGGTGAAACTGTGTGCGGCGGCGTCCCAAGTTTTGTGGCCTGCCACGGCTTGGTTGTGTCTACATTTAGTGCCCTGTCGTTGATAGTGACTCAATAACTATCCAAAACCAAACATAAGGACAACCCACTAAATTAAGCAATATATGTGGATTTATGAGTTATCCTATTTTAATTAGCTCCTATTTTTTTTTTTAAGAAAAGGTTTCCCCTGCTTTTTTATTACAAAAAAGCAATACATTGTCTGTGTACGGTTCACTGCTTGAAAGCATGAAGCGCTAAACGAAAGTCGAATCCAGATTATTACAAGGCTCTATGGCCGATCTCAAAACGCCTGACTCTCGCCTAGCTACTTATTCAGAACTGACCACCCCTGAAATCTGAGCATCCAATGGTTCCAACTCTGATGACGATTCCATTGCTATCCACTGTATCAGGTCCGGTTGTCTTGATGAATCTTCCAAAATCTTGATAATCCTCTCCACCTGGGTTAGGCCCCCTCCTTGACCAGCACAGTCCACCCCTGTAGCATTCTTGCAATCCTTCTCCATATTGACTTGAAGCCTGGCCAGATTAGTCCCTGAAAACACAATTCATTTCGAAATTTCCATAAGGACCACATCACCGCAGCAGTAATAAAGTTGATGACCCTATGCTTTTTATTAGAAATCCAAAACTTAGCTACTGACTCATAGGAATCACCAATCTCTGTACCCAGAATCTCAGCAAAGAAAGACCAAACATGCTTTGCAACACATCAATCAAACAATAAATGTGTAAGTTATCTCTTGTAAGCAACCTGTTATGAGAAACCAGCCATAGAAAACATTGCACTCTCGGTGGTATATTCAATTTCCACACAGAATGAACATAAGTAGGAAAAACACCTCTACAATTCACTACTGCATACAGAGATTGAACAGAATATGTTCCTTTAGAGGAATAAGCCCAAATTAGCTCCTATTTTTCACCCAAAGAGCAAACTAATAATATTGCATCCTGCTGTTGTATGAATGAAAACTTACATATATGCTAGACCATTAAAATAGTTTAGTTAATTCTTAGTTCACATGTATATGTGCTTCATGTTTCTCCCAAATTTTGTTTGTTCTTGTGTATAAGTTGGTTGTCAAATTACAACCTACTCTCTCCTCTCCTCCGCTCTCTCCATTACTCCCTTCTTTTATCTACCTCAGCATTTAGCCCATCTACAACCTTTATTATAGCTATGCAAAGACGAGACATGAGAATCAGCTATCCCCATTGGTGGTAAAAATGGGCGAAAATGGGTCGAAAAACTCCACTCCCATTTCCGTTCCTCATAGGCCATGAAAGGCACCTGTTGAGCTGCACACATGCATCCTTAAAACCCCACTAAGGCCTCATTTGGATACTTATTCTTTGTATGAATAGGATATGGGCCAAATTAATACATGCCTTTTATGGAAGTTGACCCATAATAGGGTATCCATCTCAATCCATGTGTGTCGGAGTAGAACTTAGTTTAATTTTCACCTTAATTAATTCACTCCATTACACATGGATTGATGCGGATGATGAACGGATCCAAACAAGTCCGTGAGAAGAAAGCCCAATAGCCCATGGTCGGTGAAAATCCTATCTTTGGTTTTGACAACTAACACAACTAGTGGACTAACCTTTTTGCTAAATGTGTGATTAAGGGTTTAGGGCGAAAAAGTCTACTTCGCGATTGTCCGCGAGTTAATCTAACTTCGCGGACGATCCGACCGCCAGCTGTCTTTTTTTTATTCTCTTTCTTCTCCCTCCCACGCTCTCTTTCCGTTGGTCTTTTTTTTTTTGTTTTTCCCTGCATGTGCTGATATCAGCGTTGACGTAAGCTTAAAAAAAGTGTAACATTTTTTTTAAAACGGCTATAACTCTTCAATGGTGTATCCGTTTTTTAATTCCGTCTCGCACCGGTGTGTTCTACGTGACGAAACGAATAAAACTAGATCCCACTTGACTATGTTTTGGAGTTTTTTTTATTTTTTTTCTAATAGCAAATTATGTATATTAATTTTCCTTTCCGTTTTTCTTTTCATTCTCTTTCTTCTGCCTTAAGTTACGGTATTTTTTCACGATTTTTTTTCCTTTTGGGAGACAAATCATTCAGGGATAGTGGTATAGGGATAGTAATGGGTGGGGAGATAAAATAAAAGCAACTTTTATAATAGTATTAAGTCATATACGTATAAGTTATACATATAACCTATATTGTATAACTTATAAAACAACAATAAGACCTAACTACGACGTGTACTGTCCAACATATATGTATAACTTATAATGTAATTTATAGAACATAATAGAAAGACCAAACAACTTATGAAACAACAATAAAACCTAACTACGACATGCACTGTCTAACATATATGTATAACTTATACTTATATTATATAACTTATAGAACATAACAATGAAAAAAAACCCAACTACAAGATGTACTTGTGTAACATATGCGTATAACTTATGGTGTATAATTTATAGAATAATAATAAGACCTAACTACGACATGTATTGTCTAAGATATATGTATAACTTATAGAACATAACAGAAAGACCAAACTACAAGTGTAACATATACGTATAACTTATAGTGTATAACTTATAGAACATAACAACAAGACCAAACTACGACATGTACTGTCTAACTTATACGTATAACTTATATAATATAACTTATAGAACATAACAGAAAGACCAAAACTATAATATGTATTGTGTAACATATACGTATAACTTATAGTGTATAATTTATAGAACATAACAATAAGATCAAACTACAGCATGTGCTGTCTAACTTATACTTTTAACTTATAGTGTATAACTTATGAAACATAACAATAAGATAAAACTAAGTGTTGTAGTGTCTAACATATATGTATAACTTATAGTGTATAACTTATAGAACACAACAATAAAAGCAAACTATAGCATGTGCTATCTAACTTATACTTTTAACTTATAGTGTATAACTTATGGAACATAACAATAAGACAAAACTAGGTGTTGTAGTGTCTAACATATATGTATAACTTATAGAACATAACAATAAAACCAAATTAGAAGCTGTATTGTCTAACATATATGTATAACTTATAGAACATAAAAAGAAAGACCAAACTACAAGATGTATTATCTAACATATATGTATAACTTATAGTGTATAACAATAAGACCAAACTATAATATGTACTATGTAACTTATACGTATAAACTTATAGAACATAACAATAATACCAAACTAGAAGATGTACTGTCTAACTTATATTGTATAACCTATAGAACATAACAGAAAAACCAAACTACAAGATGTATTGTCTAACGTATATGTATAACTTATAATGTATAACTTATAGAATATAACAATAAGACCAAACTATAATATGTACTATCTAACTTATATTGTATAACTTATAGTATATAATCTTATGTAACATAACAATTGATATTAGAAAAAAAATCAAAAAAATAAAATCTTCAAAACATAGTCGATTTTAGTGGGATCTAGTTTTGTTCGTTTAAAACTAGCGCATTCTATCTACTATAATTAGCACGCTGCAACTACACAAAATGTTTTGTTACTATAATTAGCCCTAATGGTTTTATCTTGGAATTAAAAATATTTATGATACACCATTCAAGAGTTATAGCTCCTATGAATTTTTTAAAAAAAAGTAAATAACAACTTTTAAAAAAGAAAGGAAAGGAAAAAAGGAATGAGAAAGATATTACATTTCAGAATTGAGTACCTTTTACATTTCAAGTTGGAGTTATCATTATCTTACCATAAATAGATGTATTTTTTTTAAGTTAGAGTCATTGCTGACATGCACATTGCAGGCAAAAAAACAAAAAGGAAAGAGAAATACGCCAAACTCTGAGTTTTCCTAAAAAAAAAAATCTTATGTAACGGGAATAAATAGTTTCCTAAAATAGATAAACATTTGGTTGGTCGGATCGTCCCATTCAAGAGTTAACATAAAAAATTTTTGCGCGGACGTCACATGCGAGGAAAAAAACAAAAAGGAAAGAACGCCTAACAAAGATGGAGAACAAGGTTCTCACTTAGGAAAATTAAACCCTTAATTTTCACCTTAATTCATCTTGGTGTAGATCCAACCTAAGATGGAAAAAACAAGGCTCTCAGTTTCTTTTTTTTTTTTTTTTTTTTTTTTTTTTTAAGATGGAAAAACAAGGCAGAGACAAGGCTCTCAGTTAGGAATGTGACCGGTTCGTCCGTTCAAAAATTGGCAGGCCCGTTGGGCCAAAACTTAAGGGGGGCGTCTGACGTGGCACCGCGCATGATCGGATCCAATTTGTTGATTTCTGCGATCACATTTTGCTTGCTGGACCGGATTTGATTTATGGCATGCAACCAAGTTTTTCATTTTGAGCCCACGGGACACATTCAACGACGGCGGCGGGCGTCACGGTCCTCGAACAGCTCATCTGTTGCGTCAACGCGCCACCCAACCCAACATCTTTAAGAATGATATAGTATATATAGTAGATGCCTAGTGTGCCTTGAGTTCTTAACCTTGAGCTTCCACAGGACGCCCCAGCGGCCCCGCGCGCCGTCATGGCTGACGCTCGCGTACCGGATCGATCAGCTACGTCAGCTTATGTTAATTGTGTCGTCGCCATGGCCGAGCACAAAATAGTTCGCTGCCTGCATCATGCAGGGGTCAGGGGACACGGGATCCAAGCGTCCACCGATCTTGGTCACAGGCCGGCCGGCCGGGATCGATATATGGAACACCGTATACCGCACGCACTTATATCCATACATTCATGCACGTTGTATTATTCTCAAAGCTCGTGCCTGCTTTGGACGTCCTTCTCTGTTCAGTGTCTGAAACGCGTTTTTTTGATCGACCTGCATCTTAGACCGATGAACGGTATACTTACAGAGCGATCATTGTCCTTACTTCGTGTAGAAGACAGAGTGATCGTTGGTCTTTGTTACTTACCCAGGTGGTGCAGACTTTGATAACTGATGGATGAAAATGATAGAGGGCGGTGCATGCGCGTGCCTGGCCGTACGTCTCATTTTCGCGGCAGGTTCCTCGTTTCAGATTCTTATATTATCCATGTCCTCCTTTGTCCTGTCGTCGTATATCCTTTTGGTATCGACGTCGTCCATCCGTGTTTATTGTTTATTCGGAGCTTCGAAGAATTTTGTCACCACGAAGGGAGCTGCGTGCGATTTTTCTGGCTGGTCGTGTAAACGCTGTGAAGACAGTAAAGTCGTGGAAGATCGGCAACACTTTAGACTAGAGTTTTGACCGCCTCAAGGGGGTAAAGGATGATCATTTTTCCACCAGTTCGTAGTTTACTATCCATGCAATGCAAACATTTCCTTCTTTAGACCGGCCCACGGCGTGAAAGAATGCGTGTTTCCTCCCCCCCCAACGGGCCGGGTTCGGACGACGACCAACAAGATTAGCATCTATTGGATAATAATAAATAAAGCTGATTCAGAAATCAGGCTGCACACAACTCTCCTGCACTGTTTCGTCGAGTCGTCGGACACATCGCCCGGCGGCCGCCCAACTGACCAACTCGGATCAGGAGAGGCATCGTCGCCGCCGCTAGCTTCGGCAACCGCTGTGTACCCGCGAGGCCCCTCCTCCGATCCGGCGGCGGCGAGCTCTAGCTATCCTAGCTCTAGCTGCGCGCCGAGAGTGCGCCACCGCGCGTACAGCGCACCGCCCCTTGCTCGTCATCGTCTCTCCAGGTTCAGCCAGTACGTCGTTGAGTGCGAGGGCAGGCATGCCACGTACGTATATGTAGGTGTGTCTATATCAAGTACCAAGTCAACCATGCCACGTTTTCTGTGTAGGATCTTTGATCTCGTCGTCGTCTATGTGAACAAATACTCGATTACGTACCGCCCCAGCGGGTCCACACGTACGTTTCAGTGAAACCTTGGTCGTCCACCCAGTACTAACCTGACCTCTGGCCCCACACGTCATCTTCTGACACAGACTTATTAGTGCTAAGTACGCTTGAGTGATGTTTGCAAATCACATTTTCTATTCTATATAAGGCATCTTATACTCACTGGCAACTTACCAAAAGAAACATAATATATAATAGTTTTAAATAAATCAAATAGGACCAAATCTGGATATCCAATGAAACATTCAAAAATAAAACATCCATTGTCTTAACTCTAAATCTGATACTCATTGGTAACTCACCAAAAGAAACATCCTTTCAGTCTCGTGGAGTACCATCAGCCGGCACCGGCCGGAGAGCAGCCGGGTGGCCTTCTTCAGCAGCAGCCGGGACCTCAGTCGACCGGAGCTGGCTACCTCCACCAGCAAGGGACGTTGGCACATTCTTCTCAGCAGCAAGGCTCAACAGGACATCCTCTACCGGCTGCCCATCAGGCGGGTGTAGCTGGGGGCCTGCTATCACAGCAACCGGCCACCAGCCAGCAGGTGGCTGGTCAGCAAGGATCCATGCCTGGTCTTGCGCAGCTGCTTATGCATGACTGATCATCAGGAGATTCAGCTGGCGTTGGCTGGCCAGAAGGAGGCTTCGAATGGTTCTCCACTGCAAGAAGGAAATAAGAAGATCAACAATGTCGCTACAGAGGTAATTTACAGCACTGTCCAACCAAATTCCGGAAAAAAATGCCATGATTATTGATGCTCCTGAGTCATCTAAGGGTTCAAAAAAAAGGACAAACCTTTTTGCTATCGTTGTCTGACTAAGGGTTGATTTATGGTGTGGTGACCATGCAACAAAAGCCTGCCCAAATATGAAAAAGACAAATGTATCAGCTTTACCATATGGCTATGCTGTAGAAGGATTGGGTTTCTTTTTCGCAAAAAAAAAAGAGAAGGATTGGGTTTCTACTACATTCTTGTTTTTGCTGAAAATAACAAAGATAAAGCAGAGGAGAAGTCAGTTGTGCTACGTGTGTTGGAAGGTTCTCTTATTGTCGAAGTTATTGGCTGTGGAACTGGACAAACTACTACCAGGCAAGTTTAGTTGGGAAATTGAGGAGAAGGGCAAGGATACCTTCACCACTAATTTCCCATCATCTGAATGGCTGGAAACGGTTGTGAATTGGGGTGCCATGGATACAAAGAATATAAAAGGAAAAATTAGATTTTAGAAGTACATGGAAAATGATATTTATAAATATAAAATTGAGAAGGTGTGGGTACGGTTCTGGGGACTACCAAAAGAATTAAGAGAATTTCCCATTATTTAGGCAATTGCTTCTATTCTAAGTGTTCCTAGAACCGTGGACATGAATTTCACAAAGAAGTATGGAAGACCTAGAATGAAGGTGGTGGTGCTAAATTCTAGCCTCATCCTAGTTTTTGTGGATGTGGTCCTTGGGGATTATGTATACCAGCTACACTTTAGAGTGGAAGAGGCGTCAAATGGTGAGCCAAATCTGATTGACTTGGATTATACCATAGAGGACGAGGATCCTAAGGGAGATGAAGACCCTAAGAGAGGTGAGTCCGGAAGGGATCTATCGCAAATGAGGATCCCAAGAAAAAAAAAAAAAATGGATGAAAATAATCCTATAGACATTGATGGAAAGAAAGAAGATCATAGACCTACCAATGGAAAGCAGCTACCCTTAGCTAATGCCTCTCGCCTAGCGGGTGCGACATTGGGGGCTACCTCAAAGCTCGTGGTGGTGATGACGCCGATAACAATGGTCAGTGGAACGCCAAACTAATGAACCCTAAAAATGACTCGAAAGCTCAATAAAATGAAAGGACAGCTTGGTGGAACATTGTCACCTTGGAGATCAAGCAAGAGGAATGTTGCAACTCTGGAGCAAAGATTCGGTGGAGAAGGCGGCTAAATTAAAAGCATGCCAAAACTTGGAGTTGTCTACGATAAAGGTAACATTATTCAGCCTAATTCCTTTTCTTCTCACGATGATATTTGCTTATTTAATTCATTAAGTTCTCTAGGCATCTTGATAGGAGATAATAACTATGATGTTCATAAGTCTTTATAATCGTTAAGAGAAATTGAATGCCAGCGCATGGTTGAGAGTAAAAATTCAATTGATATTAATAAAGATGACTGTGATAAGACTTCGACTATTTGTTCTAATGAAGATGGTTTAGATGTAGAAGCTTTAAACCTTATTTGTTCTGAGATTGCTGAGGGGTCGGGTGATGTGGGTTGTGATCCTAAGTGTCTACAAACTCCGTATCACAAAAAAAGTTCTAAAAAAATAGCTCTAACCCCCATAAAAGAAGAAGAATAAAAAACATTTAAAATTAGTTTAAATGAAAGGTCTATTTTGGAATTACAATGGGTTCGCCGACCGTAAGAAATATTGTCCGTCGGAGTTAACAAAAGAAAAAAAAGTCTAGATTTTATTGCATTATCAGAAACTGGTAGGGCCTCTCTTCCGCAATCCACTTTGAATAATATCTCATGACAAAGGCGAGATTTTATGTGACATTGCATGGTCCCTCGAGGGAGATCCGGTGGCATGATCCTAGGAGTTCATTTGGTAACTTTTGACATTGGTGAAATTGAGGAAGGAGACTTTTTATATTAGATTCAAACATAGACATAGAGAGGATGAATTTAAATTTAATTTAATTTTAGTTTATGGGCCAGCACAATTAGAACACAAATCTATTTTTTTTATTTGAACTAGCCTAGGTTTGTTCTAAAGAAACTTTACCTATTGTTATAGGTGGTGACTTTAATATTATTTTGAGACCGGATGAGAAAAATAATGATAATTATAGTGACAGATGACCTTTTATGTTCAATGCTATTCCTTAAATCTTAGAGAAATTGAACTGTAAGGTAGAAAGTTTACATGGGCAAACAATCTACAAAATCAAACTTTTGAAAGGCTAGACAGAATTCTTACCTGTATAGACTTTGAGAATAAATATTCCCATACACCGTACATGCTTTGAATAGAGAAATTTCAGACCACACCGTTACTATTATCTACAAATATCTCGTCTTCAAACTACCAACCTCGTTCAAATTCGATCTAGGATGGCTACGAGACGGATTTTGTGAGATGGTAAGCAATGTATGGTTAAATACTCTAGTTCATGGCTCACCCATAGAAAGGTGGCAAGCAAAGATTACAAAGTTGCACCAACACCTTCGAAGTTGGGCAAAGAATGTCGATGGTGCCTATAAGGAAGAAAAAAAAAAAGAGCTATTGAATAAATTAGATGATTTAGATAAAAAATCAGAAACAATTACACTTACTCAATCTGAATTAGATTTAAAGCATGTGCTTAATGAGAGGTTAGCAGAATTATTAAGGGAGGAAGAAATTAAATGGTACCAGAGGGCAAAAGTCAAACACTTATTAGAAAGAGATTCAAACACTAAATATTACCACTTGCTTGCTAATGGTAGACATGGCAAAGCTCGTATTTTCCAAATTAGAAGATGGTAACAATATAGTAAGTGGGGATGCCTAACTAAAAGGGCATATCACCAATTACTATAAGAACCTATTTGGCCCTCCTGAGGTCTCCCTGTTCATGTTGGATGAGACACAGATGGAGGATATTCCACAGGTATCTCATCTAGAGAATGACTTTTTAATGGAACCTTTTTCTCAAGAGGAGGTTAGGACTACGATTTTTCAAATGGAACACAATAAGGTGCCTGGTCCAGATAGTTTTCCCCGAGAGTTTTATCAAGTATTTTGGGACGTAATAAAAGATGATTTGATGGCTCTATTTAGGGATTTCCATTAGGGAGATTTACCACTAAATCGCCTTAATTTTGGAACCATAATTCTTTTACCCAAAAAGAAGGATGCGAAAGTGATTCAGCAATACAAACCAATCTATTTACTGAATGTGTCTCAAAATCTTCACCAAAGTCCCAACCAATAGACTGACTACCATAACACAAAATATAATTAAACCTACCGAGACAACATTTTTGCCAGGAAGAAATATTATGGAGGGGGCAGTTATCCTTCATGAAACTATACATGAACTTCACTCAAAAAAGAAAGATGGAGTAATTTTTAAGATAGATTTTGAAAAAGCATATGATAAAGTTAAATAGAATTTCCTACAAAAAACAATGAGAATGAAAGGGTTCTCGCACAAATGGTGTCAATGGGTGCAAAGGTTTACGGAGAAAGCCAATGTAAATATTAAAGTCAATGATCAGTTAGGCTCATACTTCTAAACTAAAAAGGGGTTAAGGCAAGGTGACCCTATGTCATCCATACTATTTAATATAGTGGTCGACATGTTGGCCATACTAATTGCTAGAGCCAAACAAGTAGGGTAGGTGGAAGGGGTTATTCCTAATTTAATCCAGGATGGGTTGTCAATCCTTCAATATGCGGATGACACTGTAATATTTATGAGCCATGATGTACAAAAGGCAGTAAATATGAAACTTTTGTTAAGTACTTTTGAGAAATTATCGGGCCTTAAGATTAACTTCCATAAGAGTGAGATATTTTGCTTTGGTAAAGCAAAAGAACAGGAAGAGTTTTATTCATAGTTGTTTGCGTGTGTAATCGGAAAATATCCCGTTTGGTACCTAGGCCTGTCTATGAATACTAGGAAGTTGACCAACAAAGACTGGAAAATAATTGAGGATAGAATAGAAAAAAGATTGAGTGGGTGGAAGGGAAATTGTCGTTTGTAGGTGGACGTCCCGGTTTTAATAAACCTCGGTGTTGTCTAGTTTACCGATATTTATGATGTCTTGTTTTGAGCTTCTGAAAGGGGTTCTACAAAAAATAGTCTGTCTCAAATCACGTTTCTACTGGCAATATGACCAAAATAAAAGGAAATACATATTAGCTAAATGGGAGGTGTTATGTCAACCTAAAGACCAAGGTGGGTTAGGAATTCAAAACTTGGATATTTAAAATAAATGCTTATTAAGTAAATGGTTGTGCAAACTGTTGAATGAGGACGGGATGTGGCAAGAATTGTTAAGAAATAAATATAATAAAGATAAGACTTTAGGAAGCTGAGTCAAAACCATCAGACTCTCACTTTTGGAAAAGTTTAATGAATACCAAGGATTGTTTTAAGGACTTTGGCTCTTTTAGGATAAACAAAGGGGTCTCAAACCAAATTTTGGTATGATACTTGGCTGGGCAATAAGCCTCTCAAAGATAAATTTCCATCTCTGCTTTATATTGTAAGAAGAAAACATGATTCTATTGCAAGTGCTTAGCTCAGTACCACTGAATATTTCCTTTAGAAGAAATTTAGTTGGTGCAAACTTAAATGCTTGGCATAGAATTGTTGCCTCTATACAAGATTTAATTTTGATAGATCAAAAGATATTTTTTTGGGGGGTCTAAATGCATTCGGAAAATTCACAGTCAAGTCCATGTATACTGCATTAATTAACAATGATGTCATGGTGTCACAAGATATTTGGCAGATTAAAGTACTTATGAAGATTGATTTTTTTTTCTTTGGTATTTAAAAAGGTGTGATTTTAACTAAAGACAATTTAGTTAAACGTAAATCGAATGGTGACAAATATTGTTGTATTTGTGCCAAATTCTTATGGCGTGTTGTACATATACTTTTTTGGTTTACGATAAAAAGTATAATTCATTGTTATTAACTACTTGCAGTTGCTGCACTTTGTTAGGCAATCTGGTTGACAAGAACGAAGTTGTTTTTGATAAATGTAGACCAAAAATCTTTTTGCGGTACTCTTCGGGGGAACGCATTGGCTACACCAAAGGGCAAGTCTGCAAATGACATGAGGTTCAAGAGGAAAAACTGATCCAAGCTGCACAACATCTTGAGGCATCGGCATTGAAATTCTTTAGTTCCAAAGGATGGTTATCGTCAAGATTTATTGGTCATGTTTAGAAAGAACTCTCTTTTGTTTTGGTGTCCCTATCTCAGGTTGGATCATTGTGGTGCGTGTAGACGGGTATGTTTTATTTTGGCAAGACTTTGTAATAATTGTCCTAATTCTATCTTCTGATAGATGAAGCCGGATTTTACATCCATTATCTAAAAAAATAGTTTTAAATAAATCAAATAGGACCAATTTTGGATATCCAATGAAACCTTATAGAAAATAAAATGTCCTTTGTCTTAACTCTAAATCTGATGATTCTTCCACAAATCATCTAAAATCAAGACTATTCATTGTTAGAGCAGTATTATGTGAAACAACCGGTAGACTATGTTAACACAAGAAAATTCTAGCACAAGTTGACCATGTTGAACCTATATATGAGTTTTCAACCATATCCTATTTGGAGCCTAATATATATAATTATATGCATGATTATTTTCAAGTATTTTCACAAAACCTATTTTAAAAAAAACTTCTATCTAATCTACCCGTCTCTTGCTATTTTCCTTTATGTACTCTATTTCTTAATGTGAAAATTGTTTGTTGTCTTACTTACCTCGTCATTTAGAAAACGTTCACTACACTAGATAAAACAGAACAACTATCCAACAAGATTCACACCGACATGTTTACATAGTGTCTCTACTTAGCCACCCACCAAAAGTTTTGCAACCTATAACCAATCCTATCAACTAATCATCTAAATACTAAGAAAGGTGAAGGCACTCAAGTGGAACATAATACGATAAGTAAATTTCAAATGAGGAAGGGAAAACTCATGAGACAACAATGTGTCACATGGTGTAAGTTGCTAAAACACTACCCCTAATCATGTAGGAGTGCCACTAAGGTACAATCCCGGTCACTAGGACTTTTCTTGATGTTGGGCTTAGGGCAAGTGTCCCAACCCACTAAAGGATCGCCACTTGTAGCTAGTTGCCACCCAACTCTTCAGACACCAAGGTTGCATTTAATCGATGCTCATGTTTTATCTATATGATTTTGTGGATAAATGTAGTGTTGAATATGTGATACCATGCTGCATCCATGTGATTGTGAATCTTTGTTGAATCTTTTTTATTGTGATTCATTGTATACTTGAGTTTTTGTTGATAATATGTATGCAATTGTGAGTGTGTGCTAGATTTACATTATGAACCAGGTTTGGATTTGGACGTGGATCCTCCACCTTTTTCTAGAAACAGTAAAATATATAATTGTTGAAGAATGAATTGTAGAACTGTCCCGTTCACGTCTACAAGAATAGTATTGTTTCAAAATATGGGAGTGTAGTGTGGTTTGAAGCTAGCATTGAAGGAATCCCTTTCTATGGTAATGGAGGTGATTGTGTCAACATTGTTTGCAATTTAAAAAAGTCAGTACTATTTTTGCCTAGAGGTCTGTTACTTCATCTAACTACTACTAATAGGCCTATGGTTAGCCCTTTGCAGGTGATCTTGAAAACTCTTAGAAATTCTTGCAACATCAAAAAAAATCTTGTTATCAATTTGATATACTACACCAATCATCATTGGTAATAGAGAAATTTTGTTGTGGAACATCAAATGGATGTCGTATTAGCCATCTCACACCGTTAGCACCATAATTTGCCATGTAACACTAAGAAATTGTGGTTGTTTGTTGTCATACACCAAAGGAATATAATACCATATTTTTAGATTTGAAAAATTAACAAGGCGGAGGAACCATTAAGATATAATTTCATCGCCGAGGGAGAAAACTGGTGGCAATGGTAGGTTACGAACCGGCTTTAATAACCTTTTATGTAGTAGTGAAAGAGCTTGTCAACTAGCTAATGTGGATCAAGAGGTGTGTGACTTAGTGTGATTGGCTTGGGTGGGGTTTGTGGTTGGGTTCGGGGGCGTGTGTATCGGGATGATGGTGGGTGTGGGTGTGGGTGTGGGTGGGGAGGCACAACTCTCGAGCATTCGCCCGAGGTGAACATGCATGCGGAGGTCAGGTGGTTTGTACACATTACCCATTTTTCCTGTTTTTTCATTATGTTGGTGAGTCTTTTTGACATCGTGTCAGCAAGTCATCCGATTCACTTGCATATTGGCATATTATATTTTGTCTTTTTAATTTAGCAACCTTATTAACTTTTTATATGCTACAAACATATTTTTTTTAGAATTACATAGTACAATGCGCACACTCACAACACGCACGCACACTCACCCCTTTAAATGCACGTCACGCAAACCCTACCCCTATGAGCACCTCTCGAAAGGACTGAGTACCCGACAGATCCGAGATTCCTGAAGTCACCATTGCTGCCCCATCGTCGACGGAAACGTCGCTACCACTGAATGCATAACGCCGGTAAATCCTGAAAAATCCCAGGAAAAGGTGTTTAGAAGTTTGTCTAGAAAAAATTATGTAAAAATTGGTTAAGACAACAAAAAATTATATGCATAAATTATATTATACAAAAATTGCGCTAGAAGAGATCTGTATTGACTATTGAACAACTATATTGTCATAAAAGAATATAAAAAAGTTTTCACTATATGTTGTCTATATATGAAATTACATAAAAACTATATTGAGAAGTTATGATAAGACATTATATATGGTGATAAGTTATTCTTTAAATGTTATATTATTGACAAAGTTATGAGTATAAGTTATATACTATAAAATAGTATATATGGTTGCATAGCATGACTTAGTAACTTTCTAAAAATGTAAAGTTGTGGAAATATATCCTACCGGTCTGTTGAGGGTTCCAAATTAGTTTGGAATCCAAACTTATAGTGGCAACTAAACACGAGGGTTGCACTCATTGCGAGACTTAACCTGCTTCACTGCTGCATTGGATACTCTAACTTATTTGGTTTAAAGCCTTCATTGTACGACTCAGAGTTGGGTAGATGCTAATTTTGAAAAGTTTTGAAAAGTGATCTTGTAGTTCTTGGTCTTTGAAGATGCGCTGTTAGGTGCTCCATTTTCCGGTTGAAGACGAACCTGAACTGGTGTGCTCGGGAGATAGCTCGATCTCCATACATATATAGACACACATGGTGAAATGTTACCTTAGAGCTCAGCTCAAGTTTTCTTTTAAATTTTTTCTTCAATTTTAGGAGGCGCCAATAGTTTATATGTTGGAAGCTACTATGTAGTATATAGTGCTAGACAAAGAGGTTTCCCCAGCTTTATTGATCATAAAAGCAAAGTTTTTAAAACGTTTACAGCACTGGCGTAAAGGTCCGCCCGCCCAGAAATTTAGATCGTCTCAAGACTCAGTTCATTAATATCTAGCATAAGAGTTCATTTGAATCGCACAGCGCCGGAGGCCTCCACCGAAGGTTGCGACTCCGATGCTGGTAACCCTGATTCTGTCCACCCTATAGCCGGCGGCTGGATTGCCCTTCGCTCCAGCTTCGTGATCACCTGATCCCCCACGAATAGCAGCTTCCATCTTCTCATTTTAAGAAAATGAATGTTCTTTATATAGAATGTTATATATTTTACCGGGTAAGCAAGTGCGAAACAAAAGCCGAGATCGATCGATGTCCCAAGAGCAGCGTGGCTGTAGTTGAACTCTGAATAAAAGAAGCTAAAAGAATCATGTCGGCACCAGGCACTTAGTCAGCAGAGAACAATGTGGCATATATATGTCCAGCTGTCTCCCACCGCGAGGAGTTGCTTAAAGGAGACAGGAGAAGTATATAGTATATATATATATATAAATCAAAAGAAAAGCAAGACACGCGGCGAGGTTTAATTTCCTCTAATAGTAAGTACAACGTCACTGATGCTGCACGAGTGCTAGCTAGCTGCAAAGGAGGAGCGGACGATATATATTGTGTGTGGTGGGGGCAGTACGTACCTGCTTACGTACCTGCTACCCCTGCTACCGGCCTGCACCACGGCTATTTGCCCGTAGAAACATGCCGTGTGTCACGCGCGGTTGGATTGGCATTGGCCGCCCGCCCGCTGCTGGAAACCAGCGGCGGCCGATCGAGAGTGGCATATGGCCTCGGCCTCTCCGGTTGGTCCCATCTCCCATGCCGTGATTGCTCAGACACCCTGCAACATACGTCTCATTTTTCTTTGTTTCCTCTCGTTATTGTTAATAATTCGTCTGTTATAGCTGGCTACCATTCTAGGCTGGAGTAACACGAGAGGAACGTGAGAGTCACATCGTTCATACTACGTACGTTCATTCTTTCTAGAACAAGATTAACCTAGCTGCTGTCAGAGACAGCACTTGGAACGTTGTATTAACTATATTCATATCATGGGGTAACTTTACGGTAATAGTGTAACATACATCTCTCTCTATATATTTGTATATGCTACCAAGAAAGAAATGTGTCCAACTCGTGCAACACGTTATATATATCGGTGTTCAAATGTTCGTCGCATGCATGATCTCCAGTAAAAGGAAAAAGAAATCTATATTGAGATCCCAAGAATTGCGACGATGGATGATGATTTTATATTTTTTTTTCAAAGGGAGGACTTTATTAATTTCAAGAAGCACAATCAAATCAACTGTCAAAGTCACGTAATCATCCCCAACAAAACCGTCAATAATGTCACACAGTAGGCGGTTGCAAGTCGATCTGCCACCTCGTCCACGACCAAATTAACACGATCGAGAGCTACCATAAGTTCATAACACAGCATAAATACAACACCAAATCTACGTCCTGAGCAACCATCGTACAGAGGCGTACACAGCGCTGCTGTGCACTGTACGTACCTTCCATTTGAAGCAGCATGCACTTAGCTCCAGCCATGCCGCCTCACCTCGTCCTCATCTGCCGCGTCCTCCTCGTCGTCGTCTTCGTCCTCTTCTTCCTGTCAGCTGCTTGCTACGGCGGGCGCACCATCGGCGGCGGGACGACGTTTTACAACCCTAGCATGTGCCACAAGTCCCTCCCGTGCGGCGGGCACGTCGACGTCGACGTGCACTACCCTTTCTTCCTCGCCAACGTAACCATGGCCATCGACGGGTACGACGCCTACTGCGGGTACGCTGGCATGGAGATCGTCCGCGACAGCGACGGCGACGGCGACGCGGTCCTCATGCTCGCCGACAGAAACTATACCGTCCTCGGCATCGACTACGAGAGCCGCGCCATCACGCTCGCCGACAGAAACGTCGTGATCGACAGCGGCGACTGCCCAAAGGTCACCCACAACGTCACCCTGCCGGCGGAGACACGGCTCAGGCTCTCGGCCACGGCCAACGACAGCCTCTCCTTCTTCTTCGACTGTGTCTTCACGCCGGGCGGCGGCATCCCTCGGCCGCCGCCGGGCATCCTGCCGATCAACTGCAGCAACTTCACGGGGACGGGAAGGCCCGGGCCGAGGTCTTACGTGGCGCTGCAGTCTGGCGTGCAAGTGCAGCAGCTGGATCGGTGGACGCGGGCGTGCAATACGTCGGTGGTCGTGGTGCCGGTGCTGCAGGACTGGCGGCGCCTGAATCCCGAGCACTATCTTAATCTGAGCGACGGGTATGGCAAGGTGCTGAAGCGGGGGTTCCAGCTCATCTGGGAGCCCAGCGTTGGGCCATGCTCTGTGTGCGAGCAGACCAAGGGGAAGTGCAGCCACAGACGCGACGACGGGGAATTCCTCGGGTGCTTATGCTCCGACGGCAGCCTGCGTGACCAGGATTGCGGTAAGACCTATCCCTCTCTATATAGGTGTTGTTCATTTCTTGAACTCCCAAGATGAGTTTATTTAGGGCATTTTTAGCAGAGGGACCCAAAGAAACTTCGCTCTAGGCGAAATCTATTTGTGGTGCTCTTGCTAAACATTAAGTTTATACAAAAGTGACTATATATGTTCGTTCTTATTCAAAACACTATATTCTCTTCCTAATTTACTTCTCACATGAACTGTATCCTATATAGAATTTTATAGAGAATCTTTCAAGCCACAAAAAATCAATCTCTTAGACATATTTTCATCAATTTAAATATGAGTTTTTGTCCAAAATCTAATTTGCTCTTACAATAATATGTCGGCATCTTTCCAATCCGGCTATTTTCATACATGGGTTCAAATACTACTCCCTCCGTTCTAAATTGTACTTTAATCTTTTCTAAATCCATTTTTTTTATTATGTATCTAGACGTACATACTCCCTCCATCCCAAAATAATTGTCGTTTCTCTCTTTCGAGAAATAACTGTCGGCAATTATATATTAAGATATATTAACATTTATGCTAAGTAATTAGTATCATCGGAAAGATCTTTAAATCTAGCTTTTTAACAAATTTATTTGGAGATACAAATCTTGTGTGTATTTTGTACAAACTGAGTCTAACTTGCGGCACGAACACCCAAAATGACATTTACATTGGGACGGAGGGAGTAGTGTATAACTAAGTGCATAGCAAAATCAATATATCAAAAAAAAGCCAAAGTGAACTACCATTTAAAACGGAGGGAATATTAATTATCGAGTTGTTCCCTGAATCTGTGGTCTCGATATATATATATATGTAGATATATGGTTGCCATCAGAAATTTAATTTGAACGACTCATATCCGGAACCTTCTTTTTAGTAAAGCTAGATCATTCATATATACTAATTTTTTTGGGTGTTTATTCGTTACAAAATTTCTTCAGTAACTCAGCAAGATTTGTCTATATCACATGTTGCAGGACTTGGAAGCTCAAAGAAGAAAGCAGCCATAGCACGTAAGAAAAGCTCCTCCGATGATGATAACAATTTGACTTTCTACTCAAAATTCATGTTTTGTTGATATTTTTGAATGACTCTACACAAGTTCATGTAAAGAGTAACTCTATTTTGTTTACCCTACACAAATTCTGCAGGCCCTGCCATATAGCTCTGTTGTGAAGAAATTAAAGAAGGCCAACGTAGGTTGCATATTTGAGAGTATATATTGTCTCCAGATCTTGTTTCCTTGATCCAATTTCTACCTCCAAGTTCCAACCCATCCTGCCTCATCTTACCATTGCTCTCTGCACTGTGATATTTGCCTAGCTACGACAAGCTTTTGTACTACCAACTATATATGTCATCAACCCTTTTTATTTCACACCTCTAGCAAATTTCTTTACTATTGTTATTAATTGTCTCTACATATATATGGATACTCCACCACCCCTGCCCTCGCTATAACCTTTTTTCTTTCTTTACACCCCTTTCACACCCAGCCCTCCATTGCCACCACCACATGGTGCGTGCCATCCACAGCCGTTGTCCATGGCCTCACTCCAAGCTATCCTCAAGCCCTAAACCATAACCCCACCATCACTCTATCCTTGCCATAGCTTTAACCTTGTCAGAGTTAGAAAAGAAAGGGAAGACATGGGGAGAAAAGAGTCAAGTGTGAAAAAAAAACTGAGTATATATTTGTATTTTCCCTAAAAAAACATGATAGTTCACATTACTGAAGGATTGTAATGCCACCAAGAAATCTACAGGAAATCGTTGTGTGGTTTTCTTTTTTTATTTACTGTTCAATTTTGCATTTCCATATATTTACGTCGAGCCTATGTTGTTCATAAAGGTGGAAAATTCACTTATTATAATCAATCACTTTAAAACTTTTAGAGTTTCTTTTAAATTAATGATAATGAGAAACTACAAACGACAAGTTATCTGACATTCTTATGGTATCTCTACTATCAAATTTTCTTGCAGATATAGTATCAGCTGTCGCAGGTTCCATTCTCTTACTGATTCTACTCCTTTCGATGTGCGCTTTGTACCATAAGAAATTTCATGGCACAGAGTCCTGGAAATGGGAACCAAAACACATTCCAACCATTTTTGAACCATTCCCGAAGAGATATACTTATTCAGAAGTGAAGATAATGACCAAATCCTTCGCCCACAAGCTAGGCAAAGGTGGCTTTGGTACCGTTTATATGGGTAGCCTGCCAAATGGGCGTGACATAGCAGTCAAGCTTCTCAACAGTTCTAATGATGATGGCCAGGAGTTCATAAATGAGGTAGCAACTATCACACGAACTTCTCATGTTAATGTTGTGACGTTGCTAGGGTATTGTCTCCAAGGTACAAAAAGAGCTTTGGTCTACGAATACATGCCTAATGGTTCACTTGAGAGATTTTCCTTTGGAAAAGACTCAGAAGGGAAAATCTCATTAAGTTGGAAAAAATTGTTTGAAATCATGGTTGGCATTGCTCGTGGACTTGAATATCTTCATCGCGGATGTAGCAATCATATCGTGCATTTTGATATTAAGCCCCACAATATCTTACTGGACAAAGATTTCTGTCCAAAGATATCTGATTTTGGATTGGCAAAGTTGTGTATGAAAAAAGACAGCATCGTCTCAATTGATGGTGCAAGGGGAACCATCGGCTATATCGCCCCAGAGATCTTCTCAAAGCAATTTGGAAAAATAAGTAGCAAGTCTGATGTGTATAGTTATGGGATGATGATACTTGAGATGGTTGGTGCACGGAATAACATAAATAATTGTTCAGAGACTAGCAGTAGATATTTTCCTCAATGGGTTTATGAACATTTGGAGGAATACTGTGATAATGCAGGTGAAATCGGCACTGCTGATTGTGCTGATAACGAGCTTGTACGAAAGCTGATAACAGTCGGATTGTGGTGCATACAATTGCAACCGGAGAATCGGCCTTCCATGACTAGGGTTATTGAAATGTTAGAAAGCGGACCAAATGACCTGCAGATCCCACCACAAAATCTCTTGTCTTGAAAGCACTATGGTTACAGTTTGCAGTGTTTCAGTACCATGCATGTGTATAGCTAACACTGCTAAAACTAAGGTTGGTTGTACAAGCAATATTGCAGCTACTACAACCACTTAAAATTAAAATCAAAGTATGTTTATTTAAACCCTGAATATGATATTGTCACTAGTAAAGAAAGCATATATATCAGATGTGATATCGTTTCCCAATTAATCTGGCAGCCTGACTGTCTCGTGAAATGGTCTCCACTAGAAGGTCATTTCTACAAACGGTCCGGCAGACCACTTCTGTAAATCGCATTATTTGAGGCGTGGCTTAAGATGCCACTTCTACTAATGATTTTTCAAAAATTCTATTCATTCTTAATTTTAAATTCATTTTTTCACTAGTATCTGTAAGACTGATTTAGTATTTCTTCATATTCCTTTTTTTCCTTTACCCTATCTCTTCGAATCCCACCTGTTTGAAGCCTCTCTTGACTAGATTCGATAGCCCTATAGGTGGACATGCCGATCCTAGCATAGTCTTTAGGTGTTAAATGCACCAATGGTCCATTAACTCATGCAGAGGTTTCAGTTGAGTCTATCAACTTCAAAAGTTGATTTCTTTTTCCATGAACTTTGTAAGTGATTTACCACTGGTCCATACCCTCTTGTCATTTGCCCATTCGATTCAACTTCAAGGTCAATAATTTTTTTTAACTGATTCAACATACTCCTTCATTTGAACCTTAGATCTGATGTGACACATAGAGTCAAACACTCGCAACACTACAGGAATCCGCTTCTTTGCCGAGTGCGAAAGTATTTGCCGAGAGCAAAAAGTCGGGCACTCGGCAAAGAGCATCGTTGCCGAGTGTCAAGCTCAGTACTTTCGGCAAAGACTTCTTTGCGAGTGCAAGACCGTCGGCGGCGTTCACCACTCGGCAAATTATAGATATGCGAGGTGCTTAGCCCTCGGCAAAATAACACACTCGGCAAAGAATAACAGGGACCAAGCGGCCCGTTGTCCGTTACCTTTGCCGAGTGTCCGGCGTTAGACACTTTCGGCAAATTAGGTATCCTTTGCGAGTGCGCGCACGCTATGCACTTTCGGCAAATAGGGTCTTTCTTGGGAGTGCCCGGCAACTTTCGGCAAATTATGCATTTTTTTTTTTTTTTTTTAGTCCCATATTTTTTGTGTGGCCTTGGTACAGTAATTACATATCATGTTCAAAATTTGGGACAATTTCAAGTTGTTTTGCTATATTTCATGAATTATTTCTATTTTCTTGCATTTTTTGGACCACTTCAAATTTGAGCTGCGGGTACATGAAATAATGGAATGTGGTCATTCAAAAAATATTATTCATGATGTTTGGCGTATGTTTAGGCTCAATCCGGGGACTCGTGCGAAATTACAAACATTTATGTGTCGGAACATGACGAGTTACATGCGGGGAAAAGTGTTTTTAAATTCTATAAAATCCAAACAAAGTTTAAAAATCACGAAACTTGGCGAGGTGTCTTGTCATCTCATGAGCAGGCTGTGGTAAAAATTTAAAAAGTTTCGAGCAAGTTGTGGCGTCGGATGCCTAAAACTTCGGACATCTCCACACTCTCCACATGTGATCAAGTGTGGGGATCTCGAAGTTTTAGGCATCCGACGCCACAACTTGCTTGAAACTTTTTCAAATTTTTACCACAGCCTCCTCATGAGATGACAAGACAGCTCGCCAAGTTTCGTGATTTTTAAACTTCGTTTGGATTTTATAGAATTTAAAAACACTTTTCCCGCATGTAACTCGTCATGTTCCGACACATAAATGTTTGTAATTTCGCTACGAGTCCCGTGATTGAGCCTAAACATACGCTAAAACATCATGAATAATATTTTTGAATGACCACATTCCATTATTTCATGTACCTGCAGCTCAAATTTGAAGTGGTCCAAAAATGCAAGAAAATAGAAATAATTCATGAAATATAGCAAAACAACTTGAAATTGTCCCAAATTTTGAACATGAGATGTAATTACCGCACCAAGGCCACACAAAAAATATGGGACGAAAAAACAAAAAAAACACATAATTTGCCGAAAGACATGGGTTCACACTCTAAGAAAAGGGCTTTGCCAAGTGCCCGCACACCGGACACTCGGCAAAGGTTTTTTTAACATAAAATAAAAAATACACCTTTGTCGAGTGCCTCGTTTTGGCACTCGGCAAAGCCGAATAAATATCTAGACCACACAACGGCCCGTTTCAAATCATTTCCACCCGCAAGACAACCCCGCCCCGAGCCCGCCCACGCCCCGCCGCCGCCACCACCCCTCGCCGGACCTCGCCGCCGCCCCGCCTCGCCGGATTTGGCCGCCCGCCACCGCCGACCAACTCCCCCGCCGCGGACGACCCTCCGCCCGCCCGCTGAAGCCCCCGCCCGTCCCTCTCAAGCACCGGGCGGCCTCCCGGCCTGACCGCCCGCCCGCCCAAGAGTTCTCGGGCCCCGCGAAGGCGCCCCCACGGGCGCGCCCGCCCACCCTACTGGCCGCCGGCCCCGCCCTGCTCCCGGCAGGCAGGGGAGAAAGGGGAAGGTGAGGAGGAAGAGGGAGGAAGGGAAGAAGAGGAAGAGGAGGAAGGAGAGGAGGAAGAAGGAAGGGAAGATGAGGAATAGGAGGAAGGAGAGGAGGAAGAAGAAGAAAGTGCCGATCGACCCGGTCGTCGTTCTTCGTGTTGTCGCGGTGTTCGTGGCCGCCATGGTGATCCACGCCGCCGTCGCGACCGTTGCTCTTGCCGTTCCTCGCGGCCAAGGTAAGCCCTATCCTTCTAGTAGTGGGTTAGTAGTAGTGGTTAGTGGTTAGTACTAGTAGTTAGTAGGGTTAGTAGTAGTAGTTAGTAAATAGTTAAGTAGCTCTTAGTATTAGTAGTGTTAGTAGTTAAGTAGTTGTTAGTAGTAGTTGTAGGGTTACTAGTAATGTGGTTGTTATATTGGTGGTTGGTGGCCTTCGTGCCCATATTGGTGGTTGGTGGCCTTCGTGCCCATATTTGGTATATGTATGTGGTTGTTGGCCTTCGTGCCATGTTTTTTGCAGGTTTTGGGAACCTCCCCGTGTAGGGGAGGTGCTGTCGAAATTTTGAGTCGACACTAACTATTTTTTGCCCTTGTTTTGTAGGAGGATATGTGGAAGGGACTCGGCGACCCCGATCGTCCTCGTGGGCGCTGCGTGTCTTGCTGCACCGCGTCTCCACCGACACCGTAGGTATTAATCACCTCCGCCCGTCCCTTATAGTTGTCTTACATAGCATGACCCGCTTAGGCGCCTCTCCGTCCGAAAGAGATACGTGTTGGTATGCGCATCCGTGCATATCTGCGACCGTCTCATTTCGGATTGTCCACGTTTTTGGACAGCCCGTGGATGCGTAGATGGGTTAGCAGGCGGCCCAGGCGGCAGACTTTGAGGCCAGGCAGGCGGCCCAGGCAGAGGCCCATCGGCGGGAGTTGGAGGCATACCAGCAATACTCGGCGCGTCAGATGCAGGACGTGGCGGCCTTCTTCTAGGGCCTCCAAATCCCGGGTGTGACCACCTGCCTCCGTTGCCTACCTCGCTTCGCTCCACCCCGTTTCCCGTTCCTCCTCCTGTAGGGACTCCGGTGAGTATATGTTGTTATTTATTTCTTTGGCTTGTGCGGCCATCCTGCAGGTACTAATGAGATCGCCTCTCCTTTATGCAGCCACCATCACGCGGGTTCGAACCCGACTCCTCCCGGTGGCCCTTCTCCACCCCATCCGGTTGGCCCGACTCCCACGGTACACGTGGCGGTGGCGTTCCACTTCCGGCACGCACAGCGGCCACACTACGGGCTTCCACACGCCCCTCCTACACACCACGGGTGGACGTGCGCATCGGCGCCGCAGCATGGGTGGTATCCGGGGCAAGGTGAGGGCGCCTCACACTTTCGCGCACCAGGAGGCCACGGGTCGGGCGGTGAGTTGCTAGTGATTATGTTACGATAGATTTCTTTTGGATGTTGGACATGTTGCATTGTGATGGATCTCGTTTGGATGTTGGACATGTTCTTTTTCGTTTCGATGTTGGACGTGTTGGATATGTGCACTATATGTGTGAATTTGTGATATATGTGGATTATATATGTGAATTTGTGATATATGTGCATTATATATGTGAATTGGTGATATATGTGGTTTATGTGTGTGTGTGTGTGTATATATATATATATATATATATATATATATATATATATATATATATATATATATATATGTGTGTGTGTGTGTGTGTGTGTGTGTGTGTGTGTGTGTATTTGCAGCAAGAATCAAAAAAAAAAAAAAAAAACTCAGTTGCCGAAAAAGCCGGGCACGCCGGGCACGCCGCTAAAATGGCTAAAATGGCAGATTTGCCGAGTGCGCAGGTGGCACTCGGCAAAGTAACCATTACTTTGCCGAGTGCTTTTTATCCCGGCACTCGGCAAAGTCTATTATTTTTGTAAAATAAATTATTTGCCGAAGTAATCGACATGGCACTTTCGGCAAAGTTTTTTGATTCAAATCTTTGTCGAGTGCGGACTCGGCTTTTCGGCAAAGGGCCGCTCGCTTAACGGTCGACGTTTCATTTGCCGAAAGAGCGACATGGCACTCGGCGAAACGTTTGCCGAGTGCCCGACATTTGGCACTCGGCAAAGAATCGTTTGCCGAGTAATTCTTTGCCGAGTGGGGGTTGCCGAGAGCGGCACTCGGCAATGGCTTTGCCGAGTGCAAAGGTGCCTTTGCCTAGTACGTCCTGCACTCGGCAAAGCAGCCGATTCCCCTAGTGCAAGCTATGAAATTTTTAATTATCCCTCTTCATTCCCTTCTCGTTCCTTGCTCCTTTCCCTAAGCATGCATCGAGTTGCCCCGAATCCATATGCACGGGGATCGGGGAATCAAGCATGGAAGACTCAACCACACACTTGCTCAAGCAGTGATGACCTATTAGATTGGTGGGAATGACAGCACATTCAAGCTCAAAGTTCGACCATGGTACATGCAAAGTTGGGAGCTCCGACACAATTTTTATGTGTTGAACCAACTGCGAACACATGGTTGATTTAGGTCACATGTGTTTAGATTTGTGATTGAGTGATTGTCAACCGTTAACATTTTAATTCTATTTTATTTTATTCTTTATGCTTTGGCTATGTTCACCGGCACACGTGGAGTGTGTCGAAGACGTATCTCTTGGTTCGTGTTGTACGGGTGTGGAGCTCGGAGATGGTAGGCGGCGCAGGTGAAGGGGCCAAGGAGGGCGTGCGGGGCGACGGACCGCGGAGGTGAAGGGGACGGACGTGAGGCTTGGACCGAGGGACCGGATCGCCGGGTGGCTAGCCATGGTGGCTGACATCCGGGACATCGGCGAATGCAAGAGGGCGGCGTGGCGGACCGTGTCGATCGGGTCAAGACGGCGAAGTGCGGGCGGAGCGGGGGAGCTCGGATGACTTGGCGACTTCGGGCGGTCAAGACGGCGATGACACGCGTGTCGAGGAGGTTTGGTGGTTTGTCCTCAAAACCATCGGCGCGGGGTTTCGTGGTTTGGGCCTCAAAACCACAGTGCGGGTTTAGTGGTTTGAACCTCAAAACCATCGGCGGGTTTCACGGGTTTGAGCCTCAAAACCCGGGCGTTCCGTGGACGGAAGGGCGGCGCGTGGCGGCATCCGGGAGATTGCGTGGAGCAAGGCTGCGGATGAGGAGGCGCGGTGGTCGCCGGATCAAATTATCCCGAGTCGGACTAAATTAGCCTTAGGGTTAGCGGTTCGGCTCATATGTATCTAGGGGTAGTTTGGAAAAGAGAATTTCAGACTATATGTGGAGGATGACAGCCTCCTCCCTCCTTTGCCTCTTTCATTTTCGTTTTTACTCTAGGTTTTCATCTTAGAACACAGTGAGAGAGGTCCACGAGCTGAACAAATTCGTGCTTGTGTTTTCTGTGATTTTTGAGGGGAAGGGCAGCCCCAATCCTGCCTGTGCCCTCCGGGTTTTGTCACTTTGTCTGTGATTTTCGTTTTCCTCTTGTTCTGTGCTGTGTTCTTCTCCCGTCGTTCCCTTTCGCTCCTGTTCGAATTTCTTTGATTCACGAGGCTTCAGTTTAAATTGAGCAATGATTTGGTAGGAGGAGCTTTCTATTTGCGTCGTGAATTGATGAACCAAATTTGAGAGCATGGGACTTTGATTTGTGCAAGATTCTCTAATTTTTGGATCTCGTATAGGTTTCTGTGTTTCTGTTCGATGTGTTTCTGTGCAGGCCAGCAGTCTTGATCTTCAGCCCTGCTCGACACCCAGCAAGGGGATCTGCCATCGGACAAGGCACCACCCGGCCAGCTCCACCGGCACGCACGGCAGCGACTTGCCGAGCAGGGCAGGCACCAGGCCACGCACAGCCGCGACCGTCTCAGGGGCAGGCGGTCTCCCTGCTGCTCGAGCGGCTTGCTCAGTTTGGCGTACGTCTCCAGGACACAAGACAGCAGAGCTCTCGGCAGCAGCAGCTTCGAGACTGCAGCATCGACTACTACGCCTCCAAGCTCGGTTTCTACTCCAACAAAAGCTCGTTTTTTTTTTTTTCTGTGATGTGGAGATGGCCATCGAGCCACTCATTTGCTGCTTGTGCAGGTTAGCTAGATCAGGTAACGTGTGTGCAAATTCCTGGCTTCCGATGAACTAACACAGTTAGTCTTTTTCTGCACACACAAGATGTTTGACGAAATGCTTCAGTAGCTTTTCTCTCTTTGTTTTATTCGGTGTTTTTGCTAGAATTGTTCTAGGCTCTAGTCATATATATAATTGTGTTCCTAGATCCTTGAGCTTTGACTTGATTTATTTAGCTTGGAGTACTATCGGTTTGCATAGCTGCAGTTTCGTTGTTTAGGAAGTAAATCAATTCAAGTTCAGTACTTCAGTCTATTATCTTGCATCCGTGAATGACTATCTCTAGCAATCATTAGCATATTAATGGAGCATTTCTTATATTACTTTGGCTATAGTAGTACTCACGTTATGCAAAGATTCCTGCTAGCTATATTGTGCATGTGCTTTGTTTCTGCAGGTACAGAGCTTATTGTTTGAGAGCATTTCCAGCTTGCTAGTTTTGTCAGCAGTTTTCCCATCCGAGCTTCAATTTGTGATCCGGTTTTTGCGATGATTTTCTGTCGATTCGATGATTTCATTTGAGTGCTCCTGTCACAAGTTGACTTGGGCATTTTAGATTAGAGAACCCACTTCTTCTCAATAGGAGTTGGTAACTCTCTTCGTCCATCGTTTCGGAAATTCTTTTCGCCGGTCGTGTGTGGTCGTTTGAGGTGTGCCGCTGTGTTTCCTAGGGAACATCCACCCAACCATTTGGATCGTGGACATCTCGGAGCTCTCTTTGCTCGTGACACCTTGCTACCAGTTAGCACGTGTATTACTCGTCTCTCGTTTGAGTTTGCTTTTGAGGTTGGGGGTTGAGCCGATGACCCGAAATTGAAAAGGAAAATTGAGGCTCCCATTCACACCCCCCCCCTCTGGTCGCCGTTTCGGTCCTTCAATTGGTATCGGGCCGGTTAAGGATCACTTCCACCCTAATCGGTCCGTGATCCGCAAGAAGGCGACATGGATCGTGGTTTCGGCCACTTTGGCAAACCTCCGGAGTTTGATGGTTTTTCTGCTAACCCATCATAGATCTCTTTTGCCTTGTCTTCTTTGGTGTCTATGACAGAGGAGGAGTTGGAGTGCCTTGGGGACGACGAGCTGGCTTTCGTCATCAGCCGATTCTCGCAGATCCACAACAACCGCTTGAACCGTCGGCGTGGCGGTGGTCCCAAGGGAGGATGCTTTGAGTGTGGCGATCCGGACCACTTCGTCGCCGCGTGCCCCAAGAAGAACAAGGATAAGTACGATGTTATATTTACGAATTAAAGTACGTAAATATGTCTCTTAGAAACATTAGCCTAGGTTAATTATGCAGGAAACTCCGATGTTATATTTACTATTATTGAATGGGTGACAATATTTTTGTTTTTTAGAAAAGGGAATATATTAATAGTTATAGATATCAATTGACAAAGCACAGTCGGTTGACAGTTATTAATATTATTACTGTATCATCCAATAACCAGAATACTCTTGTATACAGTCGTCTGTCATAAATCTGGCTGAATCCCGATTTTGTTGTTGGCGATTGTATGTACTGGAGCCCCATGTGGCCTCGTGAAGTATGTACTGTATAGCTAGATACCGCACCTATGTCATGTTGGCCTGGTTACTATAATGGTTATGGCTTATACCAATGCGTGCGTACGTTCCAGTTTGTACCGCGTCCTTCACCACCGCTTTCCATGACCGGCATCACACGGCAGCATGTGCATGAATCGGTGTAGTCGTCAGGAACGGAGGGAGTATATTACACAAGGATCGTGACCCTCGAGAGAAGATGAGACGCGCGCACCTAAAATATGTGTCCCCAGATATTATTCGGTCGATCACATGGGCATTGCATGCATGACCGGCATCACGGCATGTGCATATGAATTGTCGGAGTAGTCATCAAGGAGGGAGTATATTACACAACTACTACACAAGGATCGCAACCCTCGAGCGAATCAGACGCGCCTAAAGTACGTGTCCCCAGAAATTATTCGATCTGTGGATCACATGGGCATGGGGATTATGTTTACACTAATTCGCATGCATACCATGCTTTGGATCCGAATATATCGACGTAACCCAGCTATATGCACGCTACACGCCTATATATAGAGCTGCTCTACCATGCTTTGCTTGCAACACCACCACCACACTGCAAAGCTTTCAGTTCGCTCTTCTAGCTACGAGAGTGACCTAGCTTAGCTTAGATATAGAGGCATCATCATTAAGTAGTAAGACGGTGAGGATGAAGAGCAGCACGCTCCTGGTGATGATCTTGGTCCTCCAGGCCGCTCTAGTAATGGGGATCGCCTTTGCAGGTAGGCCTCCTGATCTATTTGATTTTCTGCTAGTCTCTCGTGCTTGATAATATCTGGTAAACTGATGTGAGCAAATGCACGCATGCTACGTGCGTTGATCGATGCAGCCGCGGACGGCGTGAATCCGTCGCCCCCAGGCAAGTTCCGGTGCTGCGACCACTGCAAAGACGAGTTCTCGGGGCTCATCTCCTGCGGCGACATCCACCAAGTGCCATCCCGCCTGCCAAAAATGTGAAGAAGTGAAGACCAACGGCCCCGTCAAAAAGTACAAGTGCGCCGACCTCTACTTCGGCAACTGCGGCCACCCGTGCAACAAGCATAGTAACTGATCGGCTGGAGATCAAGTATACGATCACATTTTTATTATCACATATCGTCGAATAATAAATCAGGCACGGTCAGGTCGGAGATTATATGTTTCGTTCGTTTCCTGAGATGATGGAATAATGGACGATTATCCGTCCCATTTTGTTTCTTTGGGCCCTGCCCTGCGTTGGCCTCTAGCGTTGCATGCAGTGGCCCGTTTAAGTGTTCTCCTCCGTGTAGAGTGTTTGTTTTGTTATTTTCAGATTGTTTGTAGTGCTGATAAGCGGTACTGATGCTAAAAAAACTGTTTATTATTTCTAATAAATTGAGCTGGCACTGTACCGTAATCGGCAATCACTATCGTTCCAAACCGGCTTTTTCGGAAAAAAGTGGGGTGGGCCATGGGTGCAGGGTCGCCCCCATGGGACACCACGCTCGATGTCCGCCACCTGCCCAGTGTGATGATCTTGCGGTGGCGACGCTGGACAGCGGACGCTCGGCTCGATCGGCTCCTTTCCCGCCCACGCCCGCGGCTCGGCTGGGCTCCCTTGTCCTAGCGTCGTCCTAGCGCTCCAAGCCTCCAATCCAGCGTTGCCTGATCCGGAAGACGACGGCGCTGCAGGGAGGCGCCATCGACTTCGCCCCCAACTATACCGCTCCATGCCGCGGCCGCGCTAGCTTCCGTACGCGAAGTCCCTACTGCCCCATGCCGTGCCGCCGCCTCGATGGCCGTGTCCGCCCCCAGGTCCGGCGGCGCCGCCGGCTCGTTCCTTGAGCGCCGTGAGTCCGGGCGCTCTCTCCAACTTCGAATGCTCTGCTATTGATGGTACATGGATTCGGTTTGCTGATTCCTGCTTCGATCCGTAGGTGGAGTGGTGGACAACAGCGATTCGAGACAGCCTACGACGCCTGCCATGGAGGCCGCAGGAGGTTCGTCGGCGCCGGCGACAGGTTTGTCATATTGCGCGCCCACGACCTGTTCGTTGAAATGCTTCTCAGAGTACAACCAGAATTCAAGTTTACAGTTCAGTATTGAAACAATCCCTATGAACAATCACTAAGTCACTTGTGTTTATATGCTTGTCAGATCAAGCTAAGTCTGAATGTTTAACAAATTAAACTTTCCGGCCTTTGGTTACTTGATCTTTGATGAATATCGTGTACTGACATCCTAGTTTCAAGGATTGATCGAACTGTTATGACTGAATCTACTGTACCCTCTTATATTTCTATGTTTCGAGGCAAGCAGGCTGCCTAAAAATGCCCTTTACCCTATTTATTTACATATATGAGTGATAATATCTGCTGAAACTCAAGTTCATTTGACAGACAAGAATTACAAGCCCTGCTGGATTGACTCGCTGGTTGGTAGTTGCTGGGTTATAAGTTTCTAACTCAGTAAACACATGTTGTATTTTTTGTGTACAAGACTTGGGCAAAGGTAGTTTTCTCCTACATACTCTTTATTTAGCTTCTAATCTGAACCATGAACTAATTACTTTACTTTATTCATAAGATGTTGCTTGTGATGTATTCTTAAGAAGGTTACTGTGGGCCTGACTATGCCTTTATATATCTCTTAAGGCCGGGCTTCAAGATTTTGACAGCTTCATATAGTATATGGCGCACTGGAGAAAAACCATGGTAGATAAGCATGAACAGTGGCACATTATTCCTTGTTACACACAATGAAGTAAAGCAGCAGTATATCATACTGGCTCATCATTAGAGCATTAAGTTAGGTTACAAGACTAGGATTTGGCATAAGCATCTTCTTAGTTGTGAACAGGTTTCCTCTTATGGGGAGAGGCATGGTAGTCCTTGTTAAGAAATTTTAGAACTTCATCACTGGCCTCTAGCATTTTCTCCTTCCAATCCTCATTAATTTTATAGGTTCTGTGAACTGAATCCCTCAGTTCTTTTTTGGAGCCTGCATTTGAATTCCTGGAGTGCTTCGATGGCAATGTTCTTAGACGTTGAGGATTTGGAATGCTCAGTACTATCACTGATGTGCTTCCTTCTAGTTTTACTCTGTTCCTGGATGGTTCTGCCTGCATCCGGGAGCTACTACTATCCTGAGACATTTCACTAGGAAATTAGTAGTGGTTTATACCACTAATAAGGAAATGCAAGAAAATAAAAAAAATAAACAGTGGTAATTGCTATTATGACTTTCTGTGACAGGTTTAATATATTCAAAAGGGATGTTCGTGTTCCTGGAAACTATTAGTCTGGTATAGAGTAGTGTGCAGTTTGCACATGTATGTGGTCATGTGTTACCTCAAACTTACTCCCATTTTACTATCGGACAATATTGTGTAGACCTTTGACATATCTGAAATGTACACATGTGCATGTCTATTTATTTCTGGTATGCACACTCTGACAATCAGCATTAGAAAGTATGAAGTTGTTGTTTTAAATTTCACGTGACTACTATAAAAATAAAATTCATGCCATATTTTGACTCAAAAAACATGTTGATGTAATGTTGGGAAGGAGGAAGAGATCGCCTTTATGTTTGACAGCACATGTGAATTAGTTGAGTAATTCTTATTTTCTCCTGCATTAAGAATGTCAAAATATTCAAACTGAACAGAAAATGGAAATGCAGTAGTTCACTGTTTTTCTTCATGGTATTTTCTTCCTTGTACCAGTTCACTGTCATATTCATTGTACCAGTTTTGTCTGCAAGTGTTATTCAAACAATCTTCTAAATTCCTTGTAGTAGTTCACTGTTTGAATAGCATCATACAAGAGACGAGTGCAAGGCTAATTGTCCTGCATGCAACCCCAAGTGTTATTCAAACAATCTTCTAAATTAATGTTGGAGTGTTGGTTGAGATGTAATAAATTTTTCTTAGACAAAAAATATAGATAATAACTTTACCTGATTTGTGCCATCTCATATTATGCGTTGAAATCGTTTATTTAGTGGTTTTACCTTTTTCATATAAAAGGTATGTGTTGGGGATTCTCCCAGATCTATTTGACTAACACAAGGGTAGTCCACATGATAAACTTATCTTAGTCTAAACTGAGATACGGACCAAGGATAATTCCATATGCACATCCTCTTGACTACCTTTCTAACAATCTAGCGACATATGACGAACCAATCACCAAACTCTCATATAACTCAAATCTTGTGATGTAATTGATGCATTATTTAGAGAAATACCATGAGTGAGTTAGTTGTAAACTCATTTATTGAATTCGAGAGAATTTTCACATTACTAACGATCAAGTTTCAACATCAAGAAGAAGGCCATCACCTCAAGACTGTTGAAACTCGTTTAGGAAGATCAAGTTTCAACATTGCGAAGTAGGCCATCACCTCGAATATCGAAGAGTTGAAGCTCATTTAGTCCTTGCCTTTAGGAAGTTGTCATCCCAGAGCACTAGCTTTCATGTTAGTAACGATGCTAAGTTGAGTGTTGGTGTGCTTTCATAAGGACCATGTCATGTTAGTGTGCCCTAGCTTGATACTTCTTTTGTTATTGCGTTCTTGTATATCATTTGGCTCTATGTGATGCATGTGGCTTCAACTAATCTCGGGCTAAGATTCTGTTAAGGGGGGGGGTTCATCACACTCCAAAACACTTGTTTTGAAACGTGATGTAGAAAACACTAAACAACAATAAATGGTTTTACCATTTTTAAAAAAATTTCACAACTGGTTAAGTTGTTGACATTCTAGATAGTGGAAAATATGAGTTTCTAAAGCTTTTGCATCTCAAATTAACAGTTTGTTGAATTAGTGCCTTTGCATAGTGTTTATGTTTGAAAATTAATTTAAATGTTTTCAAGATGCTCTCAGGGTTTGATCCCAACCTCATCTTTTAAAAAATATCACAATCAATCACTAAAACCCAAATCAAATCCTAGTCAACATCCTACAACACCGTAGTATGACCAGTTATCTCTTTTTCTATGGTGATGACGCAAAGAAACGTAAACAATGGCACATAAGTGACATGGCAGCTAATGTGGCAAATAAAATGACGAGTGACATGGCAATCCACGTTCAGCCCATATAACATGGGCTTTTCCATTATTATTTTTAGGAAAAAGTCCACATTCCCTCCCCCCAACTATCATAGAAGTTCACTTTTCCTCCCTCAACTCTAAAACCAGACAAATCGCCTCCCTCAACTTTTCAAACCATATATTTTTCCTCCCTCGAGCGGTTTTGAGGGCGGTTTTGCTACAGTAAACGCGGGTTTGGTACAGTAACCATGGTTTGCTACAGTACCGACACCTTTGCCTTTTCTTTTTCAAAAAATCTGATTGAATCTTTGAAAAAAATATAGTAAATCATAGAAAAATCATAAAACAAAAATCCGGTTTTGTTGGACTCCACATGAGTAGATCTACACAGTGAATATATAATATGATATGCTTTAGTAAAAAGTTTTTGCTATGAAAGTTTTGTCCTTTTCTTTTTCATTTATTTGGTTGAATCTTTAAAAAATCATAGAAAATCATAAAATAGAAAATCAATTTTGTTAGACTCCACATGAGTAGATCTACACAGTGAATATTTAATATGATATGCTTTAATACAAAAGTTCTACACGGTGAATATATAATTAGTTAAAATAATTCGTAGGCTGCAGCTTCTATAATTATTTTGTTGAACTAAAGTATACCATATTATATGTTCACTGTGTAGATCTACTCATGTGGAGTCTAACAAAATTAGATTTTCTATTTTTAATTTTTCTGTGATTTACTATGATTTTTTAAACATTCAGTCGAATTTTTTTTTAAAAGGAAAAGGGCAAAGGTGATGGTACTGTAGCAAACCATGGTTACTGTACCAAACCCGCGGTTACTGTGTAGCAAACCGCCGTCAAAACCGCTTCGAGGGAGGAAAAATGCATGGTTTGAAAAGTTGAGGGAGGCGATTTGTCCGGTTTTGGAGTTGAGTGAGTAAAAGTGAACTTGTGTGATAGTTGGGGAGGGAATGTGGACTTTTTCCTTATTTTTATTTAACCTCAGCCCATTTTAAGCCGAGTGCAGTTCAACCCACTGTGTTTTGCCCATTTTCTACCGGCCCATTTACCATCAAAGACAACATATTGCAGCCCAATGCAACGAAACAAAGTAGAAATATAGAATACATTTCACAAATAAGTCACGACACATCCTAATAACCAGTTTTCCATGTCATAAAAAAAAAAAGAAGATTAAACTTTACATCACATATCATTAAAATCATCTTGTTCAGCCTACTTTCAGCACAAAGCACAACAATCTGCACCATAATGACCAAACCGGTAGGAACAAGTCATTGCCAATAAACTATTACCCGAACGTCAATTCTATACTAGTGATTTTTTTATGTTATCTTAACTAAGGAAAGTGGTCATTATTTCCTAGTTGCACCGTGATTGAGTACAGCATACCATAATACATTATAGTATAAATGCAACACTAATATAACATTCCTAACATACTAGTTGCGTTCTTAGGAATATATGAATATACAAATAGGAAAGTTATTAAGTGATAAATATCAGTAATAATTTTCTCTTATCTATAAATGCATTCCTAACATATTGGTTCAGTTCTAAGGAATGTGTATCAAAGTTAGTTCTTTATATTATTTATAGAAACATTCCTAACATAACTATTGTTGATTCTTAGCATATAGAAATTAGTAAGAAATTGATATCATTGATTGCTTTCTCGTTTCTAGTGAGCATGGCGCAAAACTTTTCCAAATATATCTCGAGCACAACATGGCTATATAAAGTAACATATAACTTTTGATCAAACAATTGAAACCCCAACAATCACATCTAGTGTTCTATCTTGTGTGGCAGTTCCGTATTTTGTAGCGATCCAATATGATGGGGAGGTTCGGCGCTAGCATTGTGTCCATCATGATCATGTTCTCGTTTCTTGTGCTCCTTCCATCGCATGCACAGTGTAAGTACATCTCATAGTATTGTTGACTTTGTTGTTGAGTCTATTTATGGTAATATGTTGGTTCTTGATGAATTTTACTTGTCGCATCAGGTCATAAAATCTACCTATAGTTGGAGGTACAAAGATCAAACTAAATGGTCTAACCAACACAAGTTTTGATGCTACGGCACTTGAATCCATGAAATTAGACGAAGGAAAGATCAACATAATATATTGCCGGTCGGAGAGATGTGATTATGGCGACTGCTATTGTTGCTTGAGTATGAAGCCAAAAACATGTTATCATACAAGAGGCGAGTGCAAGGCTAATTGTCCTGCATGCAACCCCAAGTGTTATTCAAACAATCTTCTAAATTAATGTTGGAGTGTTGGTTGAGATGTAATAAATTTTTCTTAGACAAAAAATATAGAGAATAACTTTACCTGATTTGTGCCATCTCATATTGCGTTGAAATCGTTTATTTAGTGGTTTTACCTTTTTCATATAAAAGGTATGTGTTGGGGATTCTCCCATATATCTATTTGACTAACACAAGGGTAGTCCACATGATAAACTTATCTTAGTCTAAACTGAGATACGGACCAAGGATTAATTCCATATGCACATCCTCTTGACTACCTTTCTAACAATCTAGCGACATATGATCTAACCAATCACCAATTGAGGCAACTGGCTATCCCTTGTACTAAATCTTTTATAGGGCTTCTTTAGCATCTTTGTTGCCTGCTTATGCGAGAGTTTCTCCCGAAAGTATGAACCACTACCGGATTATTGCATAGCTCAAACTGAAGGCGGAGGCTAAGAAGAATGTGGGGCGTACGAAGCAGCCATGGGTCATCTTCCTGGCACATCAAGTTAAATTAAGCTTTTGTGAGTTCATTCAATGTAATAGATCATGTAATAGGGTTGCCCATGTAATAGCAAACTATATTTGTACCCATATTATAAATTAATAAAGATCAACCATGGAGGACCATTGCATCATTTTTCTAAGATGGAGAATACTTTGAAACTCTGTATTATGTGTGTGGGTATGGCAGCCCGCGAGGGCCCTAGCCATGCTTCAACTCTTCATTATGTGTGTGGGTTGTGCTCTTGCATGACAGTTCACTTTGCCTTCAATAGCGGCGGTGTTGCTATGGCGACTTCTGTCCCTATATTTGTATTTTTGATGAAAGGTTTTTGTTTTGGTACAATGACAGGTTCATAATGACGGACCCTATATAGGAAAAATGATAGGTTCAAAAAATGACGGATTAATCGATAGAACCTAGAATACTAAAAACCCATCACAAAGTGGCAATTAAGACAAAAGAACATGTCTCAATTCAAACTCATAAAATTTTGTAGTAACATTCAAGCCGAGAAAAGAACATGTTTGAATTTAAAAGCACCCATGACAACAAAAGAGCCCAGTTACATAGCATGATTTTCCACTCCATGAAAATCCAACTTCCTAACGGCGGTTTGCACTACAACATTCTGATCAACTCCCATTAAGAGACTTGTGTATCCTCCTGGTATGTGTGAAGCAACCACGCACAAGGGTTTGCAAATAAATTGGATCGAGGCAAAGAGGGAATTAGCATATCCGGCTTGAAATAAAGGGACACCCATGGCGGAAGATGAGCCAACATTAGAAACCTGTGTTATAGCATAAGAAAGTGTTCACAAACCATTCAAGTAAGGGGATAAAAATGTCAAAATAGCTAATGTCTTACAGTTGTTTGGTTTAGCCCAACACGTTCATCTCTTCTTTCTACACATTATGTTCCGGATCTTCACTACAATAAAATATATATGAGAATAGGTTGTTTAAAGTGACATTTTCACATAAGCAAAAGGTACAGGGCAAGTCACTACCTTTCCTCTGAGCACCCTCCTCCTCCTCCTCCTTCTTCTTCTTCTTCCCTGTGTTCTTTCCAACAACATTTTTCATACGTGTATTCTTTGGACCTTTTATTACTTGAGGAGTTTTAAATGATATTACACCATGCAATGGTTCTCGGACACATTCATTTGGAATTGGAGAACTCTCATTGGATTTTTCACGCATCTCACTTAGATAAGTATCCGCTTCCAAGCTCAAGTCATGTATGGCTTTACGCAATTTATCAAGAAGTTCTTTTGATGAAGAACACTTCAATGCAAGAGATGTGGCCTGTCGAGATATAAGTCTTTTTGTGTTTCCAATCCTCCCTTCTCACTTTCTTGTTTCTCGAGTATAAAATCCAGTTTTGGCATGTTTTGTCCATCTAGGAAGAATGTATTGCGATGGCAAATTGTATACTCTATTGATATTGTAGACTCTAAGAGCATGCTTGCACAATAAACTTGTAAGATATAGTTGCCATTTTAAACAACCTATATTATAGGATACAAAGTACAAATTGCAACATAATAGTAGACATACCTATGGTTTCAAACATTCGGCAAGAGCATGTAATGGAGGAGTCTTGAGTGTTGAATACTACTTTGTCACTCCTCGATCGAGTCCATGTAGTTAACAAAGAATGTCGAGGTTGTCCCCACCTCCTCCAACAATTCACAAGACAATGTGAACTGTTTTTTTTAAATTCTTCCTCAAACTCGAATACATTCTCCTTGTATATGATTCAGCCTTGAGTTTTCAACAAAGGAAGATTTGGAATGTAGGTAATCGGGATCTTTATGCGTGATTGAAAATCAGCATCCAACTCATTTGACCTTAGACTAGCTACAACCTTCTCACATTCTACAATGAGTTCCGAAAGACTGAGTTTCCTACGAAATCTTTTCTTGAAAACATTATTCATACCTTAGCTCCTTTGGGTTGAGTTCATGTCTGCTGTAAAAGAGCTACGGTATACCGAAGCCCACTTTGCCCTCAAAGCATATAGGTTTGTCATCCATGAGTTGTTCTCAAGGTTGTATGTAGCCAACAATTCATGCCATTTCTCTATGAAATAAGTCTCTGATCTGTCTTCATAGATACATCTTTTGAAATCTGCCAGGAACTTGTTATCTGACTTGTCCTCTGACTTTTCCTCTAACTTGTTATCGACTTGTCCTCTAACTTGTTATCTAACTCGTTACCCGAATTGTTTTGCGACGCATGAATTACATGGCCAAGATGCTTGCCGGCATTTAAGAAAATATGCCACAAACAAAGACGGTGGCTTGTATTTGGGAAAAACATAAGCAATTGCTTCTTTGCCATTGCCGCGTCTTGATCGATGAAAATTGTGCTTGGGTGCTTTCCCGACATTCTTTGTTAAAAGGTCTCAAAAAGCCAAACAAATGATTGATGGTCTCATTAAATATAAGTGCACACCCAAAAACTATTGTTTGCTTGTGATGGTTGGTGCCAAGAATCGGAGCAAAAGGCATTTCAAACTTGTGGTGTCAAATGACACAACATCACCAAAGCATTTGTAGTCCATTATAGACCGACCATCTCGCCTAAAAGAAATTTGCTATCGACCATCTTCCTTGTCCACCGAATCGCATAGAAAAATGTAGGATCCTCTCAGAATCGTTTATTTTCTCGGATATTCGGATAATGTTTGTGCATCATTAGCTTCTAAATACTATCTGCGCTCACGACCAATCTCATTGAAGCAATCCATCTTAGAAAATGGCAATTTGTCCTCCCCTCCGTAATGCTCCTTCATGAAATCAAAAACTTGGGCTGGCTTCATTCCAGCCCGCCGTATCTGCCCAATTAATTTCCGATCTGCCTCAATAATCTGTCCGTTGGGACCTCAGCTTGTGTGACTTATTTGGACTAGCAAGATAATGGCTGTGCTCTAGTACGACCTTTTGCACTCTCCAAATCCCCTCTCTGCTGATACTTAATTGAACTCGAGTATCACAACCAGTCCTTGTAATGTCCTTTTGTGATGACTCATTTTCTCGATATCCTTGGCTACTACAAACCATATATTTCTGGCATATACTACCATCTTGGCGGCGCTTTGTCTTGCTCTTTCTAACGCTGAACCCAACCCTTCCGGCATAGGTGTTGTACATCTCATAAGCCTTTTCCTCGGATTGAAAAGTCATTCCTACTTCAGGTGTGATCAATTTTATTTCAGCTTTGTCAACCCCCTCCTGTACATATAAACACAAGACATAAGACCAGTTTATACATGCAAACATTGTCGTTGGTACATTCAGTAAGAAGGGTATGGAATGGAACTGTAAACTGTCGTACCATATAGAAGCTACAGCACAAAGATCTAACAATGATAGAAACTAGAATGCTTAAAACCCGTCACAAAGAGGTAATTACTAAACTAATGTAACAGCTGCGTAATCTTTCATTCCCTCTACTCAATTGCTATTTATTGCAGCTTGCCATAGCTGCATTAAGCCATTACCTAAATTTTGTGAAGACATAGTCATGTACCACAATGGAAACAAAATAGTGATGTCGATTACCTTTAAAAACACACAATTGAATTACCTTTAAAAACACACAATTGAATAGTAAGTACTGTACAGTAATAGTATTGCACTCATTTATACTTGACGAAACTCCACAAAAGATCGAAGAGGAATATCTAAGAACAAATTGATGATTGTACCTGTGTTAGCTGCTCTCCCTTGGCTCCACCAACAGAGGGAGGAAACATGGGCGGCAGATTGGTTTTGGATGGTGAAACATTCTCTTCCCGACATCCTTCGTCTATCTTGTCGGCTGCATCAACCATGGGGACGACGGTACAAGCACCACCTCCCTCGGCTCCTTCCCCTACCATGCCGGCGGGGTCGTCGATGGAGACAATGGCGGAAAGACTAGCACCTCCCTGGCTTGCTCCTGTCATGCCGACTGCGTCGTCCATGGAGACAGCAGCGCAATGACTAGAATGTTTAACAAATAATGGAGATTTTCCTTCTTGTTTTCTTATTATCCTACCTGAAAAATATGTTGATAAAAAAATAGAGTTTCAGACTTTTTCTTGAGAAATAAGGTCAAGTGAGCAGATCCAACATCAAAAAGTCAGACCTCAATGAGCTTTTTAATCTTGCAACCCTCTTCGTAACTTCTTCCTTAGGTGCTAGCTTCATAAACATTGCTGTCAACTCATTGATAAGGACAATCTTCTGCAATTGTTCATGCACTGATTTTGTCAGCCTTGTTGACTGGCATCTCAATTTCGTCACTGATTACAGTTGCTGCAGAAACAAAGTTGAGTCAAGGGTACTAAAAGCGTAAATCATTGAGTACCCAAAGAATTGAAATCCAAGGAAGGTCATAACCTCCAATTACCCTGCTGCAGAACAATTGTTGTCTCAAATCTGCCTGTCAATTTGCAGGAACCATCCAATGTGTACTTATATAAAAATTGATCTACAGAAAAATGTCAGGACACCTGAACAGCTATATGGTTCACTGATTTGTGAATCCTACAAGATACAAAATTTCTAGAAAAGTCAAGTAAAGATATAATTCTTTCTTGTACTAAAACAATCAAGGCCAAATGGAATACCTGGCAAAAAAAAAAACTTTGACTTCTCAAAGATGTAATTGAGCAAGTGACATCTGTTGCATGTGGCTGAAAGTAATGGTCAGGCAAGTAATAATATATTAAATCACAACTGTGAACTTGCCCCTGCAAGGAGGGAAAGACAATAAGATATGCTGCTGTGACACCCCAAATTTTGCCTCTTTTAAAAATAGAGCGAAATTGTTTTATTTTTGAATTTTGTGCTCATGAAACATAGGGAAATAAATAATTTTCATCAAATTAAAATTTATCATAAGGCTTAGCAACATTGTTCTTGCATTCATGCTGATGCATTTAATTTATTGAGTGAGTGGTTTTGACCAAAGTTTGAAAAGGATTTCAAAAGCTTTTTGAAATTGGTTTGAAATTGGCTTTGGAAATGAGTTAATAAAAAGAAAAGCATTTTCTTTTTCCCTCCCATGCTTTTGGCCCATCCCAGCCCCAGGCCTGGCGAGCCCAGCTCCTCCGGCCCAGCTCCCCGGCCTGCCTCGCCTTTGCGCGTGCGCCCTCGCTCTTGGGCCTTGGCCCAGCCGCAAACAGCAGCAGCAGCCCAGCACAGCGCCCTGAGCCGCTGACACGTGGGTCCCGCCGTGAACAGGGTCATCCCCTTCCTCCGGATCACGTGGAGCGCGTCACCGCCGCCCGATCCCCTGCGCGTGCCCCGATGTTCCCCGCGCCCGCGCCTATAAGAGGCGAGCCCCAGTGCCCTGCGTCCCCTTTGAGCCCTAGAGGAAGCCGCGCCGCCACCCAGTGCCAATACCCTAACCCAAGACGCGCCGCCGCCATAGCTCACGGACCAAGGTAAGCCGCCGCGTCGATCTACGTCGCCGCTGCCTTCCCGTCAGTGAGACCTACGCCACGAGGTTCGCAGTGAGGTGAGAAAGCCGACGGTGCCCGTCTTGTCCCCTGTCTCGCCCTATTCCGCGTACGCGACGCCGACATCATGGCATCGCCGCCGCTGACCGCCCCTTCGCCGTCGCGTCATCCCGCGTCTCCGGCCCTTCGCGGCCGCACCCGAGCAGCGCATCGCGTCCGCGAGCCCACGGTCTACCTTCCCGTGCTCTCCGCGCAGTCAGCCGACGCCCGGAGCGCCTCTCTCCGGCCAACTCCGGCGAGCTCCGCCGCCCGTCGCCGCCGTCTGGTCTGTCGCCGGCGACCATCCCTGCTGAGCCGTTCCACAGCCGCTCGATCCAACCTGTACGGCCCAGATCAGACCGCCGTACCGGTCAACGCCGGTCAGCACTACCGAGTCAGCACCAACGTGGCTGCCACGTCGCTGCCACGAAGTCGCCACGCAAGCGCGACCGAGTCAACCAGTCAACAGACCGGTCAGCCCTAGCCCTTTTTTGCAGAAAAGCCCCCGTAGTTTCCCTGATTCACGAAAAGGTCCAACGCAGTTCAAAAGTAATTAGATTAAAGCCCCTGCCCTGTCTGTTTTGTGAGTTAGACCTCAGTAGCTATAGTTAATCACAGTCTAGCCCCTGTTTTCTTGCAGATGTGCCCCTAAACCTTGTTTTGGCCATAACTTACTCATTTTAAATCCGTTTTGACCCGTTCAAGTTGCGTTAGGTTCGTAACGATGTAAACTTCACGTTAGCAATGATGTTAACCGTGTTTTGAACTTTTCAAATTCAAAGTTTGATTTAATTTGTTTTACTAAAGCAAATCTTGTTTAATTCATAACTTTCATGTTCAAGCTCCGATTTTCGTGATCTTCGCGTCTGTGTGATCATAGTGAGACGTAGATTTATTTTATAAACCTTTTGTCTTGTTTTCATACTATTGGTGTAATGTTCTAATATAGTTCTATTGTTTGCTTCGTGTATGATTTCTCGGATGCCTGTGTGGTGCTTTATGACGATGTCCAGTCGGTGAGTTTTACGTTGGTGGCCAAGAAGAAGTTGGTAATCAAGTAGACGGTGAGCAGTTCGTGGAAGGTCAGGAATTACTTGAAGACCAAGATCCTCAGGAGTTCTTTGAGGAATTAAATAATAAGAAGGAATCTGAGTTTAAGGCAAGTATAGCATGGGACTATCCTTGTTACCTATACACTTTTTAATCATGATTCATATGCATGTGTCCACCTTGACAAACTTAGAGATTATAACATAGTTATTGTTATCTTGTACCTTGTTGCCTATGGGGATGCTTGCATATGGGTAGTATATTGCTAGTGCTCAACTTTAAATAAACATGATCTAATGATGACTATGATATATACATTGGTTTATATGAGATGATGTTTACCAACATGGACCATACGGCAAGAGCTCATGCTTTTACATGATGCACTTGGCTCTCCATAAGGACTTATCCTTTGGCAAAAGCTGGGACTTACAAAGATGCAATTTGTGAGGGCTATATGCCTCTGGCTTTAGTCGGTCAGAGGACCTTCTCTATCTTGTTGAGGTTCCCGAAAGGCGCAAGTGGGGCTCTGATTGGTTTGATCCATGGCCTGCCAAGGCGGTGCATGTTGATGTTTTGTTAGTCACCCCTTGGAGGAGGATCCCCGCCGGTCCAAGAGGAATCCATAGCGGCCTTAACAGTTTAGAAAAACCTTTGAAAGGCTTCATAGTGGTTTCTTGTGTTTGGGCCTGATTAACCCATGCATTTGGAAAGCACGACTCACAGTGAAAGTGTACACCTCTACGCAGAGTATAAACTGTTATAACAGCCGTGCTCACGGTCACGAGCGGCCCGGAAAACTCAAGGAATAGATGGTCACTGAATGTTGAGATTGAGATGAGGTTGAGACATGGATTTAAGTTGATGGTGACTACGGCGATGATGTTGATGATGATGATGATGGAGACTTGATGACAGATGTTGCTCTTAATTATGATGTGGGAATATTTGGGGCTTAACCACAACTACTTGCTTAATTAATGATAAAATTTGACCTACTAAAATGCTAACCGCAGTTAAACCAGTGTCTAACCTTTTGAGCCTCATAATCCCATGTTATATTTCTTTGAGTTCGACATGGACTCACCCTTGCAATTTCCCACTCAAACCCGGGATGTTGCAAGATTACTAGAGTTTTGAAGGAGTCGGGGCTTGTGATCAACCCGGTCGGTTTGTCCCTATGGCGAGGAGGCTTCATCCTAAGATCGGAGTGTCTTTCCGTTGTTCGCGCTTTGAGGTTATCTTCTTGTATTAAGTTTGTTATATGTTAAGCATTATGTTTTGATATTTTTTTTAATTATAACTATATGTGAGATTTGACTTTCTCGGGCTCACATATGGTGTGTATCTGGTTTTGTCCTTAAAACCGGGTATGACAAATACAAGTTAACATTGATATGAATTACTGTAGAAAAGAAAAACCCGGTAGCTCTCTAAAAACAAGAAGAAAACCTTGTACAGTTCAAGTCAAGGTAGGCGGCTCCCTTTTCACATCAATCCATCGATATGTAAGCTCAAGTTCACCAATCGAACTCCAATCTTTTCAATAAGAACACAATCTGTCTCAAATAAACAACAACAAAAATTGTGGGATCACCCAAATTATTCCAATGGATTTGAAATTGATCTGGAATCAATATAACAAACAAAAAATACTTCAATATAACGCTTACGCAATTAACTTCATGCTCTTTACTTTTTTATGCACATCAAAGTAAATTGATTTCACATATGACTTGAGCTGCTTCCATCTCCCCAATGGTTCCACAGTATTCATTTTTTTCATGTGACAAATGTAAGGAATCTCAATGCATACCAATAGAAAAAATATATGGTAAAAACATTAGTTAGGTATTAAAATTCAGTAAACAAGATTATATGATGCCCATTAAAATTGCATAACTTAAGTATATGTCACACCTGGTTTTCCAAAGAATACCAAGCGCTAACTATATGTGTGCCCGTGAAGTCCACACGACACATATAGAGACAAATATGGAGAATATTAAGAACAATGCTTTATTATATATCAAATATAGTTACAACAAGACTTACAACTATTACAAAGCATAAATGAAACTATTCTATATCTACTCTTCGGTCTCCATACTCCACGAGAGACAGTTATTTGGGGAAGCACTCGCCTAGTACTCGTGGACTCCTTTGAAAAACTCATCTCTTGATCCACCATCCGTACCCATCCGGGATTTTCATTGGTGACACAACAAGCGTCGACTCACCATGTTCAAACAAGTATAACATGAGGGGATGCAAGGCTCAAAAGGCTAGACTTGGCTCAAGCTGCGGTAAGCATTTTTAGTTGGTCATATTTTATTATTTTAAACCCGAGTAACTATGTTATGCTTAAGCTCCCAAGGTGAGAAGTATAATTATTATCATCAAGATTAATCATCATCCCAAACCATCCATAGAACCATCTACCTCGAAAAGGATCCAGGGCCGCTCGTGGCCGTGATCACGGCGATATATCGGTTTGATCAAACTCGTGCTAGGGTGTACACTTTCACCATGAGCCATGATTCCCATTTGCCCGGGGCCCATCGACCCCCTAACACTTCCAAGGTGAGTAGGCAGGGTCTCACTACGAAGTCTTTCAAAGGTTCGTCTAACAAGTTAGTAGCCGCTAGGTTTCCGTGGCAAGTGTGTATAGGTGCAACCCTCGAGAGGCACAAGTAGTCGCGATACTGTACACACCAAGTAGGGGCGCTGCTATACACCCCAAGGCACACCCCTTTTGCGCCTTTTGGTAACCACTAACAAGCTAGAAAAGGTCCTCATACTTGACCAAAGCCAGTGCCATGTAGCACTCATGGTTGTACTGTAAGTCCTGGTTGCCGCTTTAAGATTCAGTCCTTACAGAGGGCAGGCTAGAGCACCCATAAAGGCACAATGCCCTAGGCCCCTGATATCCATGTTGCTAAAAAGCATCCTTTTAACATTGATTCCATAAATCATTAATCAAGATTAATATTATCTTTGGTGATTGCAGGCTAAGCAGAATTACCCATATGCATAACCCAAGGGTAACAAGGAATAAAGGGTACAAGTATGATAGGTAAAATCCTTAGTGTTTCATCATATTAGACACATGCACATGAAAGGTGATTAAATGGTTATTGGGTAAACAAGGGGACTCATGTTACACTTGCCTCAAACAGTGTTCAAACTTGTCCAACTCTCCTTCTGGATCATCCTTGTATAGCCTCTTCTAACGATCGCAACAATCATCATAGATATACCTAGAAGTAATACATCAATCAATATATATAAACAAAACATAAAGGTTTAAAAACACGTAGGGCTGTAGCTACGTTCGTTGAGCGCAAAACAACTAAAACAGGAGACACAGTTTAAAAGATATGCAAGATCAAAGGCAGAGACTAGGAGGATTTGGTGAATGATAGGAATGGAGAACACATGATGACTACATGCTAACTTGGAAGATAGGTAGTGTATGGAGCATGTTGTGGCAAAAGGACATGGTGTTTTGATCATTGGTTAGTTGGGAAACGTGATTGCAAAACAGGGTGGCTGCTGTTTGGACGGCAGGAGTAGCAACCACTATGGGTTCAATATCTTTGCCACAATATCATGGATGCCTACTGAAACTTGTAGAGTCATGTGCAAGGATATGGTGGATTTGTTAGGTGAAGGGTTTGGTGATTTGGATAGTGGATTAGCGGCGAACGCCAGTGCAATGTAGAGCGGTACAGCAGCCAAGGCAGCAGAGCAGTGAACACATAAATGATGATATCTCCAACATATCACATTCTATGGCCATGATATTTTACAGAGGCATGTGCAAGGATGGTATACACATTGTGGTAAAAGGGTTTGGCGATAGGAGCTCTAGATCACTGGGAACGCGAATGCCAACCGGCAGGAACTCTGCTGCGGGGCAGCAGGGACAGCAAGCATAAGAAAACATCATAACTCTTTCGGATTAGACTCTATAGCCACGGAATTCCATAGATGTGTGTAAAAATATATGATAAATGTGTGGAGCAAAGGGATTGACAAAGGGAGTCGTGCATTGTGAGGAACATGCATGCCAACAGGCAGCAGTGCAGCTGTGAGGCAGCAGGGACAGCGATCACAAAATGGGCGATATCTCTTTGATCTTGATCCTATGGACACGAGATTTCTTAGAGGTGTGTGCAGGTATATAATACACACGTGTATCAAAGTTATTGCAAAACGGAGGTGCGGATTTCTGGGAACGCGCTTGAGAACTAGCAGCAACGCCGCTGTCCGCAAAAGACAACAATACGTTCGCGCCGAAAACTGCACCGGAGATCAATCCTAATTGAATTAACATGACAAAACTCTGATATAGATCATCATATAAGATAGAGAGCTATTTGTGGTTCTCACATTGGGGGTTAGGAATAGGTGGAGATGACGGCGATGGCAGCCGACATCAACAGTTGGTGAAGACGGGATCTGTGATGAACGGGGCAGCACCAAGACGTACGACGATCGACGGGGCTGTTGCGATTCTCCTCGGAGATAATCTGTGATGTGTGAGGGAAATCAAGAGGTGGATGAGAGAGGATCTTGAGCAGCAATATCAGAAAGGGAATAGGGATGGGCGACCTCACCATGTCATGTACAGAACCGGCAACAACGTCAATCTTTGACAACATGATTACGCTTCGAGATGATGATGAACAGGGCTGTGATGCCTTCATTTTGGTCTTCCTGTGTTGTGAGAGAGATCACATAAGAAGTGAGGGAAGTCATGGCAGTGCAACCAGAGGAAGGAGGACACATCTCACCATAGTGGGCGACCTCCACATGACTTGTGCAGCGAAGAACAACATCTGCTGCCTTCTCTAATTGATAGTTTCACTGTTCGAGATGAGGATCCCAGCGACAAATAGAAATTGCTGCTGCATGGGCTCAATTTCGTGGAGAGAAGGGAGTGGGAGAAAGATTAGGAGATGGGGACGTCGATGGCAGTGGAGGAAGGAGGGGAGAGGAGGAGACGCATCTGCTCTGCAGGGAGGGGGATGAGTATGCATGACTGTTATAAGTGTTTCATTCCTGCAGTTAGAGAGTGGTGGTGGAGAGAATAAAGAGGGGCCTGTAAAGGGGATTAAAAGAGGAACATTTGCTGCAATTTTTGCATGGGGGTAATGGATTGTGCGGCCACAGCAGGAAGTAGAGAGAGGGACCGGTGGCAGAGAGAAACTTGTCCATCTATTCCAGCGTGAGAGGGAGAAGGAATTGGTTGCTATTTTTGGATGGTTGCATGCAGAAACATAAAGGAGAGAACACCTGCCCTTTTACTGATACAATTTAGGGAGGAGATTAAGAAAGGAAACAATAAGCATTGACGGCTGTTAATTTTGCATGAGAGAAGGGAATTGTGGAAAGGAAAGAGAGTGCTGATCAAATGAAAAAGTGGGAGGATCATGTTTATTTTCTTAATGCAATTGAAGAGGAGATAAGTGGGGCTAAATGATTGAGGAGTATTGTGTGTTGCTGCTATTTGCATGAGGGGAAAGAGAATTCGGCAGCAAGAAGATGAGAGACGGCGACCAAGGAGTGGTGGTGCATGATGGATTGAGGGAGGAGAGAAGAGATGCATCTATGTTGCATGTGTGCATGTAAGAGAGGAGGATGCCACGATTGTTTCATCAGCCATCATCAAAGCAGTAATGTGTGATTGATGGAGAGACTAAGGGAGATTGGGTGGCCAGGAAATTAAGATAAGAAACATTATATGTGCTGTTTTTGCATGAGAGAAAAAGGAGCATGCGCCATAAGAATAAGAGAGGGAGAGACATAGCTGCCACTGCATGCAGTTGTTTAGAGATGAAAATTGATGGAGTCAGGGAATTAAGTGGAATTATGTTTGCATGAGGAAGGCAGAGAAAAGGCATGTGAGAAGCACTACAAGCTAGCTGGACATGTTGTCACGCTTTCTTCAGTTGAGTAATTGCACAAAAAGAAAAGAGAGATTAAGGGGTGATTATGGGGAGATAGTTCCAAAAAGTTAGGGAGGACTATTATTTGTTGCTGTCATGTTTGCATTAAGAGGCACAATAGGGGCTACAGAGAGGGGGTGCTGTTTTCACGTGAGAGAGGGAGGATATTGATGTGGTGGGGAGAAAGAGATAGCGATATTGGGCTGATTTGTGCATGACCCAAAAGCAAGAGGAATAAAGTAAGGATTAAGTCCATTATCGACAAAGAGGAGGTTGGGCTGCTATTCATCTAAGTAAGAGAGTGTGGGTCAGCGTAGGCTTAACCCAATTTGAGATGAACTTTCATTAAAATAAAATTGACAGGAAACACTTGGCTCATATTGTGAATGATATGCTAAAAGAGATAAAGGAAGAGAAAGACACAACATGGATTAGGTAGGATTTAAGTAGGATCTCAATGATGATGAGATTGGGATCCAACCCTAAAGCGCATCTTGAAAACATTTAAATTCATTTTTCAAACATAAACACTATGCAAAGACATGAATGCAACAAACCATTAAATTAAATTGGAAAAAAATTTAGAAACTCACATTTTCCACTCAGCAACTTAACTAAAGTTTATAAATTTTAGGAAATAATAAAATCATTTGTTGTTATTTAGTGTTTTCTAAGTCACATCCCAAGATAGAAATTTTGGGGTGTGACAGTATACCGTTCTTATTTTTTCATCATCAGCGTTTCTTTTGTTCTTGCCATTTTAGAAATATCTGGTCCTTGTAACTGAAGCTACAGAAGCACCCTTTCCAAGCCACCATGCCAACAAATTTTCCTAGACCAGATTTTTTCTCCAATTGGCAGCCGCCACTGTCGATTCAGATTTTGTAGCAATCAGGGCTGACCCTAACACTCAGCAGTTGTGATTGCAAACAAGGAAGGCCATCTTCTGTTTTTACCTAGCATGCTCTATACGAAAATAGAATAAAAATCTCTAACAGACACTATGTTTGGACGCCATATGCTAGTTAACTTAGAATTACTAATTTATTTGCCTATCACTAGAGAACGTGTGCTGACCTAGCTTTAAAGAATCTGAGGTCGATCCAGGCCTAAATCCACTGATGTTGCAACGTCAGACCCAAATTAAGGGGATTGCATCACAAACGAATGAACTGAAATAACAATAGCCACTATAGAT